>CM034083.1:20068345-20483345 GCA_019845555.1 Aristolochia fimbriata
TTTTTTTTGTTGATCCTCTTACTCTTTTAGGATCGTTTATCTTTTTGTGTATTGTATCTTCTGTCCTCTTGCTTTTTTAGGACAGTGTATATTTTCTGTACACTTGTATCTAAAATTTTTTTGGCTCTCTTGCTGTTTTAGAGCTGTTTGTTTTTTTTTCGATTTATTTTTTTTATACGCGAACATACTGAGTATGCACGGTATGGAGAATTATGGTGAATACCTGAACAGAGGAGTTGTTTGAATGTAACCGAAGATCGGGCAGCCGTGACGGTTTCTGCAAGTCCCGGCGTATTACGAATTGAGGTAGGCCGTGACCCTTCTGCTTCGTCTCGCTTGAATTTCGCGACCAAACGACCCAAAGATTTGTCGAACTCTGGTGCGGAGAATAGAGCCGGTCGCAATGAAGAGCAATGTAGCTCCGACGACCTGGTCATTGTGCGAGAGGAAGCGCGAAAGGTAATGAAACACATAGGTTTTGCTTTGGGTCTGACTACACTCGAACTTGTCAATAGTAGCCACGGTGAGTTTGGGATCTCCGGTGCCTTGCCTTCTGTAATTTTAAGTCGGACCTTTAATTTGCCTACCACTTTCATCTCCTGCCATGGCTTTTGGCGAAGCTTCGCTATTGTCGGCTGGCCTTGAGGATGTGTCTATCGACGGAGCAGCAGAGGGTCGGCATGGTTGGCCTTCTCGCATACAACCGCTGAGTTTGAGAAGAACACAGAGGTGCCGGAACAGGGGATGATTGCGACCACTGCGGAGCCTGTGAAAATTTCAAGGCCGTCGACCAAGCTGCTGCTGCTGAAGGGGGAAAGAGAGAGAGAGAGAGAGAGGAGGATCGAGGTAGAAGGGAAAGAGAAAGAGGAACAGAGTGGAGGAGGGCGGGGCAGAAGCGAGAGAAGGAAGGATCGAAATGGGAGAGAGAGTGAGCTGAGGCGGAAGGGAAAGAAGAGGAAGAACGAAGCGGAAGGAAGAGAGGGAGGGAGGAGTGAGGCGGAAGGTGGAAGTGAGAGGAGCATCGAGGCGGTCACGACAGGGAAGAAGGGAAAGAAGAAGATCGAGGTGGAAGGGGAAGAGGGAGGGAGAAATAAGGTGGGAGAGAGAGAGAGGGAGAGAAGAGTGAAGCGGCGACTGCCACGGAACGAAACAGGGGAGGAAGGGAGAGAGGGGGGGGCGACTTCGGCGATTCAGAGCAAGACGCGAATCCTCCATCTTGGACTGCTATTAGCGTCCTTCGTCTTGAACTGCTGAAGGTTGAGGGTTTTGAAAACATGTGGGAAGGTGGGCCCCACTCCTCTGTTTAGCGCCCCTCTTCACGGACTTCCCTAATCCGAGTTCCAATTCGAGTATAACTCCTCTTGCGGGATCTCCCTTGATAAGCTCCGGTTTGCCCTAGCTATCTGTGATCCTGATTGTCTGCTTCATTATTCGAACTGGATTGGGAAGGTAGACTGCAAACTTGGAAGACTGCCTGAGAGTTTGACTGAAGAAGTGGTCTGCGAGTTTGAGAAATTTATCAATCTGCAACTTCAGCTTCTCTGTCAGACTGCGATTTGACTTGGCTTTCGGATTGGGCGACCACCTGCGATAGCGACCCGAAAGACTATCTCTGTCTGCGAATTGGTTGATTGCGACTGGAGAAAGAGAGTACGACCTACTGCTTGCTGTCGTTGGTGATTTGATTCTGCAACCTCCCCGGCTCGTGTCAGAATTTCTCAACGAACCGGAATTCAAAGGTATTGTATAATCTTCTTTTCCCGGCAGCCTCGGATTGAATTCGAGTCAGCCGGGGTCGACCCCACTCTTTTTTTTTTCTTCTTCTCTTCCTCCCTCTTTCTTCTTCTTTTTCTCTCTTCTCATTTTCAACTCCTCCCTCAGTCTCTCTCTCGTTCTCTATTTTTTTTTTCTTGAATTTCCTCTCTGTCTCACGTTTCTTTTCTCTCGCGCTCTAAGTGCCTGTCATTTTGTCAATGCGACAAAACTGACAATTCTTTGTGTATGCGTGCTGGAGTTGAATCCGAGTCGCATTCGACTCGATTGCCGAATGCTAGATTCTACTTTGGCCGCACCCGGCTCGGTCGTCGGGTGCTGAAGTTGTGCTTCGGCTGCTGCATCTGGCTCGGTTGTCGAGACACATAATTCTGTTGAGCAGCTTGGCTTGATTGCCGAGGTGCTGTGATTGCCTCCGGCATGGTCCCCGGGATGCTGTAATTGCCTCCGGCATGGTCACCAGGTGTAGGCAACTTGTTTCGAATGAGCCCGACTGGGTCGTCGGGGTGTTGCCTTTTCATGTTGTCGCATCCGGCTCGATCGTCGGGTGCTGTTTTTGTTCTGGCTTTGGCCGGCTCTGTCGCCGGGAGATAGCAATTTTGTTTTGGTAGCCGCTGGCCGGGGTCAGTTGCGGCTAACAGGAGTTGCTAGGTGTGTTTGTGTGTCTCCCTTTGTGTTTCTTTTTTTTCGTGACTGCTTCTTTCTGTCGCAGCTTTTTGGTGACGACTTCTTTTTGTCACAGCCTCCTTTTTTTGTTGCGACGACTTCTTTTTGTCGCAGCCTTTTCCCTTTTTGTTTTGTATGCGACTGCTTCTTTTTGTCGCTTGCTTTTCCTTCGCGACGACTTCTTTTTGTCGCAGCCTCCTTTTTTGTTGCGACGGCTTCTTTTTGTCGCGGCATTTTCTCTTTTTTTTTTGTTCAGAGAAGAGTTACTTACTCTGTCTAGCTGCGTCAGGGTTGATTGCCGGTTGCAGGAATTTGTTGCACGGCACACGACTCGGTTGCCGAGTGTTGCTTTAGTCGCGTCCATCTTTGTTTTCAGTCGCGCGGTTTAGAATTGTGATCGGCTCGGTCGCTGGGTATTTGCCTTGATCGCGGCCAGGCCATATGGCTGGTTGCGAAGGTTTGAACGATGCCCGGGTCGGTCGCCGGGTATTTGCCTTGATTGCGGCTGGACCTGTGGCTGGTCGCGAGGTTTCGGGGGGTGTTCGGCTTGGTCGCCAGGTACTTTCTTTTTGTTTCGCAGCGTCCTTTTCTTGTCCGACTCAATCGTCAGGCACTAGGATCGGGTGTGCGACATCTGGCTCTGTCACCAGATGTTGAATTCTCTGTTTTGGTGTGCTGAGCTTGGTCGTTGAGCACTAGAGAACTCGATTTTGTTCGCCTCCGGTTTGCTGGCCGCAAGGCTGCTTGATTCGGTCGCGCTAAGCTCTGTTGCCGCGCGCGAGAATTTGGGACTGTTCTCGGTTTGGGTCTCCGAGAACAATTGTTGTTGTTTTGGTCACACCCGGCTCGGTCGCCGGGTGTTGTGATCGACTCCAGCCGGTTTTGTAGTTGGCTGCGAATTTGGAGATATGTTCTGTCCAGCTTGATCGCCGGGTGAAAGAACTCCTATCTGATCGTGCTTGGCTCTGTAGCCGGGCGCGAGATTTGTTTCTTGATCGGTCGAAGAGGATTGGTATACCTCTTCGGTTTGCCCACTCTCTTTTTTTTTGTTTCTCCATTTTATTTTATTTTTTGACCGGCAACTGGTTCTTTTTGTCGCCCCTCTGTTTCTCTGCTTGCGACTTCGAATTTATTTTTCGCAAGTTTCTTTCTCCTCTTTTTTTTTGTCCGACTTTGCTTTTGGTAGCAGGAGACTTTTTTTTTTTGTGGAGGGAAGAATGCGTACCTGATTTTGGTTTGGCTGATGACCTCTATGTTCTGCTGCAGATGTGTACTCCTTCGGAGTCCGTCTCCTTCCTCGGTTTGACCCTTGCGAGCTGTAAAGGATATCTGAAAGGTACTCTTCGCCATTGCTTGCGGATTTGTGATACTGAAGAAAAACAGCGAGCGTTGTCATTACCTCTCGGAGGACCGTTGACTTATGGTGGTTGCGATATAGAGGTGCCCCCGGTCAAGTCTGTTCACGAGCTATGGAGTCGTCCTGTTGTCGACGAAGATGATCAAGTTTGTTATCTCCCTGGGGTCAATGAAGCTCCATCATCTCCGCATCAGGTGGTAGGCCACATCTTGCTGAGCCCGGTGCACGACCATCAAGTTCGTTTCTCCGAGCCGAAGCTTTCTATCGACCATGACGGATTTGATGTTTGGGATGGTCGGCAATGTGTATGCATGAGTCCTTCACTTTTGCCTTTCTACTTCGAGTGGGCAGGCGTTGTCCTCCACACTTGTCCTGAGCTGCTGGCCCAGGCTGACTTAACTCATGCGGTTCGAGCCTCTATGTTTGCTTACCGGTGTTGCAGCAACGTCATGCACTCATTCACGGACATCTGGTGTTCTTCGACCAACACAATCTTCACCCGGGGGGAAAAAAATTTCTTTACCGGCTGAGAATGCTCCTCTGGACAAGGGAAAAGGAGTGGTCGAGTCACCCGTTTCGCCGAAGAAAGTTGCTTCGAGGAAGAAGAAGCGGGCAGTGCCGGAGCCTGAATCAATCGTTTACACTCCTCCCTTCAAGAGACGACTTCGTACAGGTTTAAGTAAGCTGAGACTTCCTTTACTTTCTATTGCGAGTATTCCCTTGTCAGACTCCTCTGGAGAACAGATCAAGGATCCGGAGACGGTCGGCCAGTCTTTTGATTTGCCAACTGGAGTGACCATTGCGGAGCCAGCGGCGACACCTGCACCGATGATTGAAGTTGGAGGGCAAACATCCCAAATTTCAGGCGATGTACCTTCGAAGGAGCTTGCGATCGTCCTGGTGTCGTCTTTGGATCGACCCGAGTTTCAGCAAGACGATTTGCTTGGTCTTACCAACGTAGAGGGTGTTCGACAACTGGAATGGATCGACGAGGCGCCTCCTGCTGCTGTTGTCGAGGAGTTCGCAGCCGGCGGGGTCGAATGCCCGGTAATTACACCCCATGGTGGTGAAGCGCAGATTAGACCAGTTGAGGGTGAACTCCAGCATCTTTCTGCTGATTTGGGTCCTCCGGCTATCATACTTTCGAAGGAAGAACCTCTTGTGTCGCTCCCTCCCAGCAGCGATGAAGCCATTCTCGCTGTTAAGAAAGGAACTCTGAGTTCGGGGTACCAACCTGTCAGTGAAAACTCATCGACTTCGCGTCCTGTGTCTGTGAGTGTCTCTTTCGTCCCCTTCTTTTCTTTTATTACTTTTCTCTTTCTCAGCCCCTTACTTCGTCTCCCCTGTTTTTTAGTTGTCGGCCTTTCCTCTTTCGATGAGGTCGAGGATGCTGATGCAACGATCTGCGTTGGCTACGTGCACTGAGTTTGTCGAGTCATTCTTGGCACCGGCCGACGATCCTTGTTTGCCCGAACTTGTGGTTGACACCCGTGCTATTCTAGAGCATCTGAGGGTCGTAGGTATTGATACCTCTATTCTGGAGCAGTTGGTGGAGGACTTCGCATCGGGGGCGGCATGTTGTCAGCAGTTGCGCTGTTCTTTGGCCGGGAAGCTCAGTTTAGCCGAGCGGTTCGCCACCGGAGCTGAACTCGCGTGATCTGTCCAGCAAGTCAGCCGTCGTCGCGATGATTTAACCGCAGATCTGGATCGATGTCAGGCTGAACGTGAGGTTGTGGAGGTTGAGCGGATAGCCCTTCGTGACCGCTTGGCGTCTCTCTAGGCGCAACTTGATACCATAGACACCGAGCTCATGGGTATTCATACCGGTCTTGATGCTACTGAGGAGGAAGCTGCTGCGTTGGAGGGCCAGCTTGTTTCTCTTCGTACATGGCCTGTCCTTGACGAGGCCGAGACACAGGCGTTGGCTGAAGTTGAAGCCGGAGTGGGGCGACTACGGCAGAGAGTAGCTGACTTCGAGTTTCAATCAATCTGATGTTTTTTTTTTGTTGAGAATTCTTCTCTCTCTTTTTTTTGTAGCTTCACTTTTTGTTGTGAAGCTTGCACTGTTCCCATTACACAATATATTTTTTTATTTTTTATTTTTTTTGCAATGAGAAGTACACAACCCTTTTTTTTTCGAGGTTCTCTCTTTTCTTTTTTCTGCTGCCTTTCTTCATGGGTAAAATCGTTTAAGGAATTTACCATTTGTTATTGGCAGCTCTGACCCGTTTGCAGTGACGAGCTTGTAGGCACCATTTGTATAGGCTTCTTGCACGACGTAGGGTCCTTCCCATTTTGGCGTGAATTTGCCCCCGGTTTTGCTCGTGAAGAGCATTGGCCGTCGAACTGCTAACACGAGGTTGCCTTTCTGGAATGACCTGAGTCGTACCTTTTTGTTGAAGGCTCTGGTCATTCTGGATTGATAACACTCGAGTCGTTGCTGCGCTTCGAGTCGCTGTTCATCGAGTGACTCGAGTTCTGCCAATCGCAGTTGAGTGCATTCCTCCGTCGTTAGTCCTCTCATTGCAATTCGCTGAGACGGGAGTTGTACTTCAAGAGGAAGCACTGCTTCGGTACCATAGACCAACGAAAATGGAGTTGATTGGGTCGGTGTTCGGAACGACGTCCTGTATGCCCATAAGGCTTCACCAAGTTTTTCATCCCAACTCCTTTTGTTGGCGCCGATGGTCTTCTTTAAAGATTTTGCAGAGCGTTTTGTTGAAAGCTTCTGCGAGTCCGTTGGCTGCCGGATTGTAAGCCGTTGAGGTCCGTTGTTGGATGCGAAATTTTTCGCAAAAATGGTCCATGACTTTGTTTTTGAATGGTGTACCGTTGTCCGTCATTATGTATCGAGGAACTCCATATCGATAGATGATTTGTGTTCGAATGAAGTCGACGACGGTTGTAGCCTTCACTTCTCGGTAGGCGGCAGCTTCGGCCCATTTTGAGAAGTAGTCGGTGGCAGCCAGGATGTACTGCCAGTCGGAGTCGAACTTAGGAGAGATGGGACCAATGATGTCCATCCCCCAAGCCTCGAATGGCCATGATGCGACAGTCGGGTGAAGCGGTTCCGGCGCCTGGTGTATGTAATCGGCATGGAGCTGGCACTGTTTGCAGGTTCGAGCCATTTTGATGGCGTCCCTGAGCATCGACGGCCAGTAATAGCCTAGTCGTTTGACTTGCAAGTGGAGCTTCGGGCCGGCTTGGTGCGCGCCACATATTCCACTTTGTGTCTCTTTGAGGACTTGCGACCCCTCTTCCTTTGACAGGCAACGAAGAAGCAAACCTTCATACGACCTCCGGTAAAGTATGTCGTGGATGAAAACATACTTTGGAGCTGCTCGCCGAATCTGGACTCGTTCTCGCAGGTCGATAGGAAGTGTGCCGTGGCGAAGGAAGTTCGCGATGGGTTCGCGCCAGTCTCGAACTTCGTTTTGGCTGGCTGAGATAGGAAGGGATTCCTCTATCTTTTTTGTTTGCTCTTCTCTTTTCCGTCCTCTGTCGGGGGAGGAATTACCCAGCGTTCGCAAATGGGGATTTGGCTTGGCCGCTGGTCGAATTGTGCCAGACTGGCTGCGATGCCGGCTAATGCGTCGGCTGGCCCATTCTCGGAGCGAGGGACGTAGTGGAGTGATGCTTCCGGGATTTGGGCCAGAAGTTCTCCAGCCTGTCTCCAAAATGGCTCGAGTTCAGGTTTCTTTACTTCAAATTCACCTGTGAGTTGTTTGATGACCAGAGCCGAGTCGCCGTAAATGTTTAACTGCGGCAACTGCATCTCGACTGCTATGCCGAGCCCGAGAAGGATGGCTTGGTACTCTGCTTCGTTGTTCGAGCAAGCTTGAGTAAGCACGAACGAGTATGGGAGTAGGTCCTTCTTCGGCGAAACGAACAGGACCCCGGCGCCGGCTCCACTTCTTCGTGCTGCACCGTCGAAATACATCTCCCAAGGAGGGAGCACCTCGACCAGGAAGATTTCCTCGTCCGGGAATTCCTTTGATAACTCCCATTCGGCCAGCACCGGGTGGTCTGCCAGGAAATTGGCCAATGCTTGGCTTTTGATTGCTCGTTGCGGCACGAAATTGATCTCGAATTCGGAGAGGAGCAGCGCCCATTTTGCCAGTCGACCGGAGAGAATTGGTCGTGACATAATGTACTTCAGCGGGTCGGCTCTCGAGATGAGTTTCGTCGAATGTGCCAGAAGATAGTGACAGAGCTTTTGAACAACGAAGACAAGCGCCAGACATGTCTTCTCGATCGGTGTATAATTCAGTTCAGCACCCACCAGCGTTCGACTCAAGTAATAGAGGGAACGTTCCTTGTTATCTTCGTCGCATTGAGCCAACAGAGCTCCGACGGATCCCTTTTGTGCTGCGATGTAGAGCAACAGTGGTCGGCCGACGATCGGTGCGACAAGCACAAGTGGTTTGGTAAGGTATGCCTTTATGTTGTTAAAGGCATTTCGGCATGACTCATTCCATTCGAATGGCGTCTCTTTCTTTAGCAGTCGACTGAAGGGCTGACATCTCCCTGCAAGATTGGATATGAAACGTCGAATATAAGCCAAATGGCCTTGAAAACTCTTGAGCTCAGAGACGTTTCTGGGCTCTGGCATTTTCTGGATGGCATCGATCTTTGACTGGTCTATTTCGATCCCTCTGTGATGCACAATGAAACCCAAGAATTTACCCAAAGTGACACCGAAAGCACACTTTAACGGATTCATTTTGAGTTGAAATCGTCGCAGCCGCTCGAACACTGCTCTAAGGTCGAGAAGATGGTCCGACCTCTGTTTTGTCTTCACCACCAGGTCGTCAACATAGCATTCGATGCGTTTGTGCAAGAAGTCATCGAAGATATTCTGCATTGCTCTCTGGTATGTCGCACCGACATTTTTGAGTCCGAATGGCATCACTTTGTAACAGAAGATGCCTTTCGGCGTGCGGAACGCAGTGAGCTCTTCGTCTTTTGGGTCCATCCGGATTTGATTGTAGCCGGAAGAGCCGTCCATGAAAGATAAAGCTTCATGACCCGTCGTCGCGTCGACCATGAGCTCGGTTATTGGCAGAGGGAAGTCGTCCTTTGGGCATGCCTTATTCAGGTCGCGAAAGTCGACGCAGACCCGGATTTGGCCAGTCTTCTTCTTGACAGGCACTATATTCGCGATCCAAGACGGGTACTTCACTTCTCTAATGAAATTAGCCGCGATCAGTTTGTCGACCTCCTTTTTCGATTTCTGGTACGAAGTTCTGGTCGGAACCGTCGTTCGCGACCGCTTTGACCGGCGGACGGACAGGGGTGAACCGCTAATTTGTGGACTGCCACTTTCGTGGGTCAAGGCCGGACATCTCTGTATAGTTCCAGGCAAAGATGTCACGATATTCGCTGGCAACACCATGTATTCGGCTTCTTCTTCGACCGTCAGTGAAGCACTGAGAAATGTCGGCCTCGGGTCCTCTTCTGTGCCCAAGTCGACTTTCTTTAATTCGTCGACGGTCGACTAGCCTCCTTCTTCGAATTCAGTCGGAGCCTCCTTTGAGACGAATTCCTCATCCTCTTGATCATCGTCGGTGACAGAGATGTGGTTCACCATGACCGAATCATATGCACGAGCTCGTGCAATGGCTGCTCTTAGAGTATAAATGACCACCGGTTTTGGCGCGTCTCGTTTTTCGGTCGGAGTTTGGCCGGCAAAAACTTGATGTACATCCGCCGAAACCTTTCTTGTGATTTTGACTGGTTTCGCCCGGCTAGTGTAGATTTTGACTGGCTTCTGTTTCTGATAGCCGAGACCTGCACGACCTTGGTTGATCCGTTGGCCTTCGTTTCTCAACTTCTCTTGTTCTGGAGTGAGAACTGGTAGAGTGACGGGTGGCTTTGCGTGAATTTCATCCTTTGTAAGGTTGCCCCCGGCCCTGGCCATCAGTCGATAAGCGTTGGGGTCGAAGCCTTCATTTGAGCGTGTAGCCGGCAATTGTTGTTGTTGGCTTGGGAACTGCTTCACGATGCTTCGTTCCTCCAGTTTTGGCAGAGGAACTGTAACTTTTTCCAGCAAAGGGCTCGGCTGACTTTTGTGGTAGGCGACCAGAGGAGCTTCGCCTTTCTTCCTTTGTGATTGCGGGATATACCGTAAGATGGGTATACTGCGTTGCTTCGGTATTGGGTTGACTGCGGCCGGTTTGTGGCCTTGTGCCGGTTGGCTGTCGCGTGCCGGCTGCTTTGGGGACACGACTTGGATCGTGTTCCGTTTGGTGGACGCAACTTGCTTCGGAGTTTGCTTTGAAGCTGTATTTTGTGATGGCTGTTTAGGCACCACGGCTTGTATTGGTGGCTTTGACGATGTAGCCTGCGTCGGAGTGTCCTCGGTGTTCGCTGCTTGGTTCGACCACGGTGACGGTTTGGTTTTCAGGTAATATTTGGCATCTGCGAACGACGCTTCGGCCTCCGTGAACGGACTTTCGTCAGCGTGCACCGTCTTTTGTTCGTCGTTCTCCCAGTATTTGAAGCATTGATGGAGTGTGGATGGTACAACTCCATTAGAGTGAAGCCACGGTCGACCCAGGAGCAGGTTGTATGAGGTTCTCGAGTCGATAACTTGAAACGGAGTTTCGGCCACCATATCGCCTATGTGCAACTTGACACTGGTCATTCCGAGCGTTCTCTGGCCCTCCTGATTGAAACCTTGGATGAGAAGAGAGCTTGGAGAGAGGTCGCCAACAGAGATACCGACGTCCTTCATGGTGCGAATCGGCAGAATGTTAACTGCGGATCCACAGTCAATGGGGATACGATTGATTTTCTGGTCTCTGATGTAACCGGAGACGAACAACGGTCTATTGTGATTTTTCGTCCCCAATTGTGTGTCCTCCTCTCGGAATGTAATGCACGGAGGGCATGTCACCGCGAGTGCTTGTTCTACTTTTGCAAGTTGTGGTGGAGATAATGCATCTTCCTCCTCCTTTCTGTAAGGCAGAGTCAGCCCGACCTTTGGCAAGTCGTGCTTCCTCATGAGCAGCATCTCGAGCTCGGCTTCGAGTTCCTCAGGTTTGTCGAGGATTCGAATCAAGGCTTTTCTCGACCGAATTCCAAGTAGAGATCGTCTTCTATCTTGTTCAGTGGCGAGATCTGTTTTAGCGACATTTCGAGGTCATCGCATTCGACGACCGGTCATTTGCCTTTGTCTTTGGGCGCCGCCTGCTCGGGAGGAGCTGTCGAACAGGTTGCCACCATTGCTGGAGGTGCGAGGAACTCCTTCGGGAAGAACTCCGCCAATGTGACGGGTCTTCTTTTCTTTTAGTTTGCCCCCTGGACGTCAGTCCTGGGAGCTTTTCTTTGGCGTTTTACTGCTCTTTTGTTTGGCCGCTTTGCTTTTGTTTTGATGGTCGCCGGTGCCGGTTCGATTTCTCGGATAGGCTTCTTTTTCCGGGTGACCAAGATCCACCCCTCTGCGTCGGCTGCAGCTTGTTCGCAGGGTGCCGGTTTTGGTACGACCTTAGCCGGTGGTCGTTTGTTGTTATGAGGTCGGCTGGAGGAACCGGGCTTTGGTCGGTACTCCTTCTTCGTGGCTTGTTTCTTGTTTGGCCGAGTTAGCTGGTTCAGCTCGGCTCGGATGGAGATGACATATGAGGAGGCTGTGTTTTCAGCTCCTTCGATTTCGATACGGCCTTGCGCCGCCAGCTCCATGATACGGTCCTTCAAGACGAAGCATTTCTCCGTAGAGTGCCCAACCAGTCGATGGTATTTGCAAAAATTTGGATCTTTGCTTTTGGATTGGTCGCCAGGCCTTTTAATTTCTGGCAACTTCAGTAGTTGATTGTCAAGCAGCTGGTCGAGCATGATGGGAACGTCTGCATCGGCAAATGGATGTCTTTGCCTGTCACTCCTCCAATGACAGTTTCTTGAAGCCTCCTGTCAATTGTCATGGGAGGTAGATCGGCTTGACCTTACTTCCGACCTTGATTGGTTCGACAGTATTTGTCGCGAAAGAGGATTTTGATTTCTCCTTCGTTTCTTTGGGCGTGGTCGCGGCAGGTGCCTTCCCCTTTTTGCGAGGGTCGGCGAGTGAAGATCCTTCCTCTCCTCGTTCTTCTATCAGATTCTCCATATTGTGATCTTCTGTCGCAAGCTCCTGGAAATCTTTCGGCCTTCGGCTCTGTATGTAACAGAGGAGATCCCACCGCATCCCCCGTGAGCACATTTCTATTTCGGCTTCGAGAGAAAGGTTTGAGCTGTCCTTGCAGTTTAGGCTTAGGTTCCTCCACCGGTTGATGTAGTCGACCACTTTTTCGCCCTTCTTCTGTTTGAGATTGGCGATTTCGACGAGAGTGACGGTGCGTCGAGTGCTGTAAAATCGACTGAGGAACTCTCTTTCTAGTTGTTCCCAGCTGTCAATCGACTCCTGAGGCAGCTCGATGTACCAGTCGAAGGCATTGCCTTTCAACGACCGGCCGAATTGTTTCACCATCAGGTCGTCGTCGGTGCCGGCGTTATTGCAAGTTTCGATGAAGTGAACGACGTGTTGTTTTGGGTGACCGTCACCGTTAAATTGTTGAAACTTGGGAGGGTGGTAGCCGATCGGCATTGGGATGTTCTGGATCCTCTGTGTGTACGGTCTCTTGTAGGCGACTGATTTGTGGTCGCCGGAGCTATTTCGTACCGCACGGTTGATGAGCTCGGTAATGGCATCGAGTGTGAGAGCAGACGGATCCAATTCGGGTCGGCCTCTGCGGATGGTCATTGGAGCGACGGGCGGCAGCTCGTCGTCACAAGAAGAATCTTCTTGCGGTAGCTCGGCTGAGGCGCTGGTAGTCGGCCGATTTCGGTCGACTTCTTGAGAAACGCCACTGGTGTTATTGGTGGTTGTGCCCATTTCGAATCTTGCTAGAATCTTCGCGATTTGATCATCGCGAGCTGCTAGTTGAGCATCACGAGCTACAAGTTGCGCATCTTTTATGCGCAGCTGTTCGCTTTGCTCTTTTATCGCAGCCTGCATTTCGGCAAGTTGTTCTTCAATAGTCTTGGCCGAAGTTGTCATTGCGGCCATTTTGACGGTTTGCATCGGAGTGACTGTTCTTGACGCAACTTGGAGATATGAAGTCGTCGTCAGCGACTTCATTGGAGAGGTGGTCGCTGTGGGGGACCGGTCAGAAGGACCAGTCGCAGGTTGATTGCGGAGAGTGGCTCTGGCTGACGAATGGCTTGCAGTGACAGCCGCCGGTGAGAATCGAAAGGTTGAGGTAGGTGATGTTGCAACATGGGAGGTCGCCGGTGTTTGTCGGCGAGGTGAACGGACAGGTGGTGGACCAGCTGCTGCATTGAGTGCGGCCAGGAGGTCGTGGGAGACCATGACGACTGGTGAATTATTGGTGGGTGATGTTCTCTGTACGGAGGAAGCCGGCACAGAGTGTGTCCTTGCCGCGGAGAGAGAGGAGATGCCCCCGCTTTGTTCGTATCGCTGCACCAAAGTGGGAACGATGGAACTTCGTCGCGACGGCGGTGACTGCGTCGGGCTGGTAATCGGGCTACGAGGAGGTGAAGCGGCGACAACCAGATATATTGGCTTGGCCATCGCCGGCATCAGTTTGGCCGCAGTTGGTTTGACTGAGGCCGCGGTAGCCCGAGGCACCTAACACGAAGTTGGGCGGCGTCGTTATGCGATAAATGGAGCTTGTCCGGTGGACAAACTTCTGGCCAGAACCCTTGTAAGTGGGCGTATGGCAGGTGGAGGAGATGTCGAGCAAGGGAGGTTGGCGGAGATGCGGCTGTCGATCCTCGAGCTCCGGTGGTCGAGCTTGCAATCACAGTAGGACGTGGCTGAGCAGAGCTCGAGGAGGCAGCTTGCTTGCCTTTGTTGTTGTTGTTGTTGTTGCCGTTGTTGCCGCTTGCTGGCCATGGTCTGTAGTTGAAGGTTTTTTTTTTTTTTTTTTTTTCAAACGGAGAAGGAGATGAGATGTAGGAACTGTCCCCACCGGTATGCCAAATCTGTTTCACCGAAAATCTGCCATCGCTTGAAGAGGCGCGACCGAGAAATATGTCGATTCATAACGAGAATTTTCGTGTTACAATTTGTGTATTTCAGATCAAGGGATGCGAAAGTCTCTATGCTTCCTCTCGATTCGATCTCCGTATGTTTGTTGATGAAGTTGAAGCTTCTCGAAATCCAACGAACGTCCGAACTCAAGTTGCGAGAGCGAAGTGTGCACGATCTGTTGTGGCTTTGGTCGGTCGAACGGAGGTGTTTGTGCTCCGCGTGTATCGACTTGTGACGCTGCCGACGAACGTGTATAGCTGCTCCGGTCGAACTGTAGAGCGACGAACGATGAATTGTTTGGCTTCGGTGGCTCGAAAGAACCTCTGTGTGCGTGAGAGCTTCTCCTCTTTTCTTCACTTGTCGATGTTTCTTTCGAAGTCGGTTTCTTCACCCCTGTGGACAAGGAACTTCTGGCTATTTGTAGCCGGTCTGTGTAGCTATTGAGAGACGTTGCCTGGGAATGGGGATCACGATCCTCATTCTGTTGTGAAGTTGAGGAAGAAGAGGGGAAGAGGGAGGCCAGAACGCGGACCCCTCTTTCTCTCCTTCGCTGAAAGACCGAGACCGGCCGCTGGTTCTTTGAGGTGGGCGGTGAGAGTCGATGAAGCACGCCGACGAAAGTGCTTGACTCGACAAATTCTACTGATTGTGTTGCCGACTGTACCGATGACATGACGATGCGACTGGACTTCGCGATGGGCTGCAACGACGAACCTTGAAGATGAACAGAGCCTACCCACGATCGTTGTTTGATGGATCAATGGGTTGCTGGACTCATCTAATTTGGGCTATGCACATTTTGGTGCACACAATGATAAAACCAAAATAATAGCGTCACTAAAAATATAACATATCAAATAGTGTTTTACTGTTCTTGTAAATAAAATATTTTTTGAAAAAATGTTTATTTTTTAAAATTTTATATAAAAAAGTGGCACACGGGGTCAACACTGACTCTTCCCTAACAGCGGGACACGCCATTTGGTGCACCGCGGTCTACCGGCAGATTCTGTCGTGGGACGGTGGGAGCAAGAGAAAATCCTCAAAACTTAGCTGCGACGAGGATCTGTCGAGAGTCTACGGATTCGTTGCTTCAGTTCTCTTCTCTGTTTTTTTTTTCTGTAACATCCAGTTCTCCTCGTTTGAGCAAATCAGGAAACCGAAGATTGTTATTTTCTTTCTCTTCGCTTTTGGATCGGAGGAAGAATAAGAAGAGACGATGGAGAGAAGAACGAGATTTCGATCCGCGAAGAGTTTTCTAGTTTTAGGGCTTCTCCTCAGTTTTCTTCCCCAGCTGTTGGCGCTTTCCGTCACCGTCAACGACATGGAGTGCATATACGAGTACGTCCTGTACGAGGGCGACACCGTGTCTGGGAATTTCGTCGTCGTCGATCATGATATTTTCTGGAGTTCGGATCACCCAGGGATTGATTTCACGGTGAGTGGAAAATTTGGCTTTTTGGGTTTGAGTATTAGGGTGATGATTGCGGGGAGGTTGGTTTCGATGCGTGTGGATATTGAGAGTATGCGTTGTTGAGCTGAATGATTTTTATTTTTTTTGTTTAAAAAAGGTTTTTTTATTGGTTGCAAACTGTCAATATTAGGAAGCAGATGATTTTTCCGTTCCTTAACTAGTCTTGAATTGTGGGTTTGTTCGTACAGATTTGCCACGTGTTTTACTTCAAGGGAGAAGATAAATTCCTGGAGTGGAAAATTTGTGAGATTTTAATGGCAATCCTATTCATATCTTTAGCAGAAAATTCTTAGGATAGCAATCAGTGATAGTTTGGAAAAAAAAAGAAAAAAAAAAAAAAAAAAAAAAGATTGCTGGTTGAGAAACGACCGCTGCACAACAGAACTACATGTAAGAATCCCCTAAAGGACGCTGAAATTGACCTGTGTCAACTAATGTGATGTGGAAGTTCTGAAAGTTTTATTTCTTTAGGATGAAAAGCATACATTTTTACATGCTTTTTATACTTATTAGTCTCTTTTTGTTGTCACTATGGCAATGCATGGTTGATTCACTGGAAAGTATGCTTGGCATCAGCATGTTGGATGAAGTAGGTTATGTCCATGGAAATCAGATCTCCCTATTTTTTATGGATCTGAACTTGAAGTTACAAGGCTTTTTTAACTGTTGCACAGTGAACCTATTTTCTAGAAAAATGACTGAAAGGCTTAAACACATCAGCACATGCTTTTCATGTAGATTGAGTTTATGTGTCTTTTACCATATTTTCACAAGTCCTCGTCTATTATATTTTGCAACGATGAGACTTTTATTGATAATGAAGTAGTGATACAGATAAGCACTTAGGAACTTTTCCTGCACATGAATTTATAAGCATTTCAACAAATTTTCATTGAGAATGTTATTACTTGTTCACTATTGTTCAAAAGCTTGTTATTTCAGAGGCTTCACTGCAACTTTTTTCCAGGCAACATCACCATCTGGAAATACTGTACACACTTTAAAAGGAACATCTGGGGACAAGTTCGAGTTTAAAGCCCCTAGGAGTGGAATGTACAAATTTTGCTTTCACAACCCTTACTCAACACCAGAGACTGTGGCCTTCCACATCCATGTTGGGCATATTCCTAACGAGCATAACCTTGCTAAAGACGGTTAGTGAATCGGCATGAACTAAAATCTTTTGTATTACCTTGTATTATTGGATGATTGACCTTAGTAAAAGACAAGAAAAAAATTACTTGAGAAATTGATGTGAGTATTTCTCTGTTCTTGTTGGTGCAGAACATTTGGACCCTATAAATGTGAAGATTGCAGAACTCAGAGAGGCATTGGAGTCAGTTACATCAGAACAGAAATACTTGAAAGCACGTGATGCTCGGCATCGTCTTAGTAAGTCATCTATGTAACTAGAACATTCAAAACCATATTTCATCCATGCAGCTATCATGCAAGTGTTTTGTCCATATCTTTTGCTTTTTCTGTGAAGTACTACTGCAACATTAACTCTCTCTCTCTCTCTCTCTTTTTTTTTTAATGCAGCAAATGAGAGCACCAGAAAACGTATTGTATACTACACATTGGCAGAGTACTTTGCCTTGATATGCGCTAGTGTGCTTC
This sequence comes from Aristolochia fimbriata, assembly GCA_019845555.1. Lineage (NCBI taxonomy): Eukaryota > Viridiplantae > Streptophyta > Magnoliopsida > Piperales > Aristolochiaceae > Aristolochia > Aristolochia fimbriata. The sequence goes on from CM034083.1 coordinate 20,085,263, forward strand.
AGGTTGTTTATATCCGTCAGCTGTTTAGCAAGTCCGTTGCATACAACAGGGTATGAACAAGTTGTGTTGTGATGTTTATCAACCGGGATTGAATTGTATCACCGTAATTTTATCAATGTCTTGTTATTTAACGATATGGTATATTTAGTCCTGCACTGCCACTTTCAGTTTCCCTTTGCAAGTTCAGATATCTTGTTTCCAGGCTGTTGCTCAGGAAGGTCATGGCCCTTGGGCAGCCAAAAACCCTGCATTTGTTATTTGGGAACCTGCAGGACCAACTATTTTTCCATTTGAGCAATCCTAGTGCAGAAGGGAAGTTATTGGTAACGAAAACTTATGTTAGATTCAAGTGCCCTCATGTGGTTTTTTATGCGAGCACAGGGAACATGCGCTCGAGAATGGATCTCTAAATTCGCTTCTTAGGAAGACCTCTTCTCTGTCACTTGTTTTTCTTACAAAAGATATACTTCTTAACTGTCGCTTTATGAGGTCAAAGACTGTTTTTCCACAGCTTTAAATTTAAATATATCGGATTTCCCCATGTTCACTGAATTCATGTCAATAGTAACTGATACTGGAGAAGACTGATGCAGTCATCTGATCAAAGTCTCGCATCAACATTCGCACTTTAAAACTCAACAAAAAAAACAGCAATGCTGTGCCATCTTTTTGATAAAAACAGGTTTTTCTATCAGTGAACGAGCAATATCGAGTTCGTTTCACACTTCTCTTTGGAGCTTTATGCAAGCGGGAGGCAAAACGAATATAAGCTTTTCATGCTATATCATACGGTACATGGACCATGGTATAACATATTTAGTCCCTCAGCAAATACTATGGCATAAATACATGGGTGGCCTCAGAATGCAGCAATGAATTTCTGAATCCTTGACCGTGCGCGTTCCTTCTCTTCAGGCCCATCCAGATCTCCGATATTATCATGATATTCCTGAATTTTTACAAAGAGAAAAAGAAGAGCGCCATCACATCAATAACTTGAGGTGGGTAAATAACGAACAGAAATGTTAGGCTTGAAAGTATTTAACATAGTTACATGTTATTCGACATAGCAGGAATGACATGTACCTGAAGTATGTCCTTCACATCTTTCTTTGACAATTTTTGCTGTTTCAGTAGTAGCTCAATTCTTGCTCTCATTCCCTCATGCCTACATCACATGAAGATGATCGAAAGTAATTAACCCAGCATTCTGAACACAACACTTTATGTCGATGTGTTGTGTATTTATATTCATGTGTTACTGAGTATATAAGTATGTATGCATTCGGTGTGCACGCATGTGTGTGTGTGTGTGTGTGCAGGGGTGTGAGGGAGGGAGGGGGAGGGGGAGGAAATTAGTTGACGAGAACAGCACTTACTCAGACGACCATAGATGGCCAAGAATCACTGAAATCAACTGCAAGCGCACAGGAAAAATGCTTTGAATTAATAACGGTAAAATCCAAACTTGAGGCAACTGTAATAGAACTAGAAAATAACTCTAAAAGGTTTACTTGAAGAGTATAAAGTCCAGATTCCAGTTTACGATTGTAGCGCTCCTCTTCATCCATCTGAATAATGAATGAAAAAGGAAATTGGATACCAATAAAAGGAGATTGAAAGAAAGATTCCATTTAAAAAATGGCCACTAATAAGTTTGATTAATTGAAATAACATACCTCCAAATCATCAAGTTCCAGGTGATCCAGTCGTTCAGTCTCTGCTTTGACCCTGGTAGAATATCTGCAAAAGATTTATAGGAAAGAAAGATGTCAAAGACAAAGTGACCTAAGAGAAAAAACGACGAGCGAATAAGTTGCTCAAGTAGATGAAACCCACACCTTAAATTACATCCAATTTTACCTCATGTGAAGTTCCATAAGCCGGTCTATCTTTTCATATTCATTTTCGACAAACTTACTCAATAACCTCTCCCTTCTTGAGCCTCTCGAAATTCCACCTGTGGCAACAAAATATCTACCCAATTAAATAACCATCGTCGAAATGAAAAATGAGAAAAAACAACAATAACAACAACAAAATCCACGACATAAAATAGAGCATCTCCAAGTGTAGTCACAAGAAATAGATTATAAGTTTTTTCCATCACTTGCCTTCTTACCAAATAATGAGGCAATTAGTGAGATGATACGCTCTTCTATCTCCTCCTGATAACTTTCTCTTTTCTTCTTCTTGCTAGTGGGAATCTGCATAAATTTAAAGAAGTGAGCTTACAATATATGAGAGGTATCAAACTTAGCTTACAATATATGTAAATAAAGGTAGAACAAGGGTATCAAACTGAAATGATAGCCTAGATAAGTGCATTTTTATAATGAATAAAATGGTATGCGACCACGATTATAGGTCTTGAGTTGCATTATCCATCGAACCATAAACATGTTAACAAGATTTTATGTTAAGCCCTGAAGAGCTCACACCACATCAAGTGAGCTAGCATGAATTTAAACTTAGCTTATTGGATGTCCGAGCAAAAGTTGATGTTAATGTGAAATTGTGAACACACGCTGGTGAAAAGAATACTCAAGTCGTTGAAAGTGTGAGGACATGCTTGTTAAAAGAATACTCAAGTTGTTGAAAGTGTGAGGACACGCTGGTTAAAAGAATATTCAAATTGTTGAAAGTGTGACGACACGCTGGTTAAAAGAAAACTCAAGTTGTTGAAAGTGTTAGCACACGCTGGTTCAATTAATCATAAGGGCCATGAGTAACATTTAAGATAAAATAGTTTGATCCTCATACCAAACACACTCACTCAAAATCAACATGCAGTCCTCCAGCCATCCCCTAAGTTGGACACTCCAAACCAAGCACAAGTTACAATTCTACACTATATAGAACTTGAGACAGCTTAATCTTCGCTTTAGTTTGTGTCAGCTATGAAAAATCCATCTCTGCCATAAGCAAAATTAATGAAAATATAGCAGGTCCTCAAATAGTAATTTCTACAGAACAAGTTGGCACTAGCTAAGAAGATACTGCTACTCCTTTTTTGGAATGTACTGCTAGTCACTTTAACATTAGTACTATAGCATAAAAACATAGCAGGTCCTTAAACTATAATTTTTAACATAACAAGTTGGCACTGGCTAAGAAGACAACGCTACTGTCTTTGACATGAGTGACATAGCTAAAAAAACAAAAGATGATGTAAAACTAACTTAACAAGCCCCAATATGACCACCCTCTATGCAACCTCCAATTATGTTGAAATGAGGAACTAAGCTAAGGTGTTTTTCAAAAGTCAAAATCAAACTAATATTTGCGGTAAACAGGAGGCAAAATTGGATGTTAATGAGTCATTTTGAACTTGCCTTACCCATGAAAGCAGCAAAGGCCGTCTTCAACCCCAAAACGTCCACAAACCGCTCGCAAGCCTTGGGATAATTTGTCATGGCAAAGTCCAACACTCTGATAGCAGAACCATAAGCCAGCTTTTTCTGCTTCATGATAATAATCATCAACTCCACTCCTTCTTGGTTCACAAACCTCTCTTTGTTCTCCAGGGGCATCAACAAACAACAGAGAGAATCAAACAAATTCTCCACCATCTCCTCTTCGTCCGAAGTCCGTGGGTCCCGTGACTTGTACATCGAAACCGCCAACAGGATCACATCCACACCATTCATTTGCCCAACACGCTTCTGATTTGCCGGACTGTTCTGAAGTAAAATAGCCAAAATCTCCGAAGCGTACTGCTTATTGCTGTCAAATTCTCGGACTCTGATTTTGGCCAGTAGCCACTTGAGGAGCTTCGTACGCTCGCAGACGAGCTCTGCCACAGAGGTGTTTATCTCGATCATGTTCTCTATGGTAGACAGCGTGTTATAGATGGCCGTAGATTCGTCCGGATCAGTCTCCGACAGCCGTTGAAGATTTATAACCAATGACTCAAGCGCATTATTCTCAATCAGCGCATTTACTAACACTTGAGCGGGTTCAAGGTTATCTTCCAGTACATCTTCGTCCGTGAGATCTTGCAGCAACGACACGACATCGATGGCGATATCCGTATTTTCGTGATTCAGCAATCCCACGAGCTTCTTAACCGCGTCAAGATTAACAAGTTCGGGATACAGATCCGGCGCACCTGCGAGGATTTTCAGCTTCTCCAGCTCCTCGTGGAGCTCGACCTCCGAGTCGGCGAACTTCTCAGGCTGGTCGGGGTACTTGAGCCGAGCCTCGACGTTGCTCTTGAGGCGCCGGTCGAAGGAATTGGCGAGCTTCCGCACGGTCTTGACGTCGAGAACTTCGACGGAAGCCTGAGACTTCTCGACCGCTTCGAGGAGGGAGAGATCGAAACCCTGGTCGGCGCCGTTCTCCACGGAGGGGAAAGGAGGGTCGTCCTCCCGCTTGCGCTTCGCGGCGACGCCGCGATCCATTTTGGCCCTGAGAGGGAGGAGGAAGGGGCTAAACCCTAGAGGCCGTGGAAAGGTCCCGTAACAGCAGGCGCGGGAAAAGACTATATTAGCTTTAAAATGTCCTCTCCACGGCGGGTGGCTCATCTACGAGAATGCCTTCCAATTTAACTATCGGAAGTCGGAACCATTTTATAACTTGTCTAATATGTTACGCCCAATTGAAAAATATGCCATGCGCAAACATCATAATAAATGTTACGGACCACAAATTAACACCATGGTGCCAAATATCTATGGTCCACGTAAAATTATAACTTCTTTCACCCACGTGAAATTATAACTTGTCTACAATATTATGTCAAACAAAAGAAGAGATTTAATAGAGTTAGTTATATTAGTGTGATCTAGTCTTAATTTTAATCGGGTTGAACCAACTGTTTGGTTTTTGTAAACGAGTACAAATATGGGTAATTTGGTAATTTGCTATGAATATATAGGTGCAGACTCTAGAACTTCTTTGATTCGATATCCAAATAGATACAAAACGGTCTTCTTCATGAACGAAACGAATTTGAATTTCGCCTAAGCTTTACGAAAAATTTGATATTCCGATTGGATTTAGACAGTTGATTGCGAAATAGCGGCAGGAGTGGTTGTTGTTATCTCACTTATTTGGGGTGGCAATTTGGAATCTCTTGAATTTCTGACATACATTCTCCCGTATATCTGTGTGTTTGCTCTTCCAAACCTATTGCTTTATAGGCTTGCTGATTTCTAACTGTGTGGACTAGGTATGTCAGAGCAGTGGGTAACCGCTTCCTTATAGTTTTTTTCCTAAAATATGGAACTGCCTTAGACCAAGGCAAGATACTTAAAATTAATCCACGTGACATCCATCTGGACTGATTGTTGGCTTTAATCGTCTGACTTGTCCTGTAGACTGTTGATGAGGCAAATTTGATCTCGGCCATTGGTTCATCATGACTTGACCGATGGCTTGATTTCGTTGGTTGATTGGGGTCAATGTTTGACTTGTTGACCTGGCTACGGGGCTTATTTAGACCACAATTTTCGGTCCTCACAAAATTTATTTCTACAGATGCCCCTTCAAAATATGCACATTCCCCTTCAAAATATGCACATTAAGTGTACGATTTGAAGGTGTACACTAAATGTGTAAATTTTGAAGTCAATTTTTTTTTTGTGGGTCCACATGTAAGTGGGTTTGGGCCTGCTATGGATTTAGACTCATTATGAGTTTGAGCCCGTTTTGAATTCTTGATGGGCCGAGTGAACCGAACCATAGTATTTGTGGGCTGTCGACCGGTTCGAGTTGAGTCGGCTGGTCTGAGTTGAGTCGACTGGACCGAGTTGAGTCGACTGGACCGAGTTGAGTCGACTGGTCTAAGTTAAGTCGACTGGTCCGAGTTGGGTCGACTGGTTCGAGTTGGGTCGACTGGTCCGAATTGAGTCGACTGGTCCACCGAGTTGGGTTGAGGCAGTTGGGCTTCCCTTATCCTTATTTAAAATTTGAGTTTAGGGATAATGGGGAAAACCTACCATATAAAGGAAGGAGCCTCGATGGACGTGCCCTTCACCTGATTCCTTTGCTTTTCCTTCCTTAACATTGACATCAGTTCAGGTATTTTCTCCCCTTTCTTTTCTTTTCTGGTCGTACTGCTTATTGGTTTATTGGTGAAGAAATGGAGATTGAATGGGGTGGTTGGGTCTGTTTAGTCAGGACCCGGATCCGCTGGCCACAACCATTTATGGCCAGCGTACGCAGGGCCAATGGCGGAGCGCCAGTGCACGAGGTGCCCGCGGCGGCGCCCCACCATCGTAGATCCGGTCTCAACCGAAGTCGTTCAACGGACAAAAAAAAAAAAAAAAAATTAACCGCCCAAAAATCTGGTTCGGCGCGCGCCCCGACACTTATCATCCTCTAACCCTATACTACGATAGTTACAACTCTGTACCATCCTTTGCACAACTCTATACCATTGGAGCATTTTTTTGTGGTCTAACAACCCTTTACTACGATTAGTAACAACTCTGTACCAGCCTTTGGATAACTATATACCATTACAATATTTTTTTTTTATTGTCTAATTTTTTGGTGGTCTAACAACTATATACTACGTATAGTTACAACTCTGTACCATCCTTTGCACAACTCTATACCATTGGAGCATTTTTTTTGTGTGGTCTAACAACCCTTTACTGCGTATAGTTACAACTCTGTACCATCCTTTGCACAACTCTATACCATCCTTTGCACAACTCTATACCATTGAAGCATTTTTTTTGTGTGGTCTAACAACCCTTTACTACGTTTAGTTACAACTCTGTACCATCCTTTGCACAACTTTATACCATTGGAGCATTTTTTTTGTGTGGTCTAACAACCCTTTACTACGTTTAGTTACAACTCTGTACCATCCTTTGCACAACTCTATACCATTGAAGCATTTTTTTTGTGTGGTCTAACAACCCTTTACTACGTTTAGTTACAACTCTGTACCATCCTTTGCAAAACTCTATACCATTGGAACATTTTTTTTTGTGGTCTACCAACTATATACTACATTTAGGACCAACTCTATACCAATCTTTTGGACAACTATATACTACGTTGGTACACAACTCTGTACTAACATTCGTATAACTATTTACCATTCTAAGGCAACACTGCAGCGCGCATGCGCCTAAGGTAGCGCCATCTTTTTTTTGCGCTGTCGTCGTATGCCGAACCGTCGTCGCGCGCCCGAATCGGACGCGGCGCCGAACCGGATTTTTGGCGGTTAAATTTTTTTTTTTTTTTTGTTTGTCTGTTGAACGACCGGTTGAGACCCGGATCCGCGGATGGTGGAGCGCCGCACGGGCAACTCGTGCAGCGCCGCACGGGCAACTCGTGCCTGGGCGCTCCGCCATTGGCCCTGCGTACGCTGGCCATTAATGGCTGTGGCCAGCGGATCCGGGTCCGTTTAGTCAGGCTCTTGGTTCGGTAACCGACTTCCTCTTCTCTTTTTCTGTGTGCGTTTTTTTTTTTCGTTGAATAAAGCAACCCCTTTTTTTATTCTCATTCTCTGGTGATCTTCCGACAGTTCCTTCTTTCCTTTGTTTTTCTTTGACTGCAATCATGAGAAGGTTGAGAGGGTTTAGCTGATTCGAAGCCTTGGTTCGGTGAAGTTCGGTTCATCGTTTACTAAGGCTTTCACTTTTTAGCCGCCTTTGATTCTGGATCTATGTTGATTGCCGCTGCGAGTCTCTGTTTTGGAATGTTGATTTCTTCGCTTCGAATTTAATTTCGCAATCTGCTTTTCGTTGTTTGTAGCCGTGGCTATAGACCAAAAAATTTCTTTTTTTCTTTCTCGATTTTGAGTCTCTGTCATCGTTGGCGTGGCTGTAAACAAAAATTCTGCCCTTTGTTGCTGTCATCGGCGTTGTCGACGTTGCTGGCCTCATCGGCGGCGGCGGCGGTATCGTGGTCGGCGTCGTCGGCGTTGCTGGCCTCATCGGCGGCGGCGGCGGTATCGTGGTCGGCGTCGTCGGCGTGGTCGTGGTCGGCGTCGTCGGCGTGGTCGTGGTCGGCGTCGTCGGCGTGGTCGTGGTCGTGGTCGGCGTCGTCGGCGTGGTCGTGGTCGGCGTCATCGGCGTGGTCGTGGTCGGCGTGGTCGGCATCGGCGTCGTCACCGTGGTCGGCGGCATCGGCGTCGTCACCGTGGTCGGCGGCATCGGCGTCGTCACCGTGGTCGGCGGCATCGGCGTCGTCACCGTCGGCGTCGTCGGCATCGTCACCGTCGGCGTCGTTGGCATCGTCATCATCACCGTCGGCGTCGTTGGCATCGTCATCGTCACCGTCGGCGTCGTCGGCATCGTCATCGTCGTTGGCATTGTTGTCAACATTGGTGCAGTCGTCGTCAGCGCCAGGGAGGGAGGGGGAAGGAGAAGCGGCCAACCGAGGGGCCGTTGCTTCGCTTTGCTTCGGCGAAGCGAAGTGACGAGCCACGGAGCCTCGCCCTTGCGAAGCTCCGGCTCGTCGGGCTGAAATACCGGACCTTCGGGGTCCGGTTAAGGGACCCAGCTAGGGGCTTCGGTCCGGAACACCGAATTTTAAGGATCCAATTATAGGATCCGTGTATAGATGTCGGTCCGGAATTCCGGACTTTAGGGTTCCGATTAGGGGACCCGAATCTGGCGGTTCCGCATGTCAGATTTTAGGGTCCGATTAGCGAACCCGATTCCTTCTTCTTCTCCGATTTAAAACCCTAGATTTAGGGCTCTGCGGTTTTTTTTTTCTTATGGCTTCACCGCGTCACGAGAGCGCCGAATCTAGTGGTGCTTCTCATCGGCGTGGTCGCCGTAAGCGAGATCTTCTTCGCTTCTTGAAAAAAAATTTCTTTGGCTTTTCCTTCTTCTTGTTTTTGCCGTCAGCTGGGCAGGGCATTGGCTTCCGCGCCTGCTAGTGGCGCGGCGAGGTGGCGACGCCTCTACGGCTGCTGGTGGCGACGCCTCTACGGCTGCTGGTGGCGACGCCTCTACGGCTGCTGGTGGCGACGCCTCTACGGCTGCTGGTGGCGACGCCTCTACGGCTGCTGGTGGCGACGCCTCTACGGCTGCTGGTGGCGCGACAAGGCAGCGACGCCTCTACGGCTACTGGTGGCCCGCCAAGGCGACGGCTACTGGTGGCCCGCCAAGGCGGCGACGCCTCCACGACTACCTTGTGGCGGGGCGAGGCGGCGACGCCTCCACGACTACCTTGTGGCGGGGCGAGGCGGCGACGTGCGGAGCCATAAATCCCCTTTCGAAAGAGGAGATAGAATCGGGTTGCGACTCCCTTAGCATCGGGTCACCCAGGGGTGGGTCGTCCCGGTTTTGAGAGAGATTTTTTTTTTCATCTAAAATTTAAAGTAACTAAACAGAAAATTACCTCATCACCCTTAATGAATTCCAACGAATTGGGCAGGCAAAATTTTTTTCATTCGAACTGGGCCTTTACAGGCATAATTTCTCCAAATTGGGCCTTGATTAGGCATAATTTTCTAAATTGGGCCTTGATTAGGCATAATTTTCTAAATTGGGCCTTAATTAGGCATGACCTCTCCGAAACTTTTCCGAATTGGGCCTATTGGGAATAACCTTTTCAGATTGGGCCTTAATTAGGCATAACTTCTATGGCTTAAGTCTTAATTAGCCATGACCTCTTCATCTTAAGCCCTTTGACTTAAGCCTTTGACTTAAGCCTCTTCGACTTAAGCTTCAATTAGGCATGACCTCTTCGACTTAAGCCTTAATTAGGCATGCCTTCTTTAAATTTCCTCCAGATTGGGTATTCACAAAATCAAACTTTAATTTGTCACTTACGTCTATTTCGAAATGGATAGACAGCCTTAATAGGTTGGACTTCGCTGATTTGAATTCGGACTTAACAAGCATTGTCTTCATCTCAACCCCATCGAATTTCAAGGCCCCAATTCCAAACGGACTAGCGGCCTTAGGTTGGATTTCACACTTGATTTCACCCAAGTCAAGCCTTAATTCCAAACTTTCATGCTTTTTTGAACTTCAAACATCCCTGCTTTTATTTTATTTTATTTTATTTTATTTTTTATTTTATCTTAATTTCAAACTTCTCTGCTTTTTTTTTTTTTTTGAACTTCAAACTTCCCTCTGAAGGCTCCACTTTTTTTTTTCAACTGTCTCTTTTTTAGAATCGGAGCCTTTTTGAAACCAGATTTTGAATTTTGAATTTGAAATTTGAATTTCAAAATCGGTTTAACCTCTGAATTTTGGTTTTAGATGGTTGCCCCTTCTGTGAATTTGATTGGTGGGTTGCGTGCGTTTGACTATGCTATGATTGTCGGTGAGGAATCAATCTTGACTCTGGCTCTTTATATGGAAGGTGAAGTTTCTCGCATAACGTATTACCCTAGCGTGGAGTCAATCATGCTATGAAACAGTCTGCTATGAAACATCTACTCTTTGTGGACCGCTCGCTTCCTCATGAGTCTTTGAATAGACCCTTGGCCATCGGTGAACGTGTTTTCTTCATTCCTTACCCTGATTCTTCTTGCGAGGACGAGGATGTAGAGGTCGGACCAGAGACTTTCGCACTTTAGAGTGCTTTATGCATCGTGAACCAGATCCCTCTGCCACGTACCCTTGCAGATGATTTCATGGATGGGGGAGTTGTACGGAGTTTCACACACCTTACACAACTTTGGATACACCGCTTCCTTTCCTTTTTGAGTGGACTACTTTGCTTCTAGGTCGATGCAGTTATACTCTCCGTAATGCTGGTGTTTATTACGGACTTTAGGCCTCTATTTTTCATTATAGCTGTGATGAGTCGGTGGTCCAAGCTTTTATTAATGCATGGTGTCCAGAGACAAACACGTTAATTACGTGTCAAGGCGAGCTCTCCATCACTTTGCTAGATATGGATCAAATTTTTGGCTTGCCTATCTCTGAGCAGTTTTACGATGAGGTTTGTCCGATGGTAGCCGATTTCAAGGATGTGCGAAGCTCGGCTTTACCTTACAGCTGCCAATATTTGTTTCTGGCGTATCACCGTCTCTGTCAATGTTTGTAGTCCCCCACTTTGTCGACGGCTTCCTGGGTTTCGCTTTGGTTCCGCACTGAGGACAATGTCGTTCCTGTCCATGATCCTTGGACTGCTTGGCATGCTGCTTATGAAAAGAGTGCGACCACTTCTAGAGAGCGGACGACCATAGAGCAAGATGTTTTTGACTTCCTTCGTGTTATGCTGGGTAAGGAAGACGAGGTCCATTTGGCGGAACTCCTCTCTATTTGGTTATCCCAATTTGTATTTCATGCGACTGGTGGTGACGATATGTGACCCACGGTTTTTAAGGTGGCGAGTTATGTGGCCACTGGTTTTGCCTTAGCTGGTCCTGCTTTGACTTGTCTACATCGTGGTTTGGGTCAAGAAGCTGCTGGGTTGTCGACTATTGTTCAATGGTCGTACTTATATTCTTGGCTAGCCTTCTATTTTCACACGCAAGGAGAAGATCTTGAAGGGGTCCGTCGTCTTGGTATGATATCGTTTGGGAATCTTTCCCTTCAGTGCACTTTTGATGAAGAGCAAGCTCGTGACTTATTCTGACGCCTCTCGGTGTTGGCTTGAAATCGATACATTCTTGGCGCGAGCACAATTTCTTCCTTGGTGGATGAGCCAAAAGCACCGATTTCTAGACCGGCTTACGAGAGTCTCCACTACTGTTACCTGACGGCTCATCGCTGCATTCGTTTCTTCATTGAACCGTATAATCCCACCAAATTTGCGCGGCAATTTGGGTATTGCCAGGATTTGCCTGGGGATTTGGGGGCTAAGGCCAGTCAGTGGGAGACCTATTCTCTATCTGAGCTACTGACTCTTTGGGAGGCTAGTCTTGTCTGTCCGTGTGGTCGGCTTGATTTGCCCCTGCGAAGAGAACTGACCCGGGATCCTGGGACCACCTTTGCTTATTATTCTTGGTGGAAAGAACACATGCTCCCACGATTGGAGGTAAGCTTGGCTTTCTTTTCTTTCTCTTTCTCTTTTTCTCTTTTTTTTTTTAATTCTCACTATCCTGTGTCCTTCCAGTGAGGTCGACTGGAGTTGACTGCTTCAGTTGCTGTAGGGAGTAATGGAGAAGAGGAGGGTTATGACAGCGATTGTTCCCATATGCGCTGACGAAGGCTGAAAGGTAAGCAGCAAGTTGGCGCACCCTCGGTAAGCCACGTTGTAACTGTCTCCTTTTTTTTTTTTTTGTTGTGGTTCCTAATATTCCCTTCTTAAATCTCAGGCGAATAAGAAGAGGGCACCATTTGCTACTTTGAATGGCGCCTCTGCAACTGTGAAGAAAAAGCCGCGCGTGGATGCTCAGCCTACTTTTCACCCTTCGCCACTGACTTATCTTCCTCCCATTTTGGAGACGGAACCTCCTCATTCTTCGCCACAGACTTCCTGTCCTCCTATTTTGGAGATAGAGCCGCCAGAGCCAGAACCTCCCGTAGAGATGGTTTAGATATTGTCTTCCCCAGAGGCCGATCCTCCTGCTTCGAGTACGAGTACGATATAAACTCTCCTTTTGGGGGCATCCGTATCTCAAGAGGTGCCTCCTCCAAAAGCTGAAGCAATTGTCCAGACCGGTTCGATAGTTGTTGTTGCCTCTGAGGATATCGAGGTAGTGGAGGCCCCTGTGGCGACTTCTGCCATGGGACCCGTTCTTGAGGTTGCCCCAGCATCGACTCAGCTTGAGGCTTTGCCACCTGTTCGAGAAGTCACGCCAGTTATTCAGGAAGCCGCCACTCCTTTGCCATTGCTTGCACCTCTTGTCCTTGCCTCTGCCATGACTCCCTTGGTGACTCCGCATAGTAGTTATAGTCTGATTTTAGGGGTATTGTGCTGTAGTTCTAGAAAGACAGAATAGCTCCTCGCATGCTTTCACCAGATGTGGCACATGATTCTTCTTTGGCCACTAATGTGAAGTTCGTCATTAATAGGTTGCAAGAAGTGGGTCATGATGTGACTCACTTACGAGGCTATGCCCAGAGGCTCCAGGCCCTGACAGAGGCAGAGAGTTTGGTTGGAGAGAAGACGAGTCGGATTTTGAGAGATTCGGTAGAAAGTAAGGCTCGAGAAGCTTTGGATATGCTGTCTTCCAAGTTGGAGAATGCCAAGATCACTTTGGATGAGGTTTTTGAAGATCTCTCACAAGCTAAGCTTGATCAAGAAGATGCCCATGAACGCCTGGAGCTGGCTAGAGAACAAGCTCAATCTGCTGACACTAAGGTTGTATACCTTGCAACTTAGGTTGAGCAGATTCGAGAGAGTGTGAGAGAGGTGAAGGGAGCAGTCCTTGAAGCTACTTGGAAGGTGGAGGAGATCCTTGCCTTGCCTACTCTTAGTGCGGCTGAGGAAGCAAACCTTCTGTCACTGAGGGCTGCTTTTGCAAAGTCGCAGCAAGAATTGGCAAATGACCTTTGATTTGATTTACTTTGTTGCTTTCCTTTTGATTTGTTTTGTAGATGCTTTCTTTTCTTCATGTATTTGAACTTTGGATGTAGTTTGACTTGTCGACTTTGCACTTGGAATTGAATTGTTGTCATAGATACAACTTCTTAAGAAATTTACCATTTATAGCCTGAAGTCTCCTTCCTTCGGGAGTGACTAGTTTGTAAGCGCCATTAGTGTAAACTTCTTGAACGATGAATGACCCCCACTTAGGTGCGAATTTTTCCCATCTCTGCTTGTAGCCATAATTGGTCTGCGCACGGCTAGGACGAGATCACCCTTTTGAAATGAACGAAATTTTACCTTTTTATTAAAAGCCCGAGTGAGGCGAACTTGATAGCATTCAAGCCTTGCTGTGCTTCTAGACATTTTTCATCGAGAGATTCTAACTCCTGTAGATGAAGTCGGATATTCTCCTTTTCTATGGGCCCTTCTCGAAGAGCGTCTCGTAGAGATGGAATTTGGATTTCAAGCGGTAATACAGCTTCAACACCGTAAACTAACGAATAAGGTGTTGACTCTGTGGGAGTGCGAAACATAATCCTGTATGCCCACAGGGGTCTTTGTGTCTCTCATGCCAGTATTTCTTGTTCCCTGCTATCGTTTTCTTTAAGATTTTGTACAACGTTTTATTGAAAGCTTCTGCCAAGCCATTTGTGGCGGGGTTGTATGCAGTAGACGTCCTTTCTTGGATGCTCAATTTCTCGCAAAAGTTGTCCATGATCTTATTGTGGAACAGGGTACCATTGTCGGTCATGATGTATCTCGGAACACCATACCGATATACGATTTGCGTTCGGATGAAGTCAACCACAGTGGCACCTTTGATTTCTTTGTAGGCTGCTGCTTCTGCCCACTTAGAGAAGTAAGTAGTAGCCTCTAGTATATATTGGTGATTTGCCAATGACTTCAGAGTGATTGGACTGATGATGTCCATTCCCCATGCTTCAAATGGCCAAGAGGCCACTGCTGGATGTAACGGGCTTGGAGGCTGGTGAATGTAATTAACATGAAATTGACATGCCGTGTAATGTCGTGCTAATTCCACAGCATCCTGCAGCATTGTAGGCTAGTAGTAGCCTAATTGCTTGACATGAAGGTGTAGTTTGGGACCCGCTTGATGAGCTTCGCAAATTTCTCCATGTGCTGTGGCCAAGATAGCTCAACCTTCTTCTTTGGAAACACATATAAGTAAGATACCGTCGTAAGATCGTCGATATAATGTGTCATTGAAGAAGTAGAATTTGGGCGCAACTCTTTGTACATAAGCCCGAGCTTTTAATTCTTCGGGTAATTTCTTGTGCTCTAAGTAGTCGAAGAATTGTTGATGCCAATCTTCTTCCTCAATTGCATAAACCAAAACCAGATTTGTTTCTTCTTCCCCTGATGCTTTTTCCAAGATAGGTACCACCCATCTTTTGCATACAAGGATCCATTCGGGCCTTGCATCGAACTGTGCTAGACTTGCAGCGATTCCTGCCAATGCGTCTGCTTGGCTATTGTTGGCTCGGGGTACATGTCCCAGGGTTACATTCAGAACTTTTTCTAGTAACCTTTGGGCCTCTTTATGATAGGGAACGAGTTCATCTTTCCTGACTTTGAAATCCTTGAGTAGCTGTTTAATTACCAAGGTCGAGTCGCCAAAGATATCTAGCCGATTAAGGCCCATTTCCATGGTCATTCCCAACCCAAGGATTACGGCTTGGTATTCAGCCTCGTTGTTTGTGTAGCAGTGAGATAAGATGAAAGAGTACATCATCAGGTCATCGTTTGGAGATATGAAAAGGATGCCAACACCTGCACCATTTTTACGAGCGACACCATCAAAATTCATCCTCCAAGGAGGTAGTACTTCAATGTAGAAGATCTCTTCGTCAAGTAAATTTTCACTTACCTTCCATTTTGTCGGGATGGGGTGATCAGCTAGGAGGTTCGCTAGCGCTTGTCCCTTTATGACTTTTTATGGGATCACATTGATTTCGAACTTGCAAAGCAACAAAGCCTATTTAGCCAATCATCCAAGGAGCATAGGCCTGGACATGATATATTTGAGGGGGTCCGTCTGAGAGATCAAGCTTGTGGAGTGTGCAAGCAGGTGGTGTCTTAACTTCTGGACAGCGAAAATGAAGGCCAAACACCTTTTTCAATCGGGGAGTAGTTGAGTTCAGCTCCGACCATCATACGACTTAGGTAGTACAATGCGCGTTCCTTCCCCTGATCATCATTTTGAGCGAGAAGGGCGCCCAGAGACTTTTCTTGAGCCGCAATGTAAAGGAGGAATGGTTTTCTAGGAACTGGAGTCGTCAACACCGGTGGCTTCATGAGATAATCCTTGACATTTTTAAATGCCCGTCGACAAGATTCATCCCATTCGAAGGGTGTGTCCTTCTTCATCAGACGACATAAGGGTTGACACCTTCCCGTTAGATTTGAGATGAACCGCCGTATATAAGCCAAATGCCCTTGAAGGCTTTTTAATATTGACAGATTCTTCGGTTCGGACATTTGTTGATTGGCATCAATTTTGGTCTGATCGATTTCGATGCCTTTGTGTCGGACTACGAATCCAAGGAATTTTTTGGATGAAACCCCAAAGGCGCACTTAAGTGGGTTCATCTTCAGTTGGTACAGTCATAGGCCTTCGAAGACTGCTCGCAGATCTTTTAGGTGGTCGTCTCTTGCTTTGGTTTTGGCGACTAGATCGTCGACGTAACATTCCACAAATGTGTGTAGAAAGTCATTCAATATTCTTTGCATGACCCTTTGATTTGTTGTCCTTGCATTCTTTAGGCCAAACGACATTACTTTATAACAGAAGATATCTTTTAGTGTACGAAAGGCCGTCATTTCCTCATCTTTTGGGTCCATCAGAATTTGGTTGTAGGCGGAAGATCCATCCATGAATGACAAGACCTCATGCCCTATTGTTGCATCCACCATTAATTTGGTGATGGGAAGTGGGATGTCATCTTTTGGGCAGACTTTATTCAAGTTCCTAAAATCAACGCAGACTCCAATTTGCCCATTCTTCTTCTTCACTGGTACGATATTGGCGATCCAGCTCGGGTATTTGACTTCACGGATGAAGTTGGCTTTGAGGAGTTTGTCGACCTCCTTCTCTATTTCTGGGATGAGTTCGGGAGGGAACCGTCTTTGGGTCTACTTTACTAGTTTGACTCCGATTTTGGCAACGAGTTTATGGACTGCAATTGTTGGGTCAAGCTTGGGCATCTCAGTATATGACCAAGTAAAAACGTCTTTGTATTCACTAAGTAAAGTAAAATATTCTTTTTCTTCTGTTACAGACAGTGAGGCACTTAGAAAAGGTGGGCCTTGGATCTTCCTCTATACCCAAGTTTACTTTTTTCAATTGGTCGATAGTTGTTTGGCCGCCTTCTTCAAAGATTGCTGGTGCTTCTTCCAATTCCTCTTCAGGTGTTGGATTGTCGCCTTCGCCAACCGAAATGTGGTGGACAACAACTACTTCTTCTTCTTTAGTGTCGCCTTTCTTTGATAACATGAAGATTACAACAGGCACATTGATGATTAATGGAGTAGCTTCATTGCTCGTCGTCTTCGTTCTTTTCGACGAGCTTTCTCCCACTTTTCCCTCTACTATGGCCCCAAGTATTTGGAAAACATTCTTTTTGAGCTGCTCCTTTGGCTTCCCCAGTTTCCAAAAGATGTTATATTTCTTTGTTGGCGATGGAGCAATGAAATTTGGTTCAAAGTTTTCCTCTTGCCCCTTTTTCTGCTAGACTTTCGTAACTTTGGGTTTAGGCTCCTTACTTGGTCTTGGGGAGGCATCGGGTCGTCCATTTTCTTCTTGACTCAATCGGATGAAGGTTGAGACTTGTGGCTCTGGGATGCTGATTCGGTCAAAAGCTAATGTTTGAGTTCCTTCTGAGGTGGTGGTCTTTCTTTTGGTCGTAACCTAACTGACACTGGCTCTAGCAGAAATCACAATAGGCTCATATTCTTGATAGCCCTGCCCATGACGATTGGGAGGAATTGCATACCCTTGCGACTGGAGGTTCTTTTAGGTTGGTGATAGATTTTGTACAACCACCACCATTTTTTTCTTGCAATTGATTGAGGGAAAACCCAGATCCCGCCTTCGCCATCATTCGGTAGGCATTGGGATCAAACCCCTGTGTTCAAGTCTTCGGAAGATTGGGTATGCCCCGTTTCTCTTCGATGACGATGCCCCGGTTATCAAGCTTTGGCAACGGGATAATGGCAGCCCCTTTTAAGGCTTTCAATCTCTCTGATGGTTCTTCTCGGCCATTCTCGGCCATAGATAGTGAAGGGAGATTCACCTTTCTTCCTAAGCGATTGAAGAATATTCCTGAGTATCGGTTCCTCTGTCTGCCCCTTATGATTTGGATTGGCCCGCTCATCTTTGACCGCTTTGGGAGGAGTAGTTTTACCCGAAGTAGTGGATTTTTATTTTGAGTAAATTTTGCGTCTGCGAAAGAAGCCTCTGACTCTGTGAAAGGGTATTCGTCAGCAAACACTGTCTTTTCTTCTCCATTCTGGTAGTATTTGAAACATTGATGTAGGGTCGAGAGTACGACTTTGCTGTTGCGTAACCAGGGTCTCCTGAGCAGCACATTATAAGAAGTGAGTGCATCGATCACGTGGAATAATACACGAGAAGTCATGACCCCAATTTGTAATTCCAATCTGATTGTGCCCAGTGTTCGTTGACCTTCTTGGTTAAAGCCTTGGATCATTAATGAACTGGCCTGGAGGTTGTTGGCAATCAGCTCAACATCTTTCACAATTTTGATTGGCAGGATATTTACGGCCGACCCACTGTAGAGAAGTATGCGATTGATCCACCGGTCTTTAATGGATCCAGATACGAGCAGAGGTCGGTTATGGGATCTTTCTACGAGCAGCATGTCGATCTCTTTGAAGGAAATAAAAGTTGAGTGTGCTTCCTTAATTCGTAACAGCCCCGCCGGTTACTCTTCTCTTATCATGCTCGGAGATAATTCGACTTTAGGCTCGTCATGCCTCCGCATTCTCAGTTGCTCGACTTCTGCATGCGAGTCATATTTTGCCGTAACAAATTTTATGAGAGTCTGCCTAAACCTAATTGATAAGTGTAGATCGTCTCGTATGACATTGGTGGTTGACACGTCCAATAAGCACGTCTGAATGTCGTCAGCTGATCCCATCGGAGCTTTCCCTTCATGTTTTTGCTTGACCATTTGAGGTGAACAAGTGGCAACTAACGCCGGGGTTGGCGTTAGGAATTCTGACAGAAAAAGTCAGCCGGAGTGATTGGCTTTGGTTTCCTCTAAAGAATTTTTCTTTAACCCTGGCAGGGCATATTTGTGTCTATACCTTCTACCTCCTCTTTTCTTTTGCACTTTTTTGTTTTCTTTTTGTTCTTTTTTTTCTGCCGCATACCCCTTGATGAATATTCTGACTTTTTTGTGCTCTTTTTTCATGAAGTGGTTTCTTTTTCTGAGTTACCACTTCTCACCCTTCCTTATCCTTTAAGGAAGGCTGCAGTCTGGTCCTGCATTGCACAAGATAAAGACCTTTTTGTTTGTCCTTGGATTAGCTGCTCTGGGGCTAGGGTCCAACTGGACGAAAATGATATTGGAAGCCGCAATGTTGTCATCGATTTCTAGGATGATGCGACCTTGCGTCGCTAATTCTAATATTCTATCCTTCAAGATAAAACACTTCTCGGTAGGATGGTCTACCAGCCTGTGGTATTTGCAGTAATTGGGATCTGAACTTTTCCCTACATCTTTCGGCCTTTTATCTTCAGGAAGTTGCAACATATTTTTCTTCAGGAGCTATTCGAGCATACCTGGAACGCCAGAGTCGGGGAAATGAGAGGTTTTGGCCTGTCTATCATTCAATGTGAACTTTTGACGGGGTGCACCGCCGTTGCTTCGCCTAGTGTTTGATTTCCAGCCTCTTTCGGTACTCTGATTTTGAGTCGCCACAATTTTCTGCAATTCGACGATATTGGTGGCGAGTGCATCATTGGTAGGAGCTTTGTACTCCTTTTTTATGAATTTTGCCTTCTTATTAGCCTCAGATATTGGAGTTTTTCCCTCTCCTTTTTCTTGGATGAGGATCTCCATGTTATGAGCCTCAGTTGCTAGTTATTGAAAGTCCCTCAGCTTCTGACTCTGCAAGAAGTACTCCAGCATCCAATTCATTCCCCGGATACACATGTCGATGGATGTTTGGGTGGACAAGGAGGTGCTCTCCTTACAATTGAGGCACAAATTTCACCAGCGATTGATATATTCAATCACCTTCTCTCCCTGACACTGCTTTAGATTTTTGAGCTCCACCAATGTCACTGTGCGCTTCGTGCTATAGAAGTGACTGAGCAACTCACCTTCCAGTTGTTCCCAGCTATCAATTGACTCTGCCAGGAGTTCAATGAACCAGTCGAAAGCGTTCCCTATCAAGGATCGCCCAAATTGTTTGACCAAGAGGTCACTGTCAGTTTCTGCATTGTTGAAGGTCTCGATAAAGTGGGAAACGTGCTATTTTGGGTTGTCATCCCCACTAAATTGTTGGAATTTAGGTGGGTGGTAGGAGGCAGGCATTTGGATTGCCTGGATCTATTGAGAGTAGGGCCTGGTGTAGGTTTGAGATCTTACCCCCTCCGCCTGTACCTTCTGCTCCACCGCATTGGAAATCATTTTTTGTAGGGTGTCATAGGATAGTGCCCATGGTTCCTCGAGCTGTGTTCCCAGGTCACATGTGAGATTTTGGGAGCTGGGGATGGACAGATGATGGGTGAAGGAAGGATCGTAACAGGATTGGCAGCTGTGCTGGGTCCTGCCTGTCCGTCGTCATTTCTGGGTTGGGAGGAAGCTCCCAAGCAATCTGCAATGAATTCAAACTTTTGAAAAATTGTGTCGATTTGAAGATCCCTCTTCAATTCCCTTTCTCTTAACTGCTCGTCTCTTTCCTTTATGGCAGCTTGGAGTTCTGGCAACTGTTCTTCTACCATTTTGGCTTGGATCATCATCGCAGAAACTCTGATGACTGGAGATGTGGGGGAGGAGAGACTTGGAGCAAGGGGTGCCTCGATGATGTGGTCAACTGCACTGGGGAAGGAATGATACGTCTCCCTTTGAAGTGAGTGATTAGCATGGGGACCCAGCTTGTGGTTGGAGGAGAACTCCTTACTGGGCTTGCGACCGGGCTTGCCACTGGAATGATCGGCGGTGGGGACGTCAGAACAGCCGAATAGCTCCTCGAGGGATGGACCCTTGTTGGAGAAACTACGGGGCTGGCTGGTACTTGAGCTGCCTGCGATTTTGGTACAACGCACTGTGTCGGCAAGGATCCTGTGACAGATCTAGTGGTCGGCCTTGAGTGGACAACCACAAGAGCCTGGGATGGACGAATTCCCCTGGCTTGGCCGATAGTAGCGGCGATTGGTGTACGCGGACGGCGAGGTAAGGCGACCAAAGGATCGGTCATCCTAGGTGCCGGTGACGAGCTGACTCCGGCAGCTGGAGTTTTAGCCGCGGCCCTGTTGTTGTTCGTGTTGGAACTGGCCATTTGAATTGATTGATTGAAGAAAGAGATGAAAGGTAGAAGGGTCCCACCGAGCGTGCCAAATTTGTAAATGGGTACAAATATGTGGACCAGAAAATACACGTTCTATGTATTGTATACAAAATTAAAGAAGGGTATTTAGTAATTTGTTGGGAATATGTGGGTGCGATTTCTAGAACTCCTTTGATTGAATCTCCAAATAGAAACGAAATGGTCGAAGTACATCTTCTTCATGAAGGAAACGAATTTGAATTTCGCCTAAGCTCTACGAAAAATTTGATATTCCAATTGGCTTTAGACAGCTTGATTGATGGCTTGATTTCGTTGGTTAACTGGGGTCAATGTTTGACCTGTTGACCTGAGCCCTACGAGGCTGATTTGGACCACAATTTTCGGTCCTCGCAAAATTATTTCTACAGTTTTAAAAATACTGCATTGATTAGCTTCTCATTTTTCTCATTTTTTCATTAGATCATACAAAAAGGAGAATAAGCCAAATCCAAGAATTTTAAGGTTCTACTAGTCATCATGTGAGCAGGGCTCATTGGTAAAAATTAGGTTCTTGTTTTTTAGAGACAGTTAGACCACTTTTCTCGTATGCACGACTTTTGATAGGTACATTCTTCCCTCCTCTTTCCTTCTCCTTCCCTTCTTTCTTATTCTTCCCCTTTTTTCTTCTTTATTGTTCTTCCCCTTTTCTCTTCTTTCTTATTCTTCCCCTTTTCTCTTCTTTCTTATTCTTCCCCTTTAATCTTCTTTTTGATTCTTCCCCTTTTCTCTTCTTCTTCCATTCCTACTCTTTTTTATAAAACCTTTATCAACTTACAATATTTTATAAAAATTTATAAATTTTTTTAACCCTAAACCCTAAAACTTGGACCATGCACTCACTTGGATGTCCCGTTACCACACAATATTGTGTGGGTCACACATAGGACGGGTGATCGGAGATCTGGTGAATGAGTCATGAGCCTATGAGATCGATCACCTCTGAGTCTAACTTTCTCAAATTTTGAGAATTTGCCCGTCTTGTTTTATGGTGTACAATTCTTTTGGAGTGGAACTGATAGTATTGGCGAAGTATTTTGATGCATCAAACCACTATGGAGAATTAGCATAGGTTTTTATTCCAAGAGATTCTCAACCAAGGGTAAAATCATAATTTTTTATATAAATTAATAAACACGAAAAATTATTGATTTACTCAAATTATAGATATTCTAATTTCCATAATTGATTTTATGAAATAACTATTTCAAAATTGTTTTGTCAAAATAATTTTCCAAATTATTTTGGTTTAAAACGTTATGAGAATTTTGCTTCTTATAGGCCACTTGTTGGTTTCTATTTTGTTGGACTCAGGCTTTTGGGGGATGCATCAAATTGTCCTAAGTCTAAGGTTGAGTAGGAAATGATGATGGAAAGAGGAGTCCTCATATGGGTCCATTAGGTAATAGACAGGGCAATTTGGTTAATGGGTTTTTGAGCTCATTTGGCTAATGGGTAATTAGGGTTCGGTTGGTTGATGGGTCACAGACTCTATATATACACATGTTGAGAAAGTCACACCAACTCTGGAACTAGATTTTATTCTTCATCAGAGGAGCCTTCCATCAAGGTAGCCTTCCATCACGGGAGTCTTCCATCAAGGGAAACCAAATAAATAGAGTTGGTGGACTGACAACAATTCAAGAAAAACAAACAAAAATTCGACAAACAGGTACACAAAATTTAAATATTTATTATCTTATAATTTATTGGGACAACAATTGTCTTATTTCTAAACTCCAAAAATAAAATATTTTCCGTCAAACTTTTTCCCTATGTCTTCTTCTCAAGTGATTAAAAGTGTTTTATATCATTCCTTGTAAGTTTATTAGTTAATTATTATATTTTATATTAATTTGTCTTCCGTAACAAGTCATGAGTCTATGTTACAGCTTATGTTTTGGAGTAGGAATTAAAACAGTACATCTAATGTATATTATTGAATGAGATACACTTTAGAAACACAAAAATTGTCACTGTTGTTATTGTGTGTAATCTTCACTTGATGTAAAAATATGTTAACGTATTACCGTATTTAATGTTATGTTATTACTTCTTAGCACAATAACATAAAAGTAATTAACATGTTACTTTATTTAATGTTAACATATTACCTTTCAATGTAATAACATATTAGTAGTCATCTATTGTATGTAGTTTTCATTCAATTAAATAATATGTTAGGGTTATGCAAAATAATATTGTGGAGACTAGTAACTAATATGTTGGCCCAGAATGAAAGATGCTTATGTAACTTTCACAAATGTCTTACAATTATAGTATTGGATAATATGTTAACAATAACCGAATAGTATGTATTGTTATGCAAAATAAGATATTAGTGACCACCGACTAATATGTTAACACATAATGAAAAGTCTTTCTATAACTTTCACAAATGCTTGTAATTACACTATCATATAATATGCTACCAGTAGCTGAATAGTATGTTAGTCTTATTTAAAATAGTATAGTAGACACCAACAACTAATATGTTTGCCTAGAATAAAAGGTTCTTCTATAACTTTTACAATGTTGTGTATAACAAATGGATAGTATGTTAGAACTGTACAAAATAGTATATTGGTGACCATTGACTAATATGTTAGCACACCATAAAAAGTGTTTCTATAACTTTCAGTATTTTACGTGAAATTATACTATTGACTAATATATTAACTACAATTGAATAATATGTTTGGGTTATGCAAAATAATGTAGTAACCAACGTCTAATATATTAACGCAAAATGAAAGTTATTTCTATAATTTCACAAATATTATGTAATTACAATATTAAATGATATGTTAACAACAACTGAATATCTATTGTGATATTTGGTGGCCAAAGGGTCTTCTTTGTCTATATTATCTTCTTTATCTTTATGTGTTCTCTTGGTTTTTTATTCTTCCATGGCTATAAAATTATTTAGGACATTTTCATTAAAAAATATAATTTTTTTCATATGGGGTTAAATTACCTCGCTTTTCTTTTGATATGGACTATTGTACGCACCAAAATGTGCGTGGCCCAAATACAATGAGCCCAGTAACCCATTGGTCCATCAAACAACGGTCGTGGGTAGGCCTTATTCGTCATCAAGGTTCGTCGCTGCAGCCCACCACGAAGTCCAGTCGCGCTGCCACATCACCAATACAGTCGACACCCTCATCAGCAAAGATTGTCGAGTCGGCACTCGTCAGCACGCATCGTCAGCAGTCAACTACCAACTTCAGTCTTTAACAGAAAGAGCGAAAAGAGGGCCACGATCCTGGTCTCCCTCTTCCCCTCGTCTTCCCCAACTTCTCAGCAGAATGAGGATCACGATCCCCATTCCCAAGCAACGCCTCTCAACGGTCATACAGAACTGACTACAAATAGCCGGAAGTTCCCTGTCCCAAGGGTGAAGAAATTAATTCCCAAATCCCGACAAGTGAAGAACTCTCTTTCAAACCGAAGGACTCGAATCCCTTCTCGGAGGAGAAGCTCTCATACTTACAGAGGTTCTTTCGAGCCAACGAAGCCAAGCATTTCATCGTTCGTCGTTCCGACAGTTCAACCGGAGCAGCTCTACACGATCGCCGGCAGCGTCATAAGTCGATACACGCGGAGCACAAATACCTCCGTCCAACCGACCAAAGCCACAACAGTTCGTGCGCATTGGTTCCTGCAACTTAAGTTCGACGTTCGTTCGTTCGCTGAAGCTTCGACTTCACCAAATTCACACGGAGATCGAATCAGAGGAAGCATAGGAGATTGTACTCGCAATTCCTGATATTTACAACACACCCTGTTACATAAATTATTCTAAAGTAATCGACATATTCTCTCGGTCGCTCCTCTTCGCGGACCGGCGGATTTTCCGTGAAACAGATTTGGCATACCCGGTGGGACCTTTCCTACCTCTCATCTCCCTCTCCGTCGAACAAAAAAAAAGTCTCCAACCTTCAGCCATGGCCAACAACGCCAACAGCGGCAACAATAACAACAACAATGGCTCCTCGAGCCCTGCCCAATCGCGCCTCGCCGCGACCGCAGGTTCAACTACTGGAATTCGTAGGTCTGCTGCCGCACCTCCGGCCAACGCCCGCGTTCCTACCTCACCACCACCGGCCACTCGCCCAGTGACGAGAGCTATGGCCAGAAATTTGTCTCTGGGCAAATTCCTTTCATCATGCCGCGACGCCGCCGCCGTCCGGCTTCTGTTAGGTACCACCGGACTACCGCGACCTCTAATCAACTAGCTGCGGTTGCCGCCATATTATTACCAGCGATGGCTAAACCAACAAACCTGGCCATCGCCTCTTCACCTCCTCCTCACAGTCCGACTGTCAGCCCAGCTCAGTCGCCGCCATCACGGAGAAGTTCTATCGTCCCCACCCTGGTGCGACAATACGAACAATAAGGATCCGCCTCCACATCCTCCATACGGGGAACATGCGTATTGCCGGTCTCCTCTGTACAGAAAACGTTCACCACCGACGACTCTCCGGTAGTGTTGGTCTCCCACAACCTCTTAGCCGCACTCAACGCAGCAGCGGGGCCACCACCCATCCGCTCACTCCGTCGACAGACATCGGCGACCTCACCCGCCGCTACTTCGCCCACTCCATTTTGCCAGTCTCCACCGACAACCATCTCCCCTTTGAGGTCACCGGTAGCAACCTCGACATTCCACGCCTCGCCGATGATTAATTCCTCTGTGTGAACTGTCCAAATGGCCGCAATGACAACTTCTGCCAAAACGGTTGAAGAACAGCTGGCCGAGCTGCAAGCCGCACTCAAAGAGCAGAGCGAGCAGCTGCGCATCAAAGACGCGCAAATTGAAGCACGCGACCTTCAAATCACGATAATGCTCGAACGATTTGAAATGAGCATGGCCGCGAACAATTCCGGCGCTGTTTCCCAAGAAGTCGGTCGAAATCACCCGACCGCTAGTGCTTCTGCCGGACCAATTCAAGAGGACCCTTCCTCCGACGACGAGCTGCGCCCGTCGCACCAGCCGCTATCCGCAGAAGTCGAGCTGAAGTGGATCCGACTACTCTCACTATCGACGCGGTCAACGAGCTGATCAATCATGCCGTACGAAATAGCTCAGGTGACAACAAATCAGTCGTCTACCGGAGGCCGTACACGCAGAGGATTCAAAACATTCCTATGCCGGTCGGGTACCATCCTCCAAAGTTTCAACAATTCAACGACGACGGGCACCCAAAGCAGCACGTCGCTCATTTCATAGAAACCTGCAACAACGCCGGCACTGACGGCGACCTGTTGGTGAAACAATTCGGCCAGTCACTAAAGGGAAATGCCTTCGACTGGTACATCGAGCTACCCCAGGAGTCCATCGACAGCTGGGAGCAACTAGAAAGAGAATTCCTCAGCCGTTTCTACAGCACCCGGCGCACCGTCACTCTGGTGGAGATCGCCAACCTCAAGCAGAAGAAGGACGAAAAGGTGGTCGACTATATCAACCGATGGAGAAATTTGAGCCTAAACTGCAAAGAAAGCTCTAATCTTTCCCTCGAAGCCGAGATCGAGATGTGCTCACAGGGAATGCACTGGGAGCTCCTGCGCTACATCCGTAGCCGAAGGCCGAACGACTTCCAAGAGCTCGCAACAGAAGCTCACAATATGGAGATCCTCATGGAAGAACGAGGAGAAGAAGGATCCTCTTCTGCCGACCCTTGCAAAAAGAGTAAAGCACCAGCCACAACCTCACAACCTAAAGAAATGAAAGAGAAATCAAAATCGTCCTTCGCGACA
The DNA here is from genome assembly GCA_019845555.1 of Aristolochia fimbriata. Lineage (NCBI taxonomy): Eukaryota > Viridiplantae > Streptophyta > Magnoliopsida > Piperales > Aristolochiaceae > Aristolochia > Aristolochia fimbriata. Next base: position 20,112,032 of record CM034083.1, read on the forward strand.
AATACCGTCGAACCAATCAAGGTCGGAAGTAAAGGCAAGCCGACCTACCTCCCACGACAATTGACGGGAGGCTTCAGGAAGCTGTCACTCGAAGAACGACAGGCAAAGATATATCCCTTTGCTGATGCAGACGTTCCTATCATGCTCGACCAACTCCTTGACAACCAGTTGCTGAAACTGCCAGAAATCAAAAGGCCTGGCGATCAATCCAAAAGCAAAGTTCTGAATTTTTGCAAATATCATCGACTGGTCGGGCATCCGATGGAGAAATGCTTCGTCTTGAAAGACTGCATCATGGAGCTAGCGGCCCAAGGCCGCATCGAAATTGAAGGAACTGAAAATACAGTCTCCTCTCACGCTATCTCCATCCAAACCGAGCCAAACCGACGAGCTCGGGTAAATAAGAAGCAAGTCATAAAGAAGGAGTACCGACCAAAGCCCGGTTCCTCCAATAGACTGCACAACAACAACAACAAACGACCACCGGCTAAGGTCGCACCAAAACCGGCACCCCGCGAAGAAGCTGCAACCAACGCAGAGGGGTGGATCTTGGTCACCCGGAGAAAGAAGCCTATTCGCGAGATCGAATTGGCACCGATAACCATCAAAACAAAGGCAAAACGGTCAAACAAAAGAGCCGCAAAATGCCAAAGGAAAGCTCCCAGGACTGACGTTCAGGGGGCAAGCAAAAAGAAAAGAAGACCCGTCACATTGGCGGAATTCTTCCCGAAGGAGTTCCTCTCGCCGCCTGCAATGGTGGCGACCTGCTCAACAGCTCTTCCCGAACAAACAACAACGAAAGAGAAGGGCAAAAGACCAGTCGTCGAATGTGACGACCTCGAGACGTCGCTCAAACAAATTTCACATCTCAACGAGCTAGAGGATGACCTTGATCTAGATATCAGGTCAAGGCAAGCCTTAATTCGGGTCCTCGCCAAACCAGAGGAACTCAAAGCTGAACTCGAGACGCTGCTGATGAGAAAACACGACCTTCCAAAGGTTGGGTTAACCCCTCCATTCCGAAAAGAAGAAGAAGACGCTTACACCAAAGCGCATCTAGCAAAGTCGGAGGAAGCATTGGCCGTCACACGCCCGCCATGCATCACATTCTGGGAAGAAGACGCACAATTGGGGATGAGAAATCACAACAGGCCGTTATTTGTTTCCGGCTACATCAGAGACCATAAAATCAATCGTATCCTCATTGATTGCGGATCCGCAGTCAACATTCTGCCTATCCGTACGATGAAGAACATTGGCCTCTCTGCCGGCGACCTCTCTCCAAGCTCTCTTCTTATTCAAGGTTTCAACCAAGAGGGCCAAAGAACACTCGGGATGACGAATCTCAAGCTGCAAATCAGAGACATGATAGCCGATACGCCTCTTCAAGTCATCGACTCCAGGACGTCTTACAACTTGCTCCTGGGTCGACCATGGCTCCATTCAAACGGGGTTGTGCCATCCACATTGCACCAATGCTTCAAGTACTGGGAAAACGGAGAGCAGAAGACGGTGTACGCCGACGAAAGCCCATTCACAGAAGCAGAGACATCGTTCGCAGACGCTAAATTCTACCTGACGACCAGGCCGACAGTTAAATTGTCACCTTGGTCGAATCAAGCAGCGAACGCCAAAAGCACCCCGACGCAGGCTGCACCGTCCAAACAAATGACGCAGGACGCAACACTCAAACAGTCGCCGCAGCCCACAAAACCACAAGCTCCGACGCAAGTTGCACCTCCCAAACAGACTCCGACGCAGATCGTATCTCCACAGCAGCCGGCACATGGTCATAAACCGGCCACAGTCGCGCCTACATCAAATCTGCGCAATATACCCATCTTGCGATACATTCCACAGTCGCAAAGGAAGAAAGGAGAAGCTCCCTTGGTCGCCTGCAACAAAATTCAGCCGACCCCTTTGCCAGAAAAGGTCACGCTTCCTCTACCAAAATTAGAAGAACGAAGTATCGTGAAGCAGTGGCCGAGTCAACAATAGTTACCGGCTACACGCTCAAATAAAGGCTTCGACCCGAACGCCTACCTGTTGATGGCCAGAGCAGGGGGCAATCTTACAAAAGACGAGATTCATGCAAAACCTCCTGTGACCTTACCCATCTTCACTCCAAAGCAGGAGAAACTGAAGAATGAAGGGCACTGCATCAGTCAAGGTCGCCTGGGCCTCGGCTACGAGAGGCCAAAATCAATCAAGATCTATACAACCCAAGCAAAGCCGGTCAAAATAACCAGAAAGACATCGGCAGATGTGTGCACCAAGTCTCAGTTGGCCAAATTCCAATGAAGAAACAAAACACTTCAAATCCGGTGATCATTTACACCAAAGACGCCATCAATCGAAGTCGACAAAAGGAAGACGACGGTCCAGTCGTCATTTATACTTTGAAGGCAGCCCTCGCACGAGCTCGCGCGTACGACTCGGTGATGGTGACTCACATCTCTGTCATCGACGACAACCAAGAAGAAGAAGAAGAATTCCTCTTGAAGGAGGCTCCGGCCGAATTCGAAGAAGGAGGCCAGTCAACCGTTGACGAATTAAAGAAAGTCGACTTGGGCACAGCAGAGGACCCGAGGCCGACATTCCTCAGTGCGTCACTTACGGACGAAGAAGAAGTCGAATACATGGCGTTGCTTCGCGAATATTGCGATATCTTCGCCTGGAATTACACAGAGATGCCCGGCCTCGACCCGTTCGTGGCAGTCCACAAATTGGCGGTTCATCCCTCTGTTCGGCCAGTGAAGCAATCCCAACGACGGTTTCGGCCAGAACTGGTGCCAGAAATCGAAAAGGAGGTCAACAAGTTGATCGCAGCAAATTTCATCAGGGAGGTGAAGTACCCATCCTGGATCGCAAACATCGTCCCAGTCAAGAAAAAGACTGGCCAAATTCGGGTCTGTGTCAACTTTCGTGACTTGAATAAGGCGTGCCCGAAGGATGACTTCCCTCTGCCAATTACCGAGCTTATGGTCGACGCAACAACAGGGCATGAGGCTCTATCTTTTATGGACGGGTCCTCCGGCTATAATCAAATTCGGATGGACCCAAAAGATGAGGAGTTCACCGCATTCCGCACTCCAAAAGGTATTTTCTGCTATAAAGTTATGCCGTTCGGACTCAAGAATGCTGGCGCAACATACCAGCGAGCAATGCAGAATATCTTCGATGACTTCCTGCACAAACGCGTCGAATGTTATGTCGATGACCTGGTGGTAAAGACGAAGCAGAGGTCAGACCATCTCCTCGACCTCAGGGCAGTGTTCGAGAGACTTCGGCGGTTTCAACTCAAAATGAACCCGCTGAAGTGTGCTTTCGGCGTCACTTCGGGTAAATTTTTGGGGTTCCTCGTCCATCACTGAGGAATCGAAATTGACCAGTCGAAAATTGACGCCATTCAGAAGATGCCGGAGCCCAGAAACGTCTCCGAGCTTAAAAGCTTCCAAGGTCACCTGGCGTACATTCGACGTTTCATCTCAAACCTTGCCGGGAGATGCCAGCCTTTCAGCCGTCGGCTAAAGAAAGGTACACCATTCGAGTGGGACGACTCTTGCCGGAACGCCTTTAACAACATAAAGGCGTATCTCACCAAACCACTAGTGCTCGTAGCTCCAATCGTCGACAAACCGCTGCTGCTGTACATCGCAGCACAGGAAAAATCGGTGGGCGATCTTTTGGCTCAATGTGATGAGGACAACAAAGAACGTTCTCTGTATTATCTCAGCCGAACACTGGTGGGTGCCGAGCTCAACTATACACCAATCGAGAAAACCTGTCTGGCTCTCATCTTCACAGTACAAAAACTTCGGCATTACCTTCTGGCACATTCAACGAATCTCATTTTGCGAGCCGATCCGTTGAAGTACATTATGTCGCGCCCAATCCTCTCCGGTCGACTGGCTAAGTGGGCTCTGCTCCTATCAGAATTCGAGATCAACTTCGTCCCACAAAGAGCGATCAAAGGCCAAGCACTAGCCAATTTTTTGGCCGACCACCCGGTGCCGGCCGAATGGGAATTAACAGAAGAATTCCCCAACGAAGAAATATTTTTAGTCGAGGTGCTTCCCCCTTGGGAGATGTATTTTGACGGCGCCGCACGAAGAAATGGAGCTGGAGCCGGAGTTCTTTTCGTCTTTCCAAAGAAGGATCTATTGCCGTATTCGTTCGTGCTCGCTCAGATTTGCTCGAATAATGAAGCAGAGTATCAAGCCATCCTCCTCGGACTCGGTATAGCGGTCGAGATGCAAATGCCGCAGCTATACCAGCTCGGTATAGCGGTCGAAGTAAAGAAACCCGAGCTCGAACCTCTCTTGAGATATGCCAGTGAACTCCTGGCCCAAATCCCGGAAGTTTCACTCCACCATGTCCCTCGCTCCGAGAATGGGCCAGCCGACGCATTAGCCAGCATTGCTGCCAGCTTAGCACACCTGGACGAACGGCCAAACCGAGTCCCCATTCGTGAACAATGGGTCATCCCTCCACCAGTCAAGGAAGAAATAGATGAAGAGCTAACAGAGGAGATAGAAGAATCTCTCCCTATATTGGCTAGCCAAAATCAATCCGAAGATTGGCGCGAACCTATCATCAACTTCCTTCCTCACAGCACGCTCCCAGTCGACCTGCGAGAGCGAGTCCAAATCCGCCGAACAGCTCCTAGGTATGTTTTCATCAACGACGTACTATACCGAAGGTCGTACGAAGGTCTGCTCCTTCGCTGTCTTTCAAAACAAGAGGGGCTACAAGTATTGAAAGAAACACACGGTGGGATCTGCGGCGCACATCAAGCCGGCCCGAAACTCCACCTGCAAGTCAAACGACTCGGTTATTACTGGCCAACTATGCTCAGAGACGCCATTGAAATGACCCGAACCTGCAAACCGTGCCAACTCCACTCCAACTACATACACCAACCACCGGTGCCGCTTCACCCAACGGTCGCTTCCTGGCCATTTGAAGCTTGGGGTATGGATATCATCGGCCCCATCACTCCCAAATCCGACTCCGACTGGCAATACATCTTGGCTGCCACCGACTACTTCTCCAAATGGGATGAAGCCGTGGCCTACTGAGAGGTCAAAGCAACCACCATCGTTGATTTCATCCGAACTCAACTCATATACAGATATGGAGTTCCACGGTATATCGTGACGGACAACGGCACACCCTTCAGAAACAGAGTCATGGACCGCTTCTACGAAAAATTTCGCATACAACAGCGGATGTCGTCGGCTTATAACCCGGCAGCCAATGGACTCGCAGAGGCTTTCAATAAGACACTCTGCAAAATTCTGAAGAAAACGGTCGGCGCCCACAAAAGGAGCTGGGATGAGAAGCTTCTCGAAGCTTTATGGGCATACAAAACGACGGCTCGAACGCCTACCCAGTCGACTCCATACTCGCTGGTTTACGGCGCCGAAGCAGTGCTCCCTCTCGAGGTACAACTCCCTTCCTTACGCATAGCAGTAAGAGAAGGGTTGATGATGGAGGAATGCGCTCAGCTGCGATTGGCAGAGCTTGAGTCACTTGATGAACAGAGACTTGAAGCGCAACAGCGACTCGAGTGTTACCAATCTCGCATGACCAGAGCCTTAAACAAAAAGGAACGCCTCAGGTCATTCCAGAAGGGCGACCTTGTGCTAGCAGTTCGACGGCCAATGCTCTTTACGAGCAAGACCGGGGGAAAATTTGCACCAAAATGGGAAGGCCCCTATGTCGTACAAGAAGCTTACACCAATGGCGCATGCAAACTCGTCATCGCTAACGGGTCAGAGCTACCTATCACAAACGGTAAATTTCTCAAACGATTTTATCCATGAGAAGGGTAGCAGAAAAAAAATGAAATTCATTTCATTCTAGTAAAAAAAAAAAAATTTTTTACCCAAGGTCTCGCAAAAAAAAAAAAAAAATCCGAGACCTCAAAAAAAAAAAAAAGGGGAGAATAAAAAAAATCAGGTTGCAACACATCCAGGGATCGAATACACAGAGGCTACAGGTTGAGTTCGAAGTCGATCACTCACTGCCGCCGCCGAAGCACCTCTGCCCGCGTATCCTCCAGCTCACGAGCTTCGCTCTCACTCAGCACAGGCTGTGCACGGACATCCTCGAGTTGACGCTCCAACACAGAGGCTTCAGCATCAAAAGCCTAAAGCTCAGCCTGAGCGATACCAATGTCCGTCCGAAGGGAGTCAAGCTGAGCGTCCAGCCTAACCAATTGTTCGCGAACGGCTTCCCTCTCAGCCTCCACGGTTTCGTACTCGGACCGGCGCAGACTGACCAACTCAACCATCGCATTGTGCCGGCAATGCACTCGTCGAACCGACCACGATACCTCAGCTTCGAGAGCTCGGTGCTCGGCCCTGGGGAGCTTACTAGCAACAGAGCAACGCAACTGCTGGAGATGTTCAGCCTCTCGCGCGAAATCCTCCACCCATTGCTCCAAGATAGAAACCTTGACACCCGCTAAGCGTAAATGCTCCAAAAGGCCGCGGGCATCAATCACCAGTTCCGGGGAGCAGGGGCCCTCTGCAAGAGCCAAGGTTGTCCTGGATGAACCGAAGTCCACAGGCCCATCGCAGATTGTAGGACCCACCCTCGCGAGGTCGCCGAGAGAAAATCGTGGAAGACTGCGAAAATTGCCATACTGAACAAAGGGTTAAGAAAAGAAAAGCAGGAGGAAGAAACAGAGAGTAAGGAAAACCTACCGCAGATGAACCGAGAAGAGAAAGAATTCTCGCCGGGACCGACCGGATGGGCTCGACACTCTTCCCCAACGACCGGATCGGGCTGCCTGGCCATCCAGCCTCCCTTCGGTGCGTGGCCTCTCATCAGGAGCAGGGAGTAAGCGATAACTTAAGTTCGGAACAGGGGTCCGAAAACCGACCCCACCTTCCCCACCTGAAGGAGGAGACGATGCTTCGCCCTCGTCACTAGAGATGGTCATAGGGTAGTCAACCCTACCCATCTCCAACCTACCAGTGGTAGCATCGGTGAACATCCCCTCTTGGTCCCTCCCTTCTCGGTAACACCCCCCTGAGACAACAGGAGAGCGCGAACCCTCCGAGCGAACTTCAAGCTGGCTCGCGCGAGAATAGGGGACCAGCGCAAGTGCATCTGCAGAAGGCTTCGCCTCTACCCCAGGTCGCACCAGAGAAGACACAACCGGCATTGCCTCCGGCCGCGTGGCAACTTCCCTGGCAAGTGGCGCCTCCAGCCTCTCTAACGGACATGCCCCCATGATAACTTCTCGGGACTCCGGAGCGAAAACCGTCAGAGAAGGCAAGTCACAAGAAGAAGAAGAAGTCCGATGATGCTTACTCCTCGACCTCTTCTTGAACAAAGGCGGGTCAAAGACGACCCTCGGAACCTCTGTCTTCCTCCTCTTCGGCACACCCTTCCTCGGCGAAACTGCCGACGACGGAACTGCGGGGTGCGCTATTATCGGGTCGACGACCCCCTTTCCTTTATCCAGAGGCGCGCCCGCAGCCGGTGGAGACGACGAGTTCGGCCGAACAACCGGTTCGGCAGGCGGGGCAGGAGCGGCTTCTCTGATAACGACCCCTCCCTCTGGCTCGACGGTCGTCGGAGCCTGAGTAACCTTCTGAGAAGGCTTCGAGGTCGGCGTCTTCTTCTTCGCGGAGCCCCTTTTCGGCGCGGCCTTCTTCCGCGGCGCCCGCTCTACAATAAAACTCTCCCATTCTTTCTGAGAAACACAAGGGGAAGGAGAGAGTAAGTGCAAATACAACCAAAAGCCCAAGGAAATAAAAGGCGCATAAATACAAGTAAGTGCTTTTACCTCAAAAAGGGGAACCACGGGGATTCCCGATATAAAGCCATCACTCCTGAATCGGCATCTGGACTGACGAAGGACGGCACATCCACTGTCTCGAGGGGGAAGGCATTCTCACTCTGCCAAATCTCCACCAACGACTCAACCGTCGGCGCCCTCCTCTGATCACCGATCAGAACACCCGGCAAATCTTGGCAAAAGCCGAACTGATGGGCGAACCGATGCGGACTATATGGCTCCATGATCAGTTGGTCGCGCTGCCGCAACACGAGACGGCTCGCTCGCAAACAACGGAAATAGTCCGCCTCAATCCGCGAAGCAAGATGGCCCGGCCTGTCGACAATAGGGCCTGGGGGAGTGCTTGCGGCCCGTACCAACACCGCACTCCACTTCGCCAGAACAGGGCACGAGCTTCCCTCTGTGTGTAGGCACGGCTATTGTCGGGGTTGCGATAAATCATCATTAACGGCCGGTCACCTCCCGACGAATCGGCCGTGTGGACGCCAAAGTAATGTGCGAGCCAGGTGTAAACGAAAGGCCAGGGGACCTTCCCCCAACAAGAATTGTTCAAGCCTTGATACAGACCTGCTAGAGCCGCGGCGGCCAAGTTACACTTATAGCCGCTCGCCAAGAAGCACGCCATCTTCAAAATTGTGTACCTCAACGTACCCCGTGGCGCGGGGAGAATACAGAGGCAGAGCCAAAGGGACAAGAAGGCGGCCAAATATACCTCATCGGCGAGCGCGTCGGGAACGGCGAGCTCCTTCAACGGCTGATCCAACCGTTCCGACCTGTTGCGGATCCTCGAGCCCGAAGTCTTCATACGATCGGCCCAAGCATCTTCAGAGGGCCGAGAGTCCCTTCCCGGGCGGAACCAAAAAGACGTCCAATCGGACATCGGAATTCCGATAGCTCTTTTCGTCTCCGCAGGCACAGATAAACGGAAATAGGCCAAGATCAAATACTTGAGGCTTTCGGGCAGAGGAAGATGATGACCAGAAGAGAAGTCATCAACGGAAGGGAAGGACTCGTCAAAAATACCTCCGGAGACGGGAAGCCCACCGAGGCGATGGAGATCCCACAACGAAATCGACAACTCTCCCTCTCGGGTGAAGATAGAATTGGTAGCAGAACACCAGACTTCCGTGAAGGCCGTGACGACGTTGCAGCAGCAACTATACCGGAACATGGAGGCCCGCACAGCATACAATAAGTCGACCGCCGCCAGACGCTCCGAGCATGTACGCAGGACGACGTCCGCCCACTCGAAGTAATAAGGTACGTAGCGAGGACTCACAATGTCCATGCTTCTAGCTTCCCAGGGGCCGAAGCTGCTGCTACCGATAGAAAGCTCGGGAGGGGAAAATTTCACCAAAGTGTCGTGCATATGGCTCATCAAGATAGCAGCCTGAGCTTCGTGCGGAGTCGACGGGGTCTCGCTGACGCCGGGGATGAAACAAATCTGATCATCCCCGCTAACAACCAGACGGCTCCAGAGTTCGCAAGCCGCCCCGGTTAAAGGGACACGTACGTCACGCCCTCCGAGGGCAGAGGGCAAACCCACAGATAGCAAAATTTCCCTGTCTCCTGCGTATTACTGATATGCACGCACTCTCGGAGCGCGCCTCTCACCGGCACCCGAACGTTGGAGAGGACGAGGTCGAGGAACGTAACGGTGAGCGATGGGAAAGACATCTGCAAGCGACAGAAACATCAGAATCGTCAGTTCAAAAACCAGGTACGCAAGCTGTCTTCAAAAAAAAAAAAGAGAGAGAAGAAAGAAGTCTGTGTATTCACATCGCGATAAAAAAAATGATCGTAATAAAAAAAATAAAGGATGTGAACAGCGGCAAAAGAAAACCAAAGCCGCAATAAAAAAAAAAATCTCTCTCTACGGCTAACACAAATGCAGCCTCGAGACAATCGGCGATAGAAACCAGCATCCTCGCGGCCACCAAACCGGAGGTGAACAAAGCTGGATTCCCGATGCTCAACCACAAACCTGAGCATCACAAGGCTAAGAATTCAATGCCCGAGATTATCACCGAACTCTCGCATTGCGAACCCCCGTGCCGGATGTCAAAGTCGGATGGGAGACGAATGCCATGGAAGATGATGCTCTGTGACCGAGCTGAGCATCATACAGAGCTCTACGGTTAACCACACCGTCACCTATCCATGCCCGGCAACCGAGCCGGACACGATTCAAAGCCATAGCACAACCAAAACGAAGAGAGAAGGGAAAACTGCGCTCGGTAACCGAGTGGGACACACTCAGGCGAGGTCAGGTAAGTGACTCTTCCCTGAACAAAAAAAAAAAGAGGGCGGTGACAAAAAGAAGCCGTCACGAAAAGACTGCGGCAAAAAGAAGTCGTCGCTAAAAAAAAAAGAGGAGAGAGAACGAAGTTTTGAAGAAGCTATCACCAGAAAATGAGGTGACCAGGCCAACTCGTGCCTCGGTAATCATGGTGAGCCGCGGAAGTCGAAACTTGACGGCCAAGTCACCGATGATGGGTTGAGACGAGACGTCTGACAAACTGGCCAGTCGAGTCGAAAAGAAACTTTCGAAGAAAGTGAGCGAAACGGAGGCTCCTCCACGGCAACTGAGCCGGCCGAAGTCGAAACGACGACAGCGTTCGACCACCCACAGAGGAACAACCGGCGCATTTTTAGCAAAAAAAAAAAATGTGCGAAGACAGATCACTACCCCGGCGACCCAACCAGTGTCCCCCAGAGTAAAGCCATCGGAAGAAGACGAACCGGCATCCAGCAACCAAGTCGGGCGCATTCCCCAACCAAAAACCCCCGCGGAAGACAACCGGTCATCTACACCAACAAGATGACGGACTCCAACAACGCTCAAAGGAACAAGTTCAAAACAAGGTACGTATCGAAAACTCAAAATTCAAAAGAGAGGGAAAGAAAAGAGCCGCGACAAAAAGAAGCCGTCGCACACAAAAAAAAAAAAAAAAAAGCTCTAAAACGACAAGAGAGCCAAATACTGAGACCGCGACAAAAAGAAGTCGTCGCGACAAAATAAGAAAGAAGGAGTTGAAAAGGAGAGGAGAGAAAAAGAAGAATGATAAAGGAAGGAACAAAGGGGAAAAGAAAAGAGAGCGGGACCCCGGCTGACTCAAACTCCAAACGAGGCTGTCGGGAGAGAAAAAAAGAGAATCTCGAAGGTACCTTTCAATCTGTGCGCGAATGAGACCTCCGACGACGAGAAGAAAGAGACGAAAATTGAGATTCACCGAAAGAAAGGGCTTCGTCAACAAGTACCCTCCTATAACCAGAAGCTCGAACAGAATCTTCAAGAATCAGTCGCAAACACACACAACCGGCGAGGTGGAACTTCAGGTGGAGAGCGAAGCTTAAAAACTCAAAAGGGTTGTGCTACGAGGTTTGTACGGTGGACTATTCAAGACTCAAGGCGTCTTATATATCGAAGAACTCGAAGGGTTTCCTTCGAATTTGGGAGAAGGCGACAGTCCCTTTCTAAAAGGGATCTGATTTCATCCGTACTGAATTTCCCTTATCGTGAAACTCCACATGGGGACCCGATCAGGCGACAACCCCGGGATCGTTACCTGGCCCTGGTGGACCCCACCCCTTATAACCGTCTTGGCTTACAAAGGAAAACTCAACCAACGAGGATAAAAGAGACCGTGGTGATGGACATGTCTGGAGTCGTGCAGAGGCCACAAGAGAGTAAGTTAAACTTTAGGGTTTTACCGAACCCTAAGAGATCCTCAGAATCACGACATCTGGTTCGCGCAGTTCCCTCGGACCACATAATCAGGATCGGCAGCAGTCTCGTCTATGTCCAATAAGAAGTGATTCCTCGAGCCGTCCAAACACATTCTTCGAACGGCGACTTACAACAATGACATTGGAAACAATCGGTCCAAAGCGACCGAAAATGGCGAGATTTCATCGCTAACATTTCTTCTACGGAGTCAGAGTTCAAAGCAAGTTCAACCTCTCGAATCGTTCGAACATAGCTTCAAACAATGATTCGTTTCACAACAGTCCCTCTCAAAACAGGAAGCAGCCTGCCGAAGGAGGATTATCGAGAAGTATGGAAGCCACCGAGGTTCTTTGCTAACATCTCTTTCAAAGATACCGAACATCGTCGCCAAAGTTCTACGACGGCACACACGGGGAAGACAACCAAGTAAGTCGACATTCATCTTCACTGAAGTATCTTCTTCCGCTCAGGAACATTCGTTCCATGCCGTACTCCAGAACGCAAAAAAAAAAAAAAAAAAATAAAAAAAAAAAACATTAGAACATACAGAAAATAAACATTGTCCTAAAAGAGTAAGAGGACAAACAAACAAATATACAAACGATCCTAAAAGAGTAAGAAGAAAAAAAAAAAAAAAAAAAAAAAAAGTGTGTATGTGTGTTGTGTCCTTCAAATTCGACACCAGCTCGTTCCTCCCGAACGATCAAGTCTCGAAGGGGGCAATCTGTACGCACCAAAATGTGCATGGCCCAAATACAATAAGCCCAACAACCCATTGGTCCATCAAACAACGGTCATGGGTAGGCCTTATTCGTCGTCAAGGTTCGTTGCTGCAGCCCACCACGAAGTCTAGTCGCGCCGCCACATCACCAATACAGTCGACACCCTCGTCAGCAGAGATTGTCGAGTCGGCACTCGTCAGCAGTCAACTACCAGCTTTAGTCTTTAACAGAAAGAGCGAAAAGAGGGCCACGATCCTGGTCTCCCTCTTCCCCTCGTCTTCCCAAACTTCACAGCAGAATGAGGATCACGATCCCCATTCCCAGGCAACGCCTCTCAACGGTCATACAGAACCGACTACAAATAGCCGGAAGTTCCCTGTCCCAAGGGTGAAGAAATCAATTCCCAAATCCCGACAAGTGAAGAACTCTCTTTCAAACCGAAGGACTCGATTCCCTTCTCGGAGGAGAAGCTCTCATACTTACAGAGGTTCTTTCGAGCCAACGAAGCCAAGCATTTCATCGTTCGTCGTTCCGACAGTTCAACCGGAGCAGCTCTACACGATCGCCGGCAGCGTCATAAGTCGATACACGCGGAGCACAAATACCTCTGTCCGACCAACCAAAGCCACAACAGTTCGTGCACACTGGTTCCTGCAACTTAAGTTCGACGTTCGTTTGTTCGCAGAAGCTTCGACTTCACCAAATTCACACGAAGATCGAATCAGAGGAAGCATAGGAGATTGTACTCGCAATTCCTGATATTTACAACACACCCTGTAACATAAATTATTCTAAAGTAATCGACATATTCTCTCGGTCGCGCCTCTTCGCGGACCGGCGGATTTTCAGTGAAACAACTATATAAATTTTGTCAAATTTCCTGACTTATGTAAAAGGTCCAAGTTATTGAGTTAAAGGTCGGGGTGGGCATGGATTGTGTTATTGAAAACCCAGTCCAACTTACAAAACCCAAAACCTGAATCTACAAACACTTAGACCCAAACCCATAAAAACCTAGACCCCGAATTGGACGTGAATTCTTGTTTTACAAACCCCAACCTGCCCAACCAAATCTAGATTATTTATACTATTTTTTCTTCATAACTTTAAAAAGTAACTTTAAAAAAAAAATTAATGTATCGGCAAAAAACCTCATGTCTGCGAAACGGCTTGACCGATTGATTAAATCGACAATTAGGAAATTGTGGGGATGCGATCTCCTAGTTTTTCTCTGATTCGATCTCTATTGTTGGTTGATGAAGTTGATGCTTCCTACGAGTTGACGATGAACTTCAAGTCTCCGAGTGAGAGTACATGAACGACAACGAACTTAGTCGTCCAGACAGAGAATTTGGTACTTGTGTGTTTTGGCGTATTGACATTACCAGTGAACGTGTAAAGCTGCTTCGGAAGACTGTGTGAACTTCGACGAACTATAAGTGGCTTGAACTTCAAGCTCGATGAAACTACTATGTATTTGAGAATTTTCCTCCGAACCATGTGTGTGGATTAAGACCTCTTGGTGGTTTAACACCGACTCACGAGCTCTCAGAGAGTGTACAAGGGTTACGACGGATTTAGTTGACTGGACGGAGAATTTGGTACTTCGTGTAATCAGCTTGTTGACGTTTTCGAAGTCGTGCAAAGCTTTCTTGACAAATTGAAGATATGATGGACTTTATTCAAGCTTTGAAGATCATCTGGATGGAAGTTCACCTTGGCTGAAATTTTTACCCTTTTTTTTTTTTTTTCTCCCCTTGGGCATTTTAACCTCTGGCTATTTGTAGCCAGGGGTTGGGTTGGGTTGGTGTCGATTCTCGAAAAGAGGATCAAGATCCTCTTCTTGCTCCCCAGGAGGGGGAGTGAAGACTTGACGATCTCCTACTTTTCCTCCATCAATCCTCAAAATGGGAGAGTCGATATGGGACTTGGTCAACTTGAGTGGTTTGAAGTGGCTTGAGGCATGGCTGGCGACTAGATGGCTGTAGGACCGATGTAGCGGTGACATGTTGATGGCGTTGGTAATGACGAGGTTGATAACAAAGCTGGTGATGTGGCAGAACACTGGCCCGATGATGGGCTGCAAAAAGGTAACTCCATGGGTTAGCAATCAAGCTGTTGATGGACCCCCATCGAACAAAAAGTAGATCTTGGATGACAATATGTGTTCACTTAGATTGGCCATGTCTGATTTTGGCGTCTACAATTACAAAATACCACTGTGTCAGGTCGGGTGAATCCAAACCCGATCCAACTAGCAATTGGGTTTGGATTCCCAAACCTAAACCCGACCCACCGCTTAGAATAGAAAATTCAAACCCAGGATTTTTGATCGGGTCGGGTTCCCGACGAAGCCGACCCAAAGCCCATCCATCCTAATAAAAGGTCTACTTATTTATTTTAATTTTATTTTCTCGAGATGACAAAAATGACCTGACCTTTATAAAATAAGACGGCGAAGCCACCACCTTCGTCTGCTAACGGGGTCAGCCACTCGGCCGAGGCCATATTCGCGCAAGGAGCTCGTTGTCTTCTACAGTTCCTTCCGTCGCAGACGTTTTCAATTCCTATATTCGAATAAGCAAGAGGAAAGTCCATGGAAAGTGGGAGTCAACGTCGTCGTACCAACAGGGGACCTCTTTCTGCTTTTGAGTACTATCGCGCGGAAAGAAAAAGGTCGATGATCCGAGGCCGTTTGATGGATTCCTTGAAGACTAAGGAAAACAGGGGATCCGATTCGTTTTTTGTATTTAAGAACAAAAGAAGCTGCTTTTGAGTTGGGGAGACGGTTTCTGAAATTCTTCGACTGTGGTGCTTACCTGCATTTGGGGATTTCTCCCCTTCTGGTTGCAGTTCATACGAGAGCATCTCTTCGGACGATTTGTTTCGCCTTTGTGAGAGCTACTCCAATTCGCGTCATTGGTTGATCTTGCTTTTCGATCCACGACCTGCTTTGATATTTCTTCGCTGGACTCTCCATGGATTTGACTAACTATGTTCTTTCGTGGTCGCTGAAGGATATGTTCAACGAAAATCTCTACAGCGACAAGGTTAGCTATTCTGGATTGCCCTTCTTTCATTGTGATTCAGTTCTCCAGAGCATAAGGCATTACAACGCTGCTGTAATTGAGTTCATCAGATTTTTTTTTTTTTTTTTTTTTTTTGACAAATAGCGATTTTATTTCTTAAATAATACATTTATTTACGATGAGATACATAGATTATAAAGGCCACCGAGGCCCTGTTTGCAGTGTATTTCTATGGACACCCTCATTTTTGCTAAGCAATCAGCCAGAGAGTTTTCTGAGATAGGGATATTATTTCAAATAATATTCCATTCTGCCGTGACCAATTTAAGCTAATTAAAACAAAAAACAGGCTTTAGTCTGTCTCCAAGGCGGCTTTTTAGAATCTCCTAAGGAGCTTCACTCCGGTTACCATAGCTTGGGCCTTCGCTTCATTAGATAAACAGTAACGAGCTGGGCCTGAGTATACAAAGATACAATGCCCTCCACTATCACTAACGGCACCTCCTATGCCTGCCCTGGATTCTCAAGTGAAGATCCATTCAAATTTAATTTTACATGTCCTATCCTGCTGGGGAGGTTTTCATTCTTCTGATTGAGGTTTCTTGTGAGTGTGCTGAAGTATATTGTCTTATTTCAGTGCTTACGGTTGAGAGGCACCTGCCCCCACCAGAGAGTGTATTGCATAGATTACCTTCTCCATGTCCCCCCTGAAGTTTATCAGATTTAAAAATTAAAAGGAAAATGCAGGTTGCGTCGATACCCACGACTTTCTCCTCGGTCGAGCAGTACTTCAAGTCGTTCTGCGTTCCACTGCTGGAGGAAACGCGAGCAGAATTATCCTCTAACATGAAGATGATTTCTCGAGCTCCTGCTTCCAAGGTATTATTGATCAAATCGAAAAAACCGTCAGAGAAATTGGTATACGATGTTCGAATCAGGCTTCTCACCGCCGGTAAAGGAAACAGCACAGAGAGTTACGTGCCGAAAACAGGGGACGTTTTGGTCTTGTCGAGTATCAGGCCGAAAAAGATGAGTGATTTGGAGAGCATCGGAGGATCCTTCACTCTCGCTTCAGTCATAAAAAACGAAAATTATGAAGTCCTTCCCGAGTACCAGATCAAAATACAGTCATCGAGGTCGATTGCTGTCGAGAAAGGCCAGGAACCCTCTCTGTTCGCCGTCTACCTGTCAAATATAGCAACGAACAGCAGGATATGGTTATCGATCACTTCGGTGAAGAACTCGAGTATTATCCGGAAAGTATTGAATACAGATTCACTGGTAAGAATTCTCCGCACCCTTAAATTCATGGCTCTCGAGTCTGAAATTAGAGAATGATCCGCCAATTCTTTTGAATTACGCAGGCCGGCGGAGGCTGCAACAGATGTTGCGATTCCTGCATAGACCAATCTGAAGCTACTCTCTTCCAGCCCGAGCTGAACGAATCGCAGAAGGCCGCAATTTCGAACTCACTGTCACTTGCTAAGTGCAGCCATAAGCACCGAGTGCAGCTAGTTTGGGGTCCGCCGGGAACTGGGAAGACGAAAACGATAAGCACATTGTTACGGGCTCTGGTGGGGAAGAAGCACCGTACTGTCACTTGTGCTCCGACTAATATAGCAGTCGTGCTTATCGCCTCTCGTCTTCTTAGACTGATCAAAGCATCCAGGGGGAAAGATAATTACTTGCTCGGAGATGTGGTTCTGTACGGCAACAGGCAAAAGATGAAAATCAAGGAGGAGGAATTGGAGGACATCTTTTTGGACGATCGCGTGGAGAAGCTGGCGGAGTGCTTTAATCCGCGTTCTGGGTGGAACCATCAGCTGGGAGAGATGATAAATCTGCTTCAAAATCCTCTTGCCCTTCACAAACTCCAGGAAGAGGAAGGCCTGACCTTAGGGAAATTTCTTGTGAATCGAACGAGCACGGTCTTCCAGCAGCTGAAGAATCATTTCCGCATTTTTAGTGTTCATTTCTCCACAGCATTTGCTCCGATGGGGAAAATCGCAGAAATGGTTGCCAGTCTGAGCTTCCTCGAGTCTTTCCTTCAGTCGTTACGCAGCAGCAAACTAGACGATGATGCGCTCAAGCAAATCTTCAGATTTCCCAAACTGGAGCAAACGGACGTCGTCTCTCACCGCGGCGACAAACTTCTGAAAATAATGGAGTTTGGTAAGACCCGGCTCAAGTGCATTCAAGTCTTGGAAACTCTCAAAGAAGGATTTGATTTTCCTGTTACCGGAAATAAGATGGAGATGAGAGATTTTTGTTTGGCAAAAGCAACCGTCGTTCTCTGCACGGCTGCCACTTCGTTTAAACTGCGATCCGTGAAGATGGATCCATTGGAACTCTGCGTGATTGATGAAGCTGCACAGCTGAAGGAATGCGAGACGTTGATTCCTTTACAGCTTAAAGGCTTGCGGAGCGCTATCCTTATCGGGGACGACCGTCAGCTGTCCGCAATGGTCATGAGCAAGGTTTTACCCATACAAAAAGCTTATTTTTTTAGAATCCCCAATTCTCTCTGTGAAAAAAGCTTCCTGATTCAGAATCCCCAATTATAGTTCTTTTTTTCTCATCGATGGCTCTGCGATTTCAGGTTTCGGAGAAGGCCGGATTCGGAAGAAGTCTGTTCCAGAGACTGGTGTCGTTGGGCCATGAGAAGGAGCTTCTCGCCGTGCAGTACAGAATGCATCCTTCCATCAGCCTCTTCCCCAACTCCAGCTTCTACGGCGGCAAGATTGAAGACGGAAGGAACGTCAAATCTCAGGGATTCGGAAGGCGGTTCCTCGACGGAAAAATATTCGGACCTTATTCCTTCATCAACGTGCCACATTCGGCTGAAAGCTTGAACCAACAGCGCAGCTCCAAAAATATATTTGAAGTCGCCGTCGTTTCTGAGATCATCCGGAAACTGTTCGCAGGTACATGTTTAAGATTGGTTCTGTTCGTTATGAAGTGGCCGAGTACTGAAGCTGAGATTTTGAGTACTGGGTCATGTTGATTTGAAGCTTGGAGAGCATCGAAGAAGGAGGTGAGTGTGGGGATTATATCTCCTTACCAAGCTCAAGTCGCTGAAATTTCGGAGAAGATCGGAAAGATTTACGATTCCTGTTCTGGGTTCGATGTCAATGTCAAGACTGTGGATGGGTTTCAAGGCGGAGAAGAAGACATTATCATCATTTCTACTGTTCGAGCCAACAATGGCGGCTCTGTCGGTTTCCTTTCAAACTTGCAACGAACAAATGTCGCATTAACAAGAGCCAAGTGAGAAGCTTTTCTTTTTCTCAATCAGAATCTGGGTTTTGTCATCCGTCTTTCCGGGTTTTTAAATCATTTTGTGATTTGCAGGTACTGTCTTTGGATCATAGGCCATGAACCCACTTTAGTCAGCAGCGGTTCTATCTGGGAGAAGGTCTTAAATGATGCCAAGAACCGCGAATGCTTCTTTGACGCCGATGAAGACGAAAGCTTGGGGGAGGCCATCGTTAATACTAAGATGGATCTTGGACATTTCGATGACTTGCTTCAACCCGACACTATTCTCTTCAGGAAATCCAAATGGAAGGTCTGTAATTAATAATCTCTCTTGCATTGAAGCCGTACTGTGCAAAGCTTGATTTTATTTGATTGATACTGTGATACAGGTCTCCTTCGCCGAAAGTTTTAAGAACACGTTCGAGAGAACCAAGAGCACCGGGCTTCGGAAGCAAGCGGTGAAGCTACTGATGCAGCTCTCCAACGGTCATCGTCCTCCGAAGATCGTGGCCCTCGGCGGGTCGACCATGGAGGTCCTGCAACTGTACCTCATCGGCGATCACCGTCTTTTCTGGAGCGTCGATGTTCAGAAGCATTCATCGAACAATATTACACAAGTCCTGAAATTCTGGGCGTTTCTTCCTCCGCGAGAAGAGCCCGAACTTGTACAAAATCTGGAGAAGATCTTCTCAGAGTATACAGAGGATTACATGTCACGCTGCAAAATCAAACGCGATGAAGGGTATCGCCGTTCTTCGTCTTCTTCTTACTTCGATCTCTCTGAAATCTGAATTCCTTTGATAATCGAAATGTAACTTTTTTTGGATATATAGGGGATTGGAGCTTCCCGTGACCTGGGAAGCGGATGAAGATGATGATGGTCCAGAGACAGAGGAGCTGCACTGTTTGGAGAAGCAATTAATGAGGACTTGCAGGATTTTGTAAAACAATTAGCTTTAATCGACCTTGATGAAGAGAGTGACATGTTTCTCTCCAAATTCTTGGCCACGAAGTGTGTCTTAGTGATCATTTCGAAGTACTTATTACTTACCCGTGTTCCATCACCCGAACAAAAATTCCTTATGCCATTTCCGAATTTCTAACCCTAAATGGATAAATAATATTTGCTTTAACTCTTCCTTGTGGTTACATTATTTTGTTAAACTAAAGACGGAAAAATAACATAATTTTTTTAATTTGTTATTTATTTTTTTAGAATGACAAAAATGACCTCACCTTTCTCTTTCATCAGCAAAGAGGGCAGAGGCGATTTCCAGCGTAAGGAGCTCGATGTCTTCTACAGCTCCTTCCGTCGCAGATGTTTTCAATTCCGTTATACACTGTAAACGCGTACAATATGTGGACCGAAAAATACGGATCCGATGTACAGTGTACAAAATAATTTGAAGGGTATTTTGGTAATTTTCAGGTGATTGTGTGGGGTGCGACTTCTAGAACTCCTTTGATTCAATCTCCGACTAAGAACAAACGATCGCCGAGTAGACACGAATGATCAACGTACGCCTTCTGAACGAACGAACGAGACGAATTTGAATTTTGCCAAAGCTTGACGGAAAATTTGGTATTCCGATTGGCTCACGGCAGGTCGATTTGCGAGACAGCTGCAGGAATGCTTGTTGCTCTCTCAAATTTGGGTGGTGATTTGGGATTTTCGGGCGTCTTGAAAATTTTTGTGTCCCCCTGATCTTTTTGTGCTCTGAATTTATAAGCTTACCGGGCTCCAACTGCATTGACCGGGTTCATTGGAGCGGTTTTAACTCAATCGACTTTTTCTCGTGGTAACGCTTTCCTTAAAGAGTGGAGCTGTCTTAGAGATCGAGGGCAAGGGCCATGTATGATCCTTGTTGGTCACTGATGATGTGGCCACTTTGGATGACATGTCGCCTGTAAAATTTCTTGGCGTAGCAATTGGGATCTTGGCCGTTGATTTGTTGAAGCTTGATCGACGGCTTAATTTCGTTGATCCGACCGGGTCGGTCTTTGACTTGTTGACCCGAATTGTACGGTCGGTGCTGATTTGGACCGTAAATGTCGGACTTTACAAAATTGATTCTTACAGATGCCCCTTCAAAATGTGCGCATCAAGTGTATATTTTGAGAATGTGCACAAGAGATGTGTGCATTTTGAAGTTCTATATATATATATATATATATATATATATATATATTTTTTTTTTTTTTTTTTTTTTTTTTTTTTTTTTTTTTCGTGGGCTTGGGCCCGTTGCCAGTTTAGGTTTACCTGGACTTTTTGGCTTGATGGGCTGTTTGGGCCTGGTTCTTTGTGGGCCCAAAGATACTCGAAATGAGAGTTGAGTTGGTCCGAAGTCGAAGTCGTAGACCGGGTTTGAGTCGCCCAAGTTGTGTAAACCGAGTCAGGCTGGGTCGGGTTTGTTCAACTGGTCCGGACGGGTCAGGTCTGGGTCGGGTTTGTATAATTGGTCCGGATGGGTCAGGTCTGCCGGATGGGTCAGGTCTGGTTGACTGCCCCAAGTTGAGCTGTGTCTTATCTCAATTCAAATTATGAAGAGATAAGAGAAGAGATAAGAGTAATCCGAGAGGGGGGAGGATTTTTCTAGGGTTAGAGGTCTTATAAATAAGAGCCTCGTTAAGTGTGCCCTTAATTGCTTCTGTTCCCCTGACGTTTGCTTCCTTCGTTGACGTTACGCTTTGTCTTTTCCTGACGTCTGACGTCTGCTTCCTTTTCTCACTTGACGAGGTAATCCCTTGCCTTTTGTCTTTACTTTGATATTGTACCATTATTTTTTGTGGGAAGGCAATGAGATGACAACGCTGTCCTCTCTGGTTCTATGGAGTGAGGGCCATTGTTACCGAGAGGGCTGCGGCGCTCTTATCTTTGTCGCTCTTTCCACGCCGCTTCTACTCTTTGACGATGAATTTCTTTTCTTTTGGTGTTTTCTGCTTTTGGCTTCTCCTGGAGGAATTGAGGGGTTTTGATGCAAGTGGAACCCGGTTCGTCAAATTCAGTCCGACGTTATCGTGGCTTCTCTGCTCAGGCCTCCGATTCGAACTCCATCTTCGTTCTGGATTTCATCGTGACCTTCTCTCTTTTTTTTTTTCGTGATTTTGTGCGCCTTGAGCGGGGTTTGAGTAGGCGGAGCCAGGTTCGGTGGAGTTTGGTCCACCGTTTACTTCGGCATCGCCTTCTCTGGCCTTCGATTTGGCGACAACCTTCTGATTTTGGTGATGTTTTCTTTGGCAATTGAGAGGCTCGATTTGGTAGCGCCTCGTTCAATGGAATTTTGGTCCATTGTTTACGTCGGTTGCACCTTCTCGGACTTCGATTTGGCTTTGCACGGCGTTTCTTTCCCCTCTTTTCTTTTTCTTTTTCGCTTTTGTTGCAATTTTGGGCTCGTTGTCGGTGGTATTGCTGTCGTCGGTGCCGGAGATGAGCGGAGAGCGGCGGTGGAGGGCGTCGTCGCGTCGTTCTTCTTCATGGCTGCTGTCGGCCGGAGGGGAGAGGCGAACGGCGGTGGAGGGCGTCGTCAGCGTCGTTTATCGGCGGCGGCGCCCCGCTACGCTGAAACCGGGTGAAAGAGACGAAGCTACGAGCCTCGCCCTCGCTGAGGCTTCGCTTGTCGGGTAGCGATCCCGGATCTTCGATGTCCGAGTACGGGATCCGGTTAAGCTGCCGGTACGCGAGGCCGGATTTTAGGGTTCCGATTAAGGGGGCCGTTATAAAGGCGGGGGCGAGAGACGGATTTTTAGGGTTCCGGTTCGGGGACCCGAGTTTGGCGGTTCCACGAAGTCGGGCTTTAGGGTTCCGCTTAAGGGACCCGGATGCGGCGGTTCCGCGTGTCGGATTTTTAGAGTCCGATTATCGGGCCCACCTCCTTCATCTTCTCCGATTTGAAACCCTAATCTTAGGGTTCATCGATTTCCCCTTTTTTTTTTCTTGGCCGCCGCATCGCGAGATCACCGGAATTTGGTGGCACTTCCCGTCCGGGCGAGATTTCTTCGCTTTTGGCCTTCTTCCCCGTTTTTGTCGCCCGGTCGGGTGTGAGGTGTTGATTTCCGCTGCCTCTCGGTGGCGGCGGCGAGGGCAGCCGGCGCTTCCTTGTTTGTTGGTGAGGCGACGCCGCTGTCTCTGTGGTTGCCGGTGATGCGAAGAGGCGTCGTCGGCTTTGTTGCTGGCGACGCTTCCGTTGGCGTGTCGCTGGGCGGCGAGGCGGCACTTCCGTTGATCGGTGTCGGCGAGGCGGCGCCTCCGCTGCTGGCGTCGCTGGCGAAGCGGCGCCTCCGCTGCCTGCCGTCGCGGTGAAGGGATGCCTTCGCGAGGGTATAAAATCCCTAAGTCCCAAACATTAGGACTTAGGAGTTTTGTTTCATTGGTCGCGACTTCGAGTCGCTGCTCAGATCGATTCGGTCGACTTGGGTCGACTTTTTTTTTTTTTTTTTTTTTTTTTTTTGTTTAATTCGAAATTTAAGATATCTTAATGAAAATGAACTTCCATTAAGTAACTTAACTCGAATTAAGAAATTTAAAATAGAACTTACCTCGCCTTTGATTAGGCTCGACTTTGGTATTTGTGCCTTTGATTAGGCGGATCCTCGACTCCCAGCCTTTGATTAGGTAGATCGATATTTCAGCCTTTGATTAGGCAGATCGATATTTCAGCCTTTGATTAGGCAGATCGATTTCCCTTTGATTTTGACAAGTCGATTTCTGAGCCTTTAATTTTCGAGCCTTTGATTAGGCAAGAATTCATCGTCCCGTCCAGGCCTTTGATTAGGCAGATCGATTTCCAAGCCTTTGATTAGGCAGATCGATTTCCCCTTCGTGCCTTTGATTAGGCGAAACATTAACTCTCGGCCTTTGATTAGGCAGATCGATTTCCAAGCCTTTGATTAGGCAAGCCTTTGATTAGGCAGATCGATTTCCCCGCCTTTGATTAGGCAATCTCTTAATTAAAAATTAAGACTTAGCCAATTTAGGCCGATTAGCCTTAATTAAAAACTAAGGACTCCAATTTTGCCGATCGATTTTTTCGACTTCGCTGGAATTGAATTTTCTTGATTTTGTTGGCGCGGTCGCGCCACTTCTGGATTTTCGACTCTTCTGAATGTTGGTTTTGCCGAAATCTGAACTTAGAAGAAACTTTGCTACTTTTGGCGCGGTCGCTCGCGCCGAATTATGCTTTAACTTGGCGCTGAAAATCATGACTCTGATCTGACCTTTGAATTTTGATTTCAGATGGCTGCTCCTTCAGTTACTTTGGTTGGTGGATTGAGGGCTTTTGACCACACCGTGGTTGTTGAAGGAGAGACTATTCAGAGACTATTCAGACCTTGGCTTTGTACATGGAGGGCGATGCTTCTCATATGACTTACTGCCCGAGCGGGGAATCGGTTTTTGGGGGTCACGCCGAGAAACCAACATCCTTAGTAGATAGCTCTCGTTCATGTGAGTTTTTGAGTAGGCGTTTGGCTACCAGTGACCGTGTATTCTTCCTGCCTTGCCTTGACACTCCGAGAGGGAAGACGAAGCTGCCAAGCCGGAAACTCTTAGCGCCCAAAGCGTGCCTCTTGGTTGGTGAATAAGCCTCTGTTGCCACATTTGTTTGAAGATGGGGTAGTTGAGCGGACTCTTTACACCCCCCGACACGGCTTTGGATAAGCCGATCCCATTTATTTTCGAAAGTGGACCACTCGCTTATGGGTCGCTTCGCGGCAGCCTTCTCCACAACGCTGGGATCTACTATGGCATTTGGGGATCCCTCTTTCAAGTACAGCTGTGATGTATCGGTAGTCGAGCTTTTCTCGATGCCCGGAGTCCCAAGGCGAACACGCGTTAGTCACGCGCCGGGGTGAGCTTTCTATTACTCGATGGACATGGATAGGATTTTCGGTTTGCCCATCGCTGGCCAGTTTTACGACGAGATTTAAGCCCATGGTAGCTGATTTTAAGGAAGTGCGGAGTACGGGATTTACCCTTTAGCTGCCGTTATCTGTTTCTCGGCGCACCACCATCTCTCGCCGGAGTTCTGGGTCCAACGTGATATCTTCTCGCGGCTTGGGTCGAATTTTGGTTCCGCACGGGGGCGATGCCGTTCCAGCTTGATGACCCCGGGCTGCTTGGCATGCCCGCTTTGGGAAAAGATGCCCTCTTTCGTGAGAGTTCACGCCACGAGCGCGATGTGTTTCACTTCCTCCATGTCACACCGGGTAGAGAAGACGAGGTCCACTTGGCAGCACTCCTATCGGTTTGGTTGTCGCGGTTCGTGTTCGGGCGATTGGTGATGAGATCCGACCCATGGTTTTAAGGTGGCTAGTTATATGGCCACCGGGGTCCGCTTTTGCTTTGGCGGTCCTGCCTTGGCCTGCCTTTACAAAGGTTTGGGACACGCTGGCTGCTGGATGGCCATCGATGGCTCGGTGGCCTTACTTGTATACTTGGCTCGCCGTCTACTTTCACACGCATCGGGAGGATTTAGAAGTAAGTCGACGTCCGGGTATGATCTCCTTCGGGGACCCTTCTCTCAAACGTAATTTTACGGAAGACCAGGCCTGTGATTTGTTTCAGTGTCTTCCGGTGCGGTGTGGCATAGATATGTTCTTGCCACCGCCAAAACTTCTTTCTTGGTGGACGAAAAAAGAAGCCGATAGCCGACAGCATTATGAGAGTCTTCTCGCGTCCCCAAACTGTTTCTTGACAACCGGGCCGATTCATTTCTTTGTGGAGCCGTATTGTCCAGCCAGATTTGCGCGACAGTTCGGCTATTGTCAAGATCTCCCCGGCGATATGGGGATCACAGCTAATCATCGGAGATTAGCTCTTTATCGGAGTTGGTGGCCCTTTGGAAAACCAGCATTGTTCGGCCCTTGTGGCGGCTTGATCTGCCTCCGTCGGGAGAACGGGACCCATCTCGAGACCGGGGACCACTCCAGCTTATTATACTTGGTGGACGACCCACATGTCGTCACTATTTCAGGTAAGTTTATCTCCCCTTCTGTTTTTTTTTGCTTTGCTTTCCTTTTCCTCATTGTCTTGTGTCTTCCAGCAAAATCGACCGGAGTCGGCGCCGCTTGTTTCCTTAGATGGAGGATAGTGACGAGGACTATGACAGCGATCGGTCTCACCCTCAAGCGGAGGCCAAGGGCAAGAGGCCAGTTGGTGCTTCTTCGGTAAGTATACTTGTGTCGGTATACTTGTGGTTTTTATTTTGCTGCATTTCTTTATTTCTTTTGAATTTCAGGCGAGCAAGAAGAGGGCTCCTCTTACCATTTTGGCGGACGCTTCGGGTTCTCAAGTCAAAGAAGAAGAAGGCACGTAAGAAGTTCCGCCTGCCTCTTTTCCCCTTTCGCCACCGACGTTCCTTCCGCCTATTCGAGAGACGGAGCCTCCGACTTCTTGTCCGTCGGAGAACCCTCCTATTGAGACGGTTCAGATTTTGTCTTCCCCAGAGGCGCCCGTA
Organism: Aristolochia fimbriata; assembly: GCA_019845555.1. NCBI lineage: Eukaryota > Viridiplantae > Streptophyta > Magnoliopsida > Piperales > Aristolochiaceae > Aristolochia > Aristolochia fimbriata. Next base: position 20,138,041 of record CM034083.1, read on the forward strand.
GCACCTCAAGAGGAGGCTTCTGTAGTGGGAGAGCTTGCAGAGATTACACCGTCCGAGGGCTTGCCTGTTCAAGAGGTCGCTCCTTCTCCATCAGTTGTTCAAGAAGAGGCGGTGATCGAGGCAGAGGCTCTGCCTCCTGCAGTCGAAGAAGAAGATCCAACTCCAGCGGTTGAAGTTCCAGCTATTGAGGCAGCTGTCGAAGTGATCCAGGAGGAGGTCCCGACTACTGAAGGAGCTTTGGAGACTATTTTAGCACCTGAAGAGGCAGATATAGAGGTTGCTCCAGCTGCTGAGGAAGTTTCGCTCGTGCAGGCCACGCCGCCTACTTCGTCTTCTCTGACTCCATCGCAGACCCCGTCGTAGGAGTTTTTGTCTTATATTGAGGGCTTGATGGTGCAGGCTTGGAGAGACCGAATAGTCCCTCGTATGTTATCTCCAGGCGTGGTGAGTGACATATCTTTGCTGGCCGATGCAGGATTTGCCATCAGCAGGTTGCAGGAGATGGGTCATGATGTGACTCGCCTACGAGTCTACACTCAGCAGCTACAGACTCTTAAGGAAATTGAACCTTCGGCTGGAGAGAAGGTTCGTCCGGACTTCCGGGATGAGGCGGAGGGGTATTGCTCAAACACTTTGGCCGTAGTATCCTCCAAGTTAGAAGAGGCCAAAGCCACTTTGGGCGAGGTTGTTGAGGAACTTTCGGAGGCTAAGGCCGAGGAAGAGGATGCCCGTGAACGCTTTTGAGTTAGCTAGAGAACAACTTCAGTCGGCTGGGACAAAAGTCGCATACCTTACAACTCAAGCAGAGCGCAGATCCGGAAAAGTGTACGGGGTTTGAAGACGGGTGTGATTGAGGCTGAGCGGCTGATAGCAGAGGTCATTGCCACGCCCACCCTTAGTGCGGCTGAGGAGGCAACTCTCCTATCGTCGAGGGCTGCCTTTATGGAGTTACAGCCAGAGATGGCGAAAAATCTTTAGGAGCTGCTTTGTTTTCCCGCCTTTTGATTTGATTTGTAACCACATTTTTTTTTTTTTTGTCGTAGTTGAATTTTGTTGCCCCCTTTTTTTTTTTTTTTGCATTCCACGAATATTCATGAATAAAATTTCTTGAGAAATTTACTTGTTTATGGTGGGAGTCTTCTTCCTTCGGGGAGTAACCAATTTGTACCTTTACCGTTAGTGTAGACTTCTTGGACCATGAGTGGTCCTTCCCACTTAGGTGCAAATTTTCCCCCATCTTTGCTTGTGGCCATGATTGGTCTCATGACTTGTTAAGATAAGGTCCCCTTTTGAAAGGAACGAAGCTTGACTTTTTTTTATTGAATGCGCGCGAGTGAGGCGAGCTTGATAGCATTCAAGCCTTTGTTGTGTGCTTCTAATCGCTTCGTCGAGGGATTCTAGCTCTTGCAAAGGAGGGCGGATATTTTCCTCTTCCGTGAGTCCTTCTCGAAGAGCAACTTCGCAAATGATGGAATTTGAATTTCCAGTGGAAGCACAGCTTCCACGCCGTAGACTAGTGAATATGGGGTTGATTCTGTCGGCGTTCAGAACGTAATCCTGTATGCCCACAGTGCTTCTCCGAGCCTTTCGTGCCAATCTTTCTTATTTCCTGCGACTGTCTTCTTTAAGATTTTGCACAAGGTTTTGTTGAAGGCTTCTGCCAGGCCATTGGCGGCAGGGTTGTATGCCGTGGACGTCCTCTGTCGGATGCCGAATCTCTCACAGAAATTATCCATGGTCTTGTTACGGAATGGGGTGCCGTTATCGGTCATGATGTATCTTGGAACACCATACCGATACACGATTTGTGTCCGAATGAAATCGACCACGGTGGCAGCTTTGATTTCTTTATAAGCTGCTGCTTCCGCCCACTTAGAAAAATAGTGCGTGGGGGCCAAGATATACTTGGTGATTTGCCGAAGCGACTTTGGGTTGATTGGACCTATGATGTCCATTCCCCAGCTTCGAATGGCCAGGAGGCCACCGTTGGATGTAAAGGGCTGGGAGGCTGATGGATGTAGTTGGCGTGTAATTGACATGCCGTCGCGGTGTCTTGCCAATTCTATCGCGTCCGCAAAGCATTGTAGGCCAATAGTAGCCTAATTATTTGACTTGGAGATGTAGTTTGGGGCCCGCTTGATGGGCACCGCAAAATCCCTCCGTGTTCTTCGCTAAGATTGCTTGTCCTTCTTCTTTAGAGACGCTTTGAGTAGGATCCCGTCGTGGGATCGTCGGTGCAGCCGTGTTGTTGAACAGGCAGAATTTTGGTGCAACTCTTCGATGCGTACACCCCAGCCTTCTTCGTTCCTCGGGAAATTTGTTGTGCTCTAAGTAATCGAAAATTGTTGACGCCAATCTTCTTCCTCAATTGCATAGACCGAAACCAAATTGGTTTCTTCTTCCTCCTCGAGAATTTCTCCAAGGTAGGCACCACCCACCTTTCGCATATAGGGATTCGCTCGGGCCTTGCCTCGAATCGTGCCCGACTTGCAGCGATCCCGCCAATCGTCCGCTTTGGGAATTACTGGCTCGGGTACATGCCCTAGGGTGACATTTGAAATTTTTGCAGCAATCTTTGAGCCTCTTTTTGATATGGCATGAGCTCGTCTTTTTCTGACCTCGAAGTCCCCGATTATCTGTTTGATCACCGTGAGCGAATCGCCCGAAGATTTCTAGTTGGCTTAAGCCCATTTCGATAGCCATCCCCAAACCGAGGATTATGGCTTGATACTCGGCCTCGTTGTTTGTGCAGCAGTGGGATAGGATAAAGGAGTACGGCATTAAATCCTCGTTGGGAGATATGAAAAGGACTCCAGCGCCTGCTCCGTTTTTCCGTGCAGCACCATCAAAGTACATTCTCCATGGAGGTAGCACTTCAATGAAGAAGACTTCTTCATCTGGTAGACTTTGGCTTACCTCCCACTCTGCTGGAATGGGATGATCGGCTAGGAAATTTGCAAGTCCTTGTCCTTTGATGGCTTTCTGAGGGATGAAATTGATCTCGAACTCGGAGAGCAACAAGGCCCATTTGGCCAGCCGTCCGGAAAGCATTGGTCTGGATATGATGAATTTGAGGGGATCTGCCCGAGAGATTAGATTTGTGGAATGTGCGAGCAGATAGTGTCTCAGCTTCTGGATAGCGAAGATGAGTGCAAGGCACGTTTTTTCAATCGGGGAGTAGTTGAGTTCTGCCCCGACCATTGTACGGCTTAGATAGTACAACGGACGTTCTTTCTCTTGGTCATCATTTTGGGCGAGGAGGGCACCCAGAGATTTTTCTTGAGCCGCGATGTATAGGAGAAGCGGCTTTCCCGAAGTCGGAGCCATCAGAACTGGTGGCTTCATCGTGTAGTTTTGATGTTTTGGAATGCCCGTCGGCAAGATTCGTCCCATTCGAAGGGTGTATCCTTCTTCATGAGATGACTGAAGGGTTGACATCTTCCGGCCAGATTTGAGATGAACCGCCGAATGTAAGCCAGATGCCCCTGAAGGCTTTTTAATTCTGACAAAGTCTTTGGTTCGGGCATTTGTTGAATGGCATCGATCTTAGTCTGATCGATTTCGATGCCCCTATGTCTGACCACGAATCCGAGGAATTTCCCGGACGAAACCCCAAAGGCGCACTTGAGAGGGTTCATCTTCAATTGGTGCCGTCGCGAGCGTTCAAGACGGCTCGCAAGTCTCTTAGGTGGTCGCCTCTTGATTTGGTTTTGACGACCACATCGTCGACGTAGCATTCTACAAATTTGTGGAGGAAGTCGTCGAATATCTTTTGCATGGCCCTTTGATAAGTGGCTCCTGCATTCTTCGCACCAAATGGCATTACCTTGTAGCAGAAAATACCTTTTGGCGCACGGAAGGTTGTCTTTTCCTCGCCTTTTGGATCCATCCGAATTTGATTGTAGCCGGAAGATCCGTCCATGAAGGATAAGGCTTCATGCCCTGTTGTCGCATCCACCATTAATTCGGTGATAGGGGGCGGGAAGTCGCCTTTTGGACAAGCTTTGTTCAAGTCCCCGAAGTCGACGCAGACTTCGAATCTGTCCATTCTTCTTCTTCACCGGTGCGATGTTGGCGATCCAGCTTGGGTACTTGACTTCTGGATGAAGTCGGCCTTGAGGAGTTTATCGACTTCCTTCTCAATTTCTGGGACAAGCTCGGGCGAAATCGTCTTTGGGACTGTTTTATCGGTTTGACTCGGTTTGATTGCGAAGTTTGTGAATTGCAACTGTTGGGTCGAGCCCGCATCTCAAGATACGACCAAGCAAAAACGTCTTTATATTCACCGAGTAAAGACATATAATCTTTTTCTTCTGTTACAGAGAGTGAAGCACTTAAGAAAGTGGGTCTTGGATCATCCTCTGTACCCAGATTTACTTTTTTCAGCTGGTCGATGGTTGCTTGGCCGCCTTCCTCAAAGATTGCAGGCGCTTCTCCCAAATCATCTTCAGGGGTTGAGTCGTTACCCTCGTCGGTCGAGATGTGGTGGACAGCGACTACCTCTTCTTCTTCTTCTGAGTCCTTTTTCTTTGACGATACGTAAATCACCACTGGGGTGACTTCGCTGCTTTCTGATTTTATTCTTTTTGAAGAAGTCCCTCCTACTTTCCCCAATCTTTGGGTCGCAGGGATCCGTGTGGGTGCCCCAAGTCTTTGGAAGACTGTTCTTTTGGGTTGTTCCATCGGTTTTCCCAGCCTCTGAAATACGCTGAGTTTTTCTGTGGCTTGTGGAGCGGTGGTATTTAGTTTAGGGTCTTCGCTTGCCCCCTTTTTTTCCGCCAGACCTTCGTAACCTTGGATTTACGCCGTTACTTGGTTCTGGAGGAATATTTGATTTCTATCTTCTTCTTGTCCCAATCGAACGAATGCCGAGACTTCGTGGCTCGGGATGCCGATTCTGTCAAAAGCGGACGTCCGGTTTCTTCTCAAGTGGTTGCCTTCCTTTTTTGGTTGTGATTTGATTGACACCGCCTTGCCGAAAATCACAACCGGCTTGTGTTTTTGATAGCCAAGCCCATGTCTGTTAGGAGGGATTGAATAACCCTGCGGCTTGAAGGCTTTTTCGGGTTGGTGACAGGTTTTGAACAGCCACCATCGATTTTTTCTTGCGCAGTTGTTCGAGGGAGAGCCCGGATCCTGCTTTGGCCATCATCCGGTGGCGTTGGGATCGAATCCTTGTGTCCGAGTTTTTGGAAGCTTCGGGTGGATTCTTTTCTTCGACCAGGATGCCCCTGTTGTTGAGTTTAGGCGGGGGAATAGTGGCAGCCCTTTAAAGCCTTCAGGTTTCTCAGCTAACTCTTCTCGGTTGCAAGTGGCGAAGGGAGATTCGTCTTTCTTCCTTCTTGATTGAGGAACGTGCCTGAGAATTGGTTCCTCTGTTTGCTTTTTGGGTTTGGCCAGTTCACCCTTGACGGCTTTAGGGGAGCGGCTTTACCGGTAGCACCTTCTTCCGAGTAATATTTGGCATCTGCGAAGGATGCTTCGCCTCGTGAAAGGGCATTCATCCGCGAACACCGTTTTCTCCTCTCCATCTTGGTAATATTTGAAACACCGATGAAGGGTCAAGGCACGACCTTGTTGGTGTGTAACTAGGGCCTCCCCGAGCAGCATATTGTAGGAGGTGCGGGCATCGATTACATGGAACGATGCGTGGGAAGTCATATCCCCGATTTGTAGTTCCAGTCGATTGTTCCCAATGCTCGTTGTCCTTCTTGGTTGAAGCCTTGGATCATCAAATAACTGGCTTGGAGGTCGTTAGCCACCAACCCGACATTTTTCAAAGTCTGGATTGGCGGGATATTTACTTGCTGATCCGCTGTCCAGGAGTATCACGGTTGATCCACCGGTCTTTGATGGCTCCAGAGACGAATAAAGGTCTATTATGAAACATTTCCCCAAAGATGCATGTGCGCTTCTTTGAAGGAGATGGAAATTGAATGAGCCTCCTTGACTTGTGGTGGCTCAAGGTTGTTCTTCTTTCAACGTCTTTGGGAGATAAACCAATCTTTGGTTCATCGTGCCTCCGCATCCTCAATTGTTCGACTTCGGCATGCCAGTCGTCTTTGGCGGCAACGAACTTGATGAGAGCTTGCCTGGATCTGATTGGCAGATCTAAGTCATCATGTACCGCATTTGTGATCGACAAGTTCTGTAAACATGTATGAATATCGTCGGCAGATTCGATCGGAGCCTTCCCTTCACGCCTTTGCTCGACCACTTGGGGTGAACAAGTGGCCACCAGTGCAGGGGTTGGCGTCAGGAATTCTGACGGGAAGAAATCAGCCAAAGTGATTGGCTTTGGCTTCTTTTGATAGATCTCTTCTTCGACTTTTGTGGAGGATGATTTACGTCTGTGCTTTCTTCCTCCTCTTTTCCTTCTTGGCTCTTCTTTTTCTGTCGCAAACCCCTTGATGAATATTTTCACGGGGAGTTCTAGAAACGGTTTCTTTTTGTGGGTCACCACTTCCCATCCTTCTTTGTCTTTGGTGGCGGGTCGTGGCTTTGGTCCTGAAGTGTGCAAGACGAAGATTTTTCTGTTCGTCCTTTGACTCTCTGGTTTGGTGCTGGAACCTGGTTGGGCCGAATGATGGTGTGGGAAGCAGCCGTTGTCGCCGTCGATTCCAAGATGATGCGACCTTGCGTCGCTAACTTTCGAGTATTCTGTCCTTTAGGACAAAACATTTTTCGGTAGGATGGCCTACCGGTCGATGGTACTTGCAATAGTTGGGATCTGAGCTCTTCCCAACATCTTCCGCCTCTTGGCTTCCGGAAGGCTGCAATGATTCTTTTCGGGGAGTTGCTCGAGCATGCCTGGAACATCGAGTCGGGGAAAGGATAGGTTTTGGCCTGCCTATCCTTTAACGTGAACTTTTGGCGGGTTCAAGATCTTGGCGAAGTCGATTGGCATTTGGCTTCCAATCACCGCCCGTACCTTTATTTTGGGTCGCCGTGATCTTTTGCGGTTCGGCGATGTTTGTGGCGAGGGCTTCTTTTGAAGGAGTTTTGTACTCCTTCTTTACGAACTTCGGCTTCTTGTCCGCCTCAGTCAATGGAGCCTTTCCTTCTCCCTTTTCCTGGATGAGGATCTCCATGTTGTGCGCTTCGGTCGCCAGTTCTTGGAAGTCCCTCGGCTTCCGACTCTGTAAGAAGTAGACAAGAGTCCAGTTATTCCCTCGAATGCACATGTCGATGGATGTCTCATGTGGATAAGGAGGTGCTCTCCTTGCAATTGAGACCGAGATTGCGCCCGGCCGTTGATGTATTCAATCACCTTCTCACCCTCGGCGCCGCTTGAGGTTGGTGAGTTCTACCAGCGTCACCGTTAAACCCGCTTCAGAAGCGGCTGAGAAATTCACTTTCTAATTGTTCCCAGTGTCGATTGACTCTGGCTGGGAGCTCAATGAACCAATCGAAGGCATTCCCTTTGAGGGATCGCCCAAATTGCTTGACGAGGAGATCGCCGCCGGTTCTGCATTGTTGCATGTCTCAATAAAGTGGGCAACGTCTTTGTTTTGGGTTGCCGTCTCCACCTGAATTGTTGAAATTTGGGTGGATGGTAAGAGGTAGGCATGTGGATTGCCCGGATCCGTCGGGGAGTAGGGCCTGGTGTAGGCTTGAGATCCGACTCCTTCCGGATTGCACCTTCTACTCCACCTGCGTTGGAGATCATTTCTTGCGCGGTACCGTAAAGATAGTGCCCCCGGTTCTTCAAGCGGTGGTTCCCGGTTCACCGGGGTGTTCGGGAGCTGGAGATGAACGGATGATGGGTGAAGGAGGGATAGGATTGGCCGGGCGTCTTTGGGTCCCGCCTGGCCTTCTTCATTTCGGGCCGGGAGGATGCTCCCAAGCGATCTGCAATCATCTCAATTTTCTGCAGAATTGTGGCGACCGGAGATCCCTCTGCAGTTCTCTCTCTCGCAATTGCTCGTCCCTTTCCCTCATGGCGGTTTGGATTTACGCCAGTTGTTCCTCCACAGTTGTGGTTTGGGTCATCATTGCCGAAACCCCGATGGCCGGAGATGTGGGGAAGGAGGGCTTGGAGCGAGAGGTGCCCCAGCTTGGTGTAGTCGGTAGCGGGGAAGGAATGATCGCCTTCCTTCAAAGTGAGTGATTAATCTTTGGAACTTCGGCTTCTTTGTCGTGGGAGAGTTCCTTCTTGGGCTTGGCGACCGGCTGGCCACCGGACTGGCCGGTGGCGGGATGTCGACAGCCGAATAACTCCTCGAGGGATGGACCTTTGTTGGAGAAATTATAGGGCTGGCCGGAGCTTGTCCCGCCTGCGCCTGAATTTGGACAGCACGCCGTAGTAGGCGATCCCCCGTGGCGGATCCGGTGGTTGGCCTTGAACGACCGATCCGCGGGGATTTGGGATGGGCGGATCCCTCGGGTTTGGCTGGCAGCAGCAGCCGCTGCTGGTGTCTTGTGACGGCGCGAGGGAAGGTGACCAACGGATCGGTCATGCTCGGTGTCGGGCGGCGAGCTGGCTCCAGCAGCTTAGGGGTCTTGGCGGCCGCCTTGTTGTTGTTGTTGTTGGGCCGCCATTTGAACTTTGAACTTGGTAGATCGGGGAAAGAGATGAAAGGTAGAAGAGTCCCACCGGCGCGTGCCAAATTTGTAAACGCGTACAATATGTGGACCGAAAAATACGGATCCGATGTACGATGTACAAAATAATTTGAAGGGTATTTTGGTAATTTTCGGTGATTGTGTGGGGTGCGACTTCTAGAACTCCTTTGATTCGATCTCCGACTAAGAACAAACGATCGCCGAGTAGACACGAATGATCAACGTCATATACGAACGAACGAACGAGAGGCAATTTGAATTTTGCCAAAGCTTGACGAAAAATTTGGTATTCGATTGGCTCACTGGCCGGTCGATTTCTTGAGACAAATGCAGGAATGCTTGTTGCTCTCTCTTTTGGGTGGTGATTTGGGATTTTTGGCCGCCTTGAAAATTTTTGTGTCCCCCCCGATCTTTTTGTGCTCTGAATTTATAAACTTCCGGGGCTCCAACCGCATTGACCGGGTTCATTGGAGCGGTTTTAACTCAATCGACTTTTTTCGTGTAACGTTTTCCTTAAAGAGTGGAGCTGTCTTAGACCGAGGCAAGGGTCATGTATGATCCTTGTTGGCTACTGATGTGGCCACTTTGGATGACATGTCGCCCCTGTAAGCTGCTGACGTAGCAATTGGGATCTTGGCCGTTGATTTGTTGAAGCTTGATCGACGGCTTAATTTCGTTGATCTGACTGGGGTCGGTCTTTGACTTGTTGACCCAGATTGTACGGTGCTGATTTGGACCGTAAATGTCGGACTTTACAAAATTGATTCTTACATACACCAAGAAGCTAGAGGAAACTACATGGAAGGTCGAAGTCAACATCGTCGTAACAGAGGACCTCTTATGCTTTCGAGTACTATCTGCGCTTTATGGTCGGCAGGAAAGAAAAAGGTCGATGATCCGAGGTCGTTCGATGGATTCCTTGGAGACTAAGGAAAACAGAGGATGCTATTCGTTTTTTGTATTTAAGAGCAGGAGAAGCCACTTTTGAGGAGATGGTTTCTGAAATTCTTACACTCTACTGCTTGCATTGCAGATCCGTTGCTTAATTTCATCCAAGATAAGGATACGAGAGCATCTCTTCGGACGATTTCTTTCGCCTTTGATCTTGCTTTTCGATCCACGACCTGCTTTAATTTTTCTTCGCCGGACTCCATGGAGAAGAAGAGTACAGCCGGCAAGAAGAAGGGCTCGCCGCCGGATTTGGCTAGCTTTGTTTTTTCGTGGTCACTGAAAGATATCTGCAACGAAAATCTCTACGGAAACAAGGTAAGCTATTATAGATTTCCCTTCTTTCATTATGATTCAATTCTCCAGGGCATTACAAAGCTGCCCCCTGTAATTGAGTTCATCAGATTTTAACATGGAAGAAATAAATTAAAACGAAAATGCAGGTTGCGTCGATACCCACGACTTTCTCCTCGGTCGAGCAGTACTTCAAGTCGTTCTGCGTCCCACTGCTGGAGGAAACGCGAGCGGATTTATCCTCGAACATGGAGATGATTTCTCGAGCTCCTGCTTCCAAGGTATTATCGATCAAATCGAAAAAACCGTCAGAGAAATTGTTATACGATGTTCGTATCAGGCTTCTCACCGCCGGCGAAGGCAACTCAGACAGTTACGTGCCGAAAACAGGGGATGTTTTGGTCCTGTCGAGTATCAGACCGAAAAAGAAGAGTGATTTGGAGAGCATCAGAGAATCCATCACTCTCGCTTCAGTCATAAAAAACGAAAATTATGAAGTCCTTCCCGAGTATCAGATCAAAATACAGTCATCGAGGTCGATTGCTGTTGAGAAAGGCCAGGAACCCTCTCTGTTCGCTGTCTATCTGTCAAACATAACAACGAACAGCAGAATATGGTTATCGTTATCGATCACTTCGGTGAAGAACTCGAGTATAATCCAGAACGTGTTGAATACAGATTCACTGGTAAGAATTCTCCGCACCCTAAAATTTATGGCTCTCGAGTCCGAAATTAGAGAATGATCCGCCGAGTCTTTTGAATTACGCAGGCCACCGGAGGCTGCAACAAATGTTCCGATTCCTGCATAGACCAATCTGAAGCTACCCTCTTCCAGTCCGACCTGAACAAATCGCAGAAGGCCGCAATTTCGAACTCACTGTCACTTACTAAATGCAGCCATAAGCACCGAGTGCAGCTCATTTGGGGTCCGCCGGGAACGGGGAAGACGAAAACGATAAGCACATTGTTACGGGCTCTCGTTGAGAAGAAGCACCGGACTGTTACTTGTGCCCCAACGAATATCGCAGTCGTGCAGATTGCTTCACGTCTTCTTAACCTGATCAAAGCATCCAGGGGGAAAGATTACTTGCTTGGAGACGTGGTTCTGTACGGCAACCGGCAAAAGATGAAAATCAAGGAGGAGGAGGAATTGGAGGACATCTTTTTGGAAGATCGCGTGGAGAAGCTGGCGGAGTGCTTTAATCCGCGTTCTGGGTGGAACCATCAGCTGGGAGAGATGATAAATCTGCTTCAAGATCCTCTTGCCCTTCACAAACTCCAGGAAGAGGAAGGCCTGACCTTAGGGAAATTTCTTGTGAATCGAACGAGAACGGTCTTCCAGCAGCTGAAGAATCATTTCCGCATTTTTAGTGTTCATTTCTCCACAGCATTTGCTCCGATGGGGAAAATCGCAGAAATGGTTGCCGGTCTGAGCTTCCTCGAGTCTTTCCTTGATTCGTTACGCAGCAGCAAACTAGATGATGATGCGTTCAAGCAAGTCTTCGGGTCCAAACTGGAGCAAACGGAGGGTGTCTCTCACCGCGGCAACAAGGTTCAGAAAATAATTGAGTTCGGTAAGACCCGGCTCAAGTGCATTCAAGTCTTGGAAACTCTCAAAGAAGGATTTGATTTTCCTGTTACCGGGAATAAGAAGGAGATGAGAGACTTTTGTTTGGCAAAAGCCACCGTCGTTCTCTGCACGGCAGCCACTTCGTTTAAACTGCGATCTGTGAAGATGGATCCACTGGAACTGTGCGTGATTGATGAAGCAGCACAGCTGAAGGAATGCGAGACTTTGATTCCTTTACAGCTTAAAGGCTTGAGGAACGCTATTCTTATCGGGGACGACCGTCAGCTGTCTGCAATGGTTAACAGCAAGGTTTGCATCCATTTCATGAACTGCTAATCACCACATTGAAAGCACTCAATTTATCTCCTCCGATCGTTTTCTTTGGCAGGTTTCAGAGAAAGCTGATTTTGGAAGAAGTCTGTTCCAAAGACTAGTTTCTCTGGGTCAAGAGAAGGAGCTTCTCGCTGTGCAGTACAGAATGCATCCTTCCATCAGCCTCTTCCCCAACTCCAGCTTCTACAGCAATAAGATTCACGACGGTGACAACGTTAAATCTCAGGGACATCAAAGGCGTTACATCAAAGGAAAATTTTTTGGTTCCTATTCGTTCATTAACATCGGTCAATCAGCTGAATCATCGCATGAAGAGCCGAGCCTGAAAAATTTAATCGAGGTGGCCGTAGTTTCTCGACTAGTACAGAACCTTTTCAAAGGTACGTTAATGAAATTTCGAAGATATACTAAAATGGGATTACAAGCAAGAACAGAGATCTAAAGTTAAGGCAAGTGAATTTGGATACCTTTTGATTGACAGCTTGTCGCGCATCGAAGAAAGAAGTTAGTATAGGGATTATATCTCCATACGCTGCCCAAGTTGCCGCAATTTCTGAAAAGCTCGGGAAAACTTACGATTCGTGTAGTGGGTTCCATGTCAAGATCAGGACAGTTGATGGTTTTCAAGGTGGGGAGGAGGACATTATCATCTTCTCTACCGTTCGAGCCAACAAAACAGGCAAAGTTGGCTTTCTGTCCAACCTGCAACGGACCAATGTGGCGCTGACCAGAGCCAAGTAAGCTTTCGTTGGTTTTTGGAGTCTTCACCTTGAGTATCAGTGTGAGCTGTGAAGTGCCATTTTCTGGATTAACAGTTAAGTTTGACTGCAGATATTGTCTTTGGATACTAGGCCATGAACCCACTTTAGCTGAGAGTAACTCGATCTGGAAGGACGTTGTACTTGATGCTAAGAAGCGAAAATGCTTTTTCAATGCAGAAGAAGATGAAAGCTTGGCGAACACCATTGTAAATGCTCAGATGGAGCTTGGGCAATTTGATGATCTGCTGCGAGCTGACTCTCTCCTCTTCCGCAAGGCCAAATGGAAGGTCTGACAGTTGTCTGAACATTCGAGGAGAACTCTGTCTCATAAGTCTTGAGTATCTTTCTTTGCACAATGATTTTGTTTTTCTCCACTCAGCGTTGCTTCTACAATGTGCAGGTCTTGTTCACTGACAACTTTAGAAAATCCTTCCAGAGAACCAAGGTGGTCGAGCTTCGTAAAGTAGTCGAGCTACTGAAACGGCTCTCTGATGGCAAACGCCAAGAGAAGAATGAGCTTGAGTTTCTGGAGGGATCTCCTGTGGAGCTCCTGCAAATAAACCATGTCAGAAATGGTCAGTGTCTCTTTTGGAGCACTGATATCGAGAAGAGCTCTAATTGTATCCAAATCCAAGTTCTGAAATTCTGGGCATTTCTGCCTCAGCAAAGGGCACTCAAATTGGAAAAACGTCTGAAGAAAATGTTTTCAGACTACCCAGAAGAATACGTATCACGCTGCAAGTTCAAACGAACTAAAAGGTATCTGCAGTTGCTCTATTCTTTCATGTGATCATCAATTTCTTTGAGTTGCTCTGAGTATCGGTCTTTTGGAAAAAGCTGTTGCGTCAAGTTTAAGGTTTCCGGACTTTTGTACAGGGGATTGGTGCTGCCAATGAGCTGGGAAGTTACTCATGAAGAAGATGATACTTCAAGCATAAAAGTACAGGATTTGTCCGGAGGCTTGGCTTCAATCGACTTGGATGAAGAAGAAACCATATTGTATACTGTTCCACCAAATTCTTCCTCTCATTCCCACATCCCAACATCCATCACATGAAGAAATACACTTGGTTAGTAATGGATGAAGAAGAAGCACTGCATCAACTCCAAGGCAAACGAAGAAATACACTTGGTTAGTAATGGTCAATCTAAATTGTGACACTTGTTACAGAAGGCAACACAGCTCAACTCTAGAAGGGTTACTCGAAGAGCATAAAGTTCAGACATGGTTCTTGGTAGGAGTGTTCATCTCCAGCATCTGCATGATGTACTAAGAAGTTACATTTGTATCGGCATAGTCATCTTCTAATACCCAAAAAGAACTTAATTGAAGAAAATGGCTAAGACAAAATCAGCTAAGAGAAATTGCTAAAGGTCAGAAAGCAGATCAGTTAGATGCTAAGACCATAAATACTTTCCAAATATACTTTGTGTTCCAGAGGCAGATCTATTCTCCACCAACTTTTATACACTCTCCTTCCTAGAATCCCTTGATTCCAAGAACTGTCTGTATATCAAAGAAAGTCAATGGCCAAAATATGTTTTCAGCAAGCTTAATTTTTTTTTTGAAACGGTGAGAAACTTTTTAGCAAGGTTAATGAAGCTTGATTTAAAACATTGAGAAACAAAACACCTAAGAAAGCTCAAGCAAGCTCAATCCCAAGCTCAGATTGAGCATATAAGCCCAAGACAAGCATGATGAGATGCCAAAGAACTGGCCTCAGGAGAAGAACAATATGGTATCCCGCTGCAAGTTCAAACAAACTGAAAGGTATCTGCAGTTGCTCTATCTTTTCATGTGATTATCAACCTTCTTGGGGTTGTTCAGACTATCTTTTGAAAAAGCTGTTGCTTCAAGTTTAAGGTTTCTGGACTTTTGTACAGGGGATTGGTGCTGCCCATGAGCTGGGAACTTAATCATGAAGATGAAAATACTTCCCCAAGCATAAAAGAAGTACAGGGTTTGTCCAGAGGCTTGGCTTCAATCAACTTGGATGAAGAAGAAACCATATTGTATACCATTCCACCAGATTCTTTCTCTCTTTCCCACATCCCGACATAAGTAAAATGCAGAAATACACTTGGTTAGTAATGGATGAAGAAGAAGCACTGCATCAACTCCAAGACAAAAGAAAAAATACACATGGTTAGTAACCATCAATCTAAACTGGGACACTTGGAATAGGAGGCAACGCAGCTCAACTCTAGAAAGGTTACGTGAAGAGCATAAAGTCCAGACACGGCTATTGGAAGGAGTGCTCCACTCCAGCCATCTGCATTTTGCTGCATGATGTACAAAGAAGTTCCGATTGTATAGCATAGTCATCTTCTAATACCCAAAAAGAACTTGGAGAAAGTGTCAAATACAAAATCAGCTGAGAGAAATAACTAATGGTCAGAAAGCAGATCAGTTAGATGCTCAGACCACAAATAATTTCCAAATTCATTTTGTGTTCCAGATGCTGATCTATTCTTCACCAACTTTAATACTCTCTCTGTCCAAGAAAGTCTTGATTCCAAGAACTATATATATATATATACATATATATATCAAACAAAGTCAATAGCCAAGAATGTTTTTAGCTAGGTTAAGCTTGATTTAAAACATTGAGAAACAAAACACCTAACAAAGCTCAAAGGAGCTCAATCACAAACTCAGATTAAGCATATATGCTCAAGACAAGCATGATGAGATGCCAAAGACCTGGCCTCACGAGGAACAGTATGGGTTCAAACAATATGAAAATAAGAAGCTGTGTCCTTACAGGCATGCTATTTTGATCTTAATTGCTACTACCCCACACCAGTCAGTCGAACAAAAACAATCAAAAGCCACTCCTGCTAACGAGACTATTATAAACGATTCTATAAACTGAAGAAGAGTTATAATTCACTGAAATAGACAAATAACACCCATAATATGAACTGCAGCAACAAGTTGGCTCTAGATAGATACTATCTCCTATATTGTACCACAAAAAAGAACAAGCAGACGAAGAACTAACTCAATTCACCAGCAGCACAACTCAATATGTTACCCCGATCATGTTGAAATACCTTAACAATAACAGCAAAAACAAGAGGATGAATTTAATGTTAATGAGTCATCCTGAGCCTACATTACCCATGAAAAGTACCAAAGGCCATCTCCACCCCCAAAACACCCATAAACCGCTTGCAAGCCTTGGGGTAATTGTCAAGGCAAAATCCATTCGGTTTCATTGTAATGATCATCAACTTCACTCCCTCCCGGCGCACAAAACTCGGTCTCCTTGTTCTGGAGAGGCATCAACAAACAAAAAAGATACCTCAAACAACTCTTCCACCGTCTCCTCCTCGTCCAAAGTCAGTGATCCCCTGACTTTTGCACCCAATCCCAAAACAGAAACTCATCCACCATCTTCATCATCCCAGCACGTAAATTTCAGATTAATTCACTGGACCATTTCGAACCAAACCGGCAAGGCCCCCGAAGTGTTCCGCCTGTTGCGGTCAAACTCGAGGACTCTCATTTTCACAAAGGCCACTTGAGATGAGAAGCCACATTCCCTCGCAGATACGCTTTTCCCCTTATGTTTCCTCTATAATAGACAATCCCAGCACGAATTAGTTGCATCACTGAACACCAGCGAGAAACGGATCGAGATCTCACCAGCGAGGATCTTCAGCCTCTGGAGATCGAGCTCCAACTCTGCGAATTTCGCCATCTGGTCCGGCCACACGAGTCGAACCTCAACGTCGCACTTTACATTCTGAAGCGTTTCTCCGCTCTCACGGTTTTGACGTCGAAGAGTCCGACGGAAGGAAGAGATTCCCTCGACCTCTAACGAACGGGAAAGATCCGTGGCCACAGAAGAAAGAACTCGCGCTCGGCGACGCCGCGGTTCATACTCCATTTTGTTCAGAAAAATAAGCGCGAAACCCTGAAGGCCTGAAATACAGAAATAGTCAAAGGCTGGATCGCGTACCAGCTTATTCGCTAGCTCGCCAAATCAAATAATGCCACGTTAGTAATAAGAGTTAAAATACTATTACTTCAACGTAATATCATAATTAGGGTCAAAATCAGTGTTTTAAAAACCGAACCGAACCGGCCGGTCGACCCGGTTGAACCAGAATCGGAGGCCAATCCGGTTCTTATTGACTCGGCCCGGTTCACTCTAATCAGCATTATTTTTGTCTTTTCAATGGTTGAACCATTGGTCCAACCCAGTCCGACCAGGTTCGACCAAAACCAAACATATTGCCAGTTTGATGGCCGGTTCGGTTTTTAAAACACTGGTCAAAATACTATAATTACAATTAAATTGAGTCGAAATACTATACAGTAAAAATACTACAATTAAGGTCATAATACAAGCCGATCCAACCCGGTTCACTGTTTAAATTTTCAAAGTGCTCAAACCCGGTTCCTCACTACACAGTTTTCGTTGTAACATTGTAACTGCAATATCTGATGCATACAGTACAGTTCAATGACCCCCTCTACAAAATTTGAAGCATAAAAAAGAAGCTTAGTGGCACTCAAAAGATTCGAGATGGGGTTTTATACAAAAGAAGTTTATATAAAATAAAAAGAAAACAGACACAAGGTTACATGTCGAGCTGCTTTTCCAAAAGAACTGGAAAGGAAAGGATATCGTTGACAATAGCCGGGATAAAAACTTAGACCTCTGATAAATCCCATATTTTGCCAACCAGCAGAACTCTCACAACGGTACCATTGAAATTCGTCAGTACGGATTCTGATACTAAACTTGGAAGAAAAAAAAAAATTAGAAATTTAGTTGGCATTGAAATCTAGAAAAAGGGAGAGTTTCTGTGCAAGTATCTCCCTGGTACCATATAAAGGTTTGCTTTTAATGATCCAATCTTTCTCCAAACCAGTAGCTTTTGCCCCATGCATCTCTTCTTTAAAAACCGAGACAATTTCGTATATAGAAGTCCTGAGGACATCTGCCATGGTGTAGGCCTTACTATACAAAACCCCGTCTTTCTTTTTACTCATAAAGCTTGGTGGAGCATCTTTTCTTCCTGTGCTCACTGTTGCCCACTTGATGCTCCCGGGTCCCATCAAGTGTTGGGATGGTGCACTAGTCTTCTTCCCAAGACATGCCTCAACAGCAATTAGACAAGACAGAAGCGTCGAGACAGCAGAAGCATTGGAGCCCGTAAGCTGAGCAACTCCAAGTCTGTCCTCACTATGCGAACAAGCAGTAAGGGCTGAAACCGTTCGGGAGCACCACGCGTACAGCTGCATTACAACTCCACCATCATTGACAGAAAACAGAAACTTACAAAGAAGAAATCATAAGAGAATCAATTTTTCGACAAATGAGTTCAAATTATATTAATTATAGTAAGCACTAAATTCTTGAAGAAATCCTCCATGAGCTACTTCACATTCAGAGTCTTAATCCTAAAAGAATCCTCTCAACAATCAGAAAAGCGCTTTAAGTTTTGGAGCCTACAACCTTAGTGCAGAGTAAGAACCACCAACACATAAAAAAGCTTTTTGTTTCTTTTTGTTATTAGTATTTTTTTCAAAATCATGAAATTTAAGTGTTTTACACTTCTAAAACATTAAATGCACAAATAGAAAGTGAAATGTCAAATTTTAGAACATAGCACCTAATCCGGATAAAATACATTAACTGAACAAGGCATTCCTGTACCCCATGATTGGCAGGGGTACAGGATACCGTGAACTTCACACACCAGCATCGTTAAACAGGACAAAGAAAGCATTAAAATCTCCAACTTTCTTCTTCTTTCACAGACACGACAAAGAAGGAAGATGAGGAATCCACTTGAAACAATAAAAAAGCAGCAATGGTAGCTCAAATAAACCTACCTTCGATGGGAAGCCATGTATTGCCAGGTGTTAAATGCACATATGCAGTTTTCAATAAGCAAAAACATAAATATAAGCATACAAAAGCAGTTTTCAACAAGCAAAAATAATAAATTATCACTCTAAAGTATGCAAAACAACCTGATTACACATTACTATGCTACTAATTGACTAAGATTGCACTGAGCCTATCAAAGGCATATCACCATCCATATACCCATAGTTCAGTGAATACTATTTTTTAAACCTTTCTTTTTTTTTTAGGAAGTTGAACTATTTTTGAAACCATAAATGACATAAAATTGCAGTACCTGAAAATCATCAAAGGCTTCATGCAGCCTAGGATCCACACGTGTATCCGTTGGAGAATGTAACTGCTTGGACAATAAATCAGACCTGTCTCCTGAAATGCCCTCCAAACCTTCTGAGAGCCTTGATGTCAGCTGTTCCAAAGGCCTGAGGCAAACAGTTATCACTCGTCTATATGTCTCGCCAGTTTCTTCAAAGAAAGCTGCTCGGCGCCATGTATCGACATTACGCTCACAAACCATACACAGATCCAGAAAAGCTAGATACTGGTAGAGAGACCTAGGATTACTTTGTTCTAGAGCAGCAAGGAGTGGTTCACTAGGATTTGTTTCTGCGGCAGCAGACCCCTGGGGTGGTGCAAAAAAGGATCTCCTAGTATACAACACCTGTAGAAAGGAATAGCAAGCAGATAAGAATCATGAAAAGAAGTAAATATGTTAGATGTCTCTGACAATTTTATTATGACAATTTTCTTCAAATATCTCAAGAACATATAAACAATTTCAAAAATACTGTATTTAACATCCAACCTGCAGTAAATGGCAGCTTAATTCCCAACAGAACGAGACAACAGAAGTTCCAAGAAAGAGGATGATATGTTGGACAATGAATTGACCCAGTGTGCGGCTGGTCTTCAAATTATTAGGAAGAAAGGCCATCAAAACAGTTGAAAGGACAAAGCTCGAGCTTGATAACCTCAATGAGTGTTTTAGTGATGAACGAAGTCCCATCTTGAAGCAGAAAAAAAGGGGACGCTGAAAGTAGAAGAGCATCAGGTGAATATTCAATATTCCTTGCACAAGAAAAACAATATCTGTAAAATGAAATGGCAAAATAAGCATTTTTCAGCCATTCACATATGAACTAGTTTTTTTCTTATGTGCATGCCACAGATTACACATAATTGCCCATATGCTGCAGCTCTCAATGATGATATTTTGCAAGTGCTTCATATTATTTACAAATTTCATTTGTCAAAACAGAAAGCTACTTCCATTTCAAAAAAAAAAAAAAAAAAAAAACTGCTTTTGCTAAAATTACTACAAGTTTCTTTAACCTGTAAACCCACAAATAGTACGAAACTATTAAAGTGTCTACAGCACATATCTAACAGTCCTTGTAGAGTAAAATCCAAGCTCAAGCATTGTCAGCACAATTCATTTATGACATATAATATGCTAACAAGCCACTGCAACACACAGAAATTAACTCAGTTACAGCACTATCCACTAATCCCTAGAACTCAAAATCCACCCCGTAAACAAACTCACTCGCTTCCAGCTACTCTGAACTCATTCCAACTTTTATCAGCACAATATGAGCACATTAATACTCACTATCATCTAGATAGTTAAACGTGTTTAAAAGATATCAATCACTTGGTGATGGCATAACCATCATAGAGCACCCAAACCACTGGAATGCCTTCAAACTGGTCCAGGCAAAAGTAGTAATATACTCATGGTCTTCTAATTCATAACCGTAGAGGTCAGTCACCAAAAGACCAAAACTGTTTCTGATAAAGGCCATTAAGATAATAAAATAGCTCACCACAATATATAACGACAAACAACAAAGGTAGTAACTACCACAAGCAGCTAGCTATTATCCAGTCACGAAACAAGGTGAGCAGCGAGAATGAAAATGCATAACGCGTCTCACAGCTTTCAATACGCCAGAACATAACTGAAAAAAATCAGCATAAACGGCGCTAACCTGGATTATCGGAAACGCCATGATCCAACGTTTCCTATAAATAAAATAAGCTCCATAAACCAAACCAAAAACAGCTCCTCTGAGCCCCAAACCAACCGGCCTCAACCCGTCAAACCCGTCCAAGCTCTCAAAAATAACCACTCCGGACACAAAACCCGACAGCCCACAAATAATAACGAAAAAGACGACCGCGGCAGACTTTCTAGCTCGCCGACGAAAATCAGCATCCGAAACCTCGCTTGATCCAAAGACAACGGATTTCAAGAAGAAACGCACGAACCCCAACGCGAGCTCGGAGGCGGAAGCCAATCGATCTTCTCTCGGTGAGGAAACAATGAAGAGAGCCGAGGAGAAGAGGAAGAGTGAGAAATGAAAGCCGAGGAAAGATAACAAGCCGAAGAGAGAGGGGATGAATGTGTTGCCGATGAAAGGAGACAGAAGTACGGTCTTGAATACGAGGAACACGAAAGTGGAGAAAATCGTCTGCCAGATTAGGAACCCTAGCCACCGATCTTTCACGATGTCCGGCGACATCTTCAGAGGTAGAGGAGAAAGTAAGTGAGAGAGAGAGAGAGAGGAGAGGCTTTGTTTGGGGTTTTAGGAAGGAAGGAGGCGGGAATGTTTCGTGCAGGGTTGCGTTCACATGTTTGGATCAACGTGTCTGTGGTCCTCCGTACCACACCAATTGATGGGGCATCGACCCGGAAAATGAACCGACTGGGTCTACATAAATACATAATCAGGGTCGAGTCTTACATCTTTGGTCCATAGTCAATGCTTAGACTTGAATACACCATAAAAACAGAACTAGCAAAAAGCCCGTGCTACGCATGAAAAAAAAAAAAAAGTATTAAACGTTAAAAAATATAAAAATATCTAATTTATCATTTGAAAAATACATGTTTATTAGTACATGTATGCACCAAAATGTGCATAGCCCAATTTCAACAAGTCCAACAACCCACCGATCCATCAAACAACGATCGTGGGCAGACTCTATCAAAAATTCGAAGTCCGTCGCTGCAGCCCACCGCAAGGTTCATTCGCACCGCCGTGTCATCGGCACAGTTGACGCCCTCGTCAGCAGAAATCGTCGAGTCAGCACCAGTCAGCATGCTTCATCACTTCAACAGTCAAATGACCAGAACTGGTCGTTAACCGAAGGAGGGACTACGATCCTAGTCTCCCTCATCCATCAACTCCCTCAGCAGAAAGGGGATCGTGATCCCCTTTCCGAGGCAAAAACCCCTCAACCAGAAGAGAAATTCGGCTACAAAAGACCACAAGTTCCCAATCACAAGGGGGGAGAAATCAGGTTAAAAAAAACAGAAGCTCTCTCTCGAGACGAAGGTCTGAAAAATCCTTCATCGAGAAGAACCATCAGAAGTTCTCTCTCGAAACGAAGGTCTGAAAATCCCTTCACCGAGAAGAAACTCGACGCACAGAAATTCTCTCCAACCACAGAAATCAAGCAACTCGCAGTCCGTCGTAACTCAACAGTTCAATCGGAGCAGCTCTACACGTTCGCCGGCAACGTCACAAGTCGACACACACACGAACACAAATACTTCCGCCCGACCGACAAAAAGCCACAAGCGGTTCGTGCACACTTTCGTTCGAAACTTCGTTTTTCGACGCGTTATTAGCGTAGTTTAAACTTCACCAAACTTGTAACGGAGATCGAATCAGAGGAATCCTAGGAGATTGTACCCTCATTCCTTGATACGAAACACACCATGTAACACATTTATTCTAAAGTAATCGACATATTCTCTCGGTCGCGCCTCTTCGCGGACCGGCGGATTTTCGGTGAAACAGTACATAACTTTATTAAATATTATTTTTAATTTCTTAAGAAAAATAAAATTTAATAAGGAATGTCCAAAATTTTTAAATGAGAATGATCTTTTAAAATTAGCACAAAGGATATAAAAATAAAATAATAAATTATTAAAAAAATTTGTTTTGTTAATAAATTTGTAGGTTATTCTAACCTTACGTTTTGAACTACTTTTCATTTGAATAATTGGTCATTTTCTTCATTATATGTAGATATTAATTTTTACTTTTTTTAATTATTTTATTAAATATAGGTTCTCAAAATTTTATATAGTATTGTTATATTAAAAATATTATTCTAATTAATATAAATTATACTAAATAAATTCTGCTAAAAAAGTATTATAAATTATCCTTTTTATATAGATTCCATTGGTTTGGATGAAAATTTTAATAATCATCATTATCCATAATTTTTAACCCCAAATAAGTCCCAATTAATTGGGCCCAATATCCTATTAACTTGTCACAATATCCCCCAATATGTAACCTTCAATGCCCAGCCCGGTCCCACTAACAGACTGACCCAGTCCTAGTGATAGGCCTGACCCGCCCTGCTGACATGTCAGGCTGGGCCCCACTAATAGGCTCAACTCAACCCTACTGATAGGTTTGACCATGCCCCATTAAGAGGCCTGACTCAACCCTACTGACATGCCTGACCCCAACTCCACTGACAGGCCCAACTTAGCCGCACTAATAATCTTAACCCAGCCTTAGTAACCACATGTTATAATAATTTCTTAAATAAATAAATAACGAATGCACTTATAAATAAATAGAAAATAATTAACTGATCAGACATAAATAAATAGTTGAGATGAGACATATAATTTCTTAGATAAATAAATAACGGATGTACAATAAATTAAATACAAAATCCCTTATAAGACTAAGTTATGGACTTCTTTTCCTTTAATACGTGAAAAACAAAAAGAAATATTTGAATTGGCTTCGCATTACATAGAGAAAGAATAAATTGATCGACGAATAAAAGGTAAGGATTATGTTCCTTTTATATCTAAAAAGCCAAAAAAAAGAATAAAAGTTACCCCAATTTATTGGAGAATAAAAGGTAAGGATTATGATTCTTTTTATATCTAAAAAAATAAAAAAAGAGAAACAAAAAAAAGAATTAGAATTAGGAGGATCTATCGGAGGCCACCATTGAAGAATTTTTTTTTTGAGACCTTGGAGCAGGAAGGAAAAAGAGGAAGGAAAAAAAGGGACCTAGGAGGAAGAAAAGGTAAGAGGGAAGGAGGAATAAGAGGACCAGGAAGGAAAAAGAGGGAAGAGCGAAGAAGAAGAAAGATGGAGGAAGAAGAGGAAAGACAGAGGAAGAAGAAGGAAGATGGAGGAAGAAAAAGATACTGCAGTAACTCACCGAAAGGCTGTTGTAGTAACGCACCTGAAGGCTGAAGCAATCTGGATTTGTCATTAGATGAGTAGGAGCTTAATATAGTGAGTTATTCCCCACAAAATAGTCAAAAAATTTTCCACCTCTCCCATGATCCCGATCCATCTTCCACATACTGTGACTGTTACGGATCAGTCTCCTGTATTTGCTGAAACAGAAGTTGGATTTGTTAAAGCACGTGTGGAAAAAAAAAATGAAATTTTTAAAAAGAATGGGGGTCGCTGGGAGAAGCCACCTCAGCTTTTTTCTCCCTAATTTCACTCGAACCCCATTCCTATAATATATATATATAGATATGGAAAGAAATATTTATCTACAAAATATGATTGAAGTGACAAAAAACCTCTGGTCCGCAAAACGGAGCGATCAATTGATTAATTTGACAAAGTTACAAAGAAATTTACAATTTGGGTGTGAATTGGGAAATTTTGCGAGTGCGTTTTCCTAGCTTTTCTCTGATTCAATCTTTGTGGATTGTTTGACGAAGTTGCTACTTCCTGTGAGTTGACAACGAACTTCGAGCCTCTGATCAAATGTGCATCAACGATGATGGATGTAGTCGGCCGGATGGAAGTGTTTGTGTTCCATGTTTTTCTGCGTGTTGACGTTACCGGTGAACGTGTAGAGCTTCTTCAGTAGACTTTGTGAATTTTGACGAACTAGAGGATATGTGTACTTCAGGCTCGAGAAAGTTTCTAAGTCGAGTTACTTTGAGTGAAAATTTATGAACCCCTTTGGTGTTCAGTCTGTGGCTATTTGTAGCCAAGGGTTGAGTTGTTTGAGATCGATCATTGGAATGAGGATTTTGATCTTACTCCTCAAGAGGGTGTGAAGACTTGACGTTCTTTTTTTTTTTTTTGGATAGAAGGTAAGGCTTTCTGGCGATCCTCGGCGAATCACAAACCTTCAAGAGAGTGCACACAAGTTGCGATGAATTTAGTCGGCCGGACGAAAGTATTTATGTTTCGTGTGTTTTGGCTTGTTGACATTACCGAAGTTGTGTAGAGCTCCTTAACAAGTCGAGTGTGACTGGAAGGATCTTCAGGGAGCTTCCATGAAAGATAAATTTTTCCCCCACTTAAATTTTCTTCTCCCCTGTAGCTTGAAGGTGCTCTGACTATTTGTAGCCAAAGCTGGAGTCGATCCTTGGAATGAGGATCTCGATGAGTGGCGACTTGGGGATTTCCTCATGTGTTCTCCTCCACCGATCCTCAGGAAGGGGATCGAAGAGGAGACTTTCCTTTTTTGGCTCTTGTGGCTGAGCCAGACCAGGACTTTGTCGATCCTGGTGGCAGACAGGTGGTCTGCTGATTTGGTATTGACGACGACGACGAGGCAACATGTTAGCGGTGACGACCAGAAGGCAACATGTTAGCGGTGACGACGACAACGACGTGGCGACGAATTGGACCCAAAAATGAGCTGCTAAACGATGGCTTCAAGAATTAGTGGACAGGCCGTTGGTAACCCTTCAGCGAGCGGACGACGAGTTGATGGACCGATGGGCTTGTCATAGATGGGTCATACAAATTTTGGCGTCTACAGTTTGCCTCCTTCGAGAATTACTCGTTCTTCGAACGAGTAGGTCTCGAACACACGTACGCACACTTTTTTTTTTATTTGGACCCTCTTACTCTTTTAGGGTTGTTTATTTTTTTTGTACGTAGTTTCTGTCCTCTTGCTTTTTTAGGATAACGTATATTTTTTGTACACTCTATGTATTCATTGGGCCCTCTTGCTGTTTTAAAGCAGTTTGATTTTTTTTTTTTTTCACATACATATGCATATATGTATGTGTATACAGGGAATATGGTTAGGGGTGGCAACGGGGTGGGTTTTTGGAAACCTGTCCCCACCCCGTCAAAATTCGGGGAAACCTGTCCCCGCAAAAATTCACCCCACGGGTTTGCATTGTAAACCCGTCCCCACCCCGTGGGGCAAAAATCCCGCCCCAAACTCGCGAAAACCTGCCCCGCCCCGCGGGTACACGACCCAACCCGACTCGCCCCACTATGACATGTTTTCAGATTAAAAAAATTTAAAATATATAAAAAAATAAAAAATAAATATTATAAACCAGTAAACATATAAATACCTATGAATCATGTAAAACTTTAATATGTTGTCAAACATAAAATTTATTAATATATATTTTTTCTATTACATATTTATTTTATAATATTTTATTTTTTTACATAGGTGTAAAGCAGGTCGGGTCGGATTTTTGGGGCAAAACCCGTCCCGGCCCCGAACCCGTGACGGGTTTCACTCCAAATACCAAACCTGCCCCGCGGGTTAAAAATGCAAACCCGAACCCGCTTTAAGCGGGTTGGGTCGGAGCGGGTTCCCCGTTAACGGGAACCCATTGCCATCCCTAAATGGTGTACCCGGATGGTGAATTCGCCTTGATTGAGTTTGGAACGGGTTGCAACAGAGTGGATTCTAGTATCGTGTTTGATTCAGCTGCGTACAAGCGGCGGTGAATTGTCGTGTCTGCAACATATTAGAGTTTCTGGCGTGAGTACAGAGTCGCGGCGGTCTGATGTCTGGCCCCGGTGGTAGGTTCCGCTCCGTCTTGGTTTACTTTCCTAGTGTCTCATAACGTGGTGAGGAGAGAGCTAGAGTGGAGTTGTGGGCCCAGCCCTAAATTGATGGGCGTCCTGATCTCCATTTGAATTCCCATGCAGAGCTCTTTCTTGAATGAAACTCTGCATGAAAATCTCTTTGGATAGGATCCCCTTTAGAAAGGGATTATAAATTCCCCAGGGAACTGTTGATTTCCCTTAGAATTTCATCAGTCTTCTTCGTCTCCTCCTTTGGCGCGTGCGACTTTCAGACTCTCGAAGGTTGTAACTCTGCTCCGATTCTAGTCTTCTTCTTCTCTTTCTCTTTTTTTTCTTCCCTGTGGCGTGTGGTGGTTCTAGGCTTCTGGTCTTGCTCTTGTGCAAATTAGAGCCTTGCTTTGAAACTCTTACATGAATATATATATATATTATTTTATTTTTATTTATTTATTTATTTATTTATTTTTGCCAAGCTCTGTTCGTGGTTGTTTCGGGGATACTGGGTACATTGTGCCCATTTTCTTTTTCTTCTTCTCTCTTTCCCCTCTTTCTTCTTCTTTTTCTCTCATTCAATTCTTATTATTATTTTTTTCATCTTTCTCTCTCGTTTTTTTTTCTTTCTCTTTTTTTTTTTCTTTCTTGATCTCTCTCCTTTCATCCTTTTTTTTTTTTGTCCTTGTGGCGGGCCAAAATTCTGGTGGATTTTCGGCCGGCACCATCAGCTCCAGGAGGTCGGCGCCCAAAACTCCATTTTAGGGACGACGAGCCAGGATGCCTGGCTCACACGAGGCGTCGGCTCGTCGGCTCTCCAAGTCGGACCTTCTGGGTAGGGGTATAAACAGGTAATAATCGAAATGGGTAAGGGTTATTCCGTCACCCGTTTCGCTCGAATAAAAATCTCTTATTCAGTCACCCGAATTTATTGCCCGATTGCCCATGGGTAATCAGGTGATCGTGTAAATAAAAGGATAAATAATATTTTAATAAATTTAATTATCTAATCCTTTTAAATTTAAATTTTTTTAAAAAACTGATAATTTATACAAATAAAATAATATCAATAAAATTATAAAAAATAACTTCAAAAGTAATATTTGAATAACTCTAATACCAATAAAACTAACACACATATTTGTTACACAGAAAATCAGCCGGTCCGCAAAGAGGCGCGACCGAGAGAAGTTTTCAATTACTTTAGAATAATTTGTGTTACAGGGTGTGTTTTGTATCAAGGAATGCGAGTTCACTCTCCTAGGCTTCCTCTGATTCGATCTCCGTGTGAATTGTCGGTTTTAAACCTTCGGGCGAACGTCAAGTTTGAGTTCTGGGAACGAGTGTGCACGATCTGGTGTGGCTTTGGTCGGTCGGACGGAAGTATTTGTGTTCCGTGTGTTTCGACTTGTGACGTTGCCGCGAACGTGTAGAGCTGCTCCGGTTGAACTGTTGAACGACGAACTGCGAGTTGCTGAACTTCTCTGGTTTGAGAGAGCTTCTGTGCGTCGAGTTTCTTCTCGGTGAAGGGATTTTTAGACCTCCGTTTCGAGAGAGAAAGAACTTCTGTGCGTGAAGTATTTTCTCGACTAGAATGCTCTCAAACTTGATTTTTTCTCCACCTGATTTCTCCCCCACCCTTGTGATTGGGAATTCTTTGGCTTTTTGTAGCCTGTCCTGTGAAGTTGTTGTGGTTTCTTCCTTGGAAAGGGGATCGCGATCCCCTTTCTGCTGCCTCCTTTGAGATGGGAGGAAGACTGAAGAATTTCTCCTCCTCGATCCCACAAATGAGGATCGTGCTCCTCTTTCCTTGGTTTTTACCGTTGATGGCCAGACATGATCGTTGGTTGCTGAGTTGTGTAGCAACGTGACGAGGCATGCTGACTAAAGGCGACGCGGTGGCTTCCTGGCCGACGGGCCGACCGTCTTTGATGACGCGATGACACGACTGGACTTCGCGATGGGCTGCAGCGATGAACTTCGAAGATCGACAGGGCCTACCCACGATCGTTCATTGATGGATCGGTGGGTTGATGGACTCATCGAATTTTGGCCGTGCACATTTTGGTGCATACAGATTGCCCCCTTCGAGACTTGTTCGTTCGGGAGGAACGAACAAGTTTCGAATGTGAAGATGAATGAACACGACACACACACACCTTTTTTTTTTTTTTTTTTTTTTTTTGTTGATCTTCTTACTCTTTTAGGATCGTTTATCTTTTGTGTACGTATGCTTTTCTGTCCTCTTGCTTTTTTAGGACAGTGTATATTTTCTGTACACTTTGTACGTATTTTTTTTTCATTCTTTTCTTTTCTTTCTTTTTTTTTGGCTCTCTTGCTGTTTTAGAGCTGTTTGCTTTTTTCGATTTTTTTTTTTTTTTTTTTACATCCGCATTATGTGGAGTATGTAACGGTATAGAGGGATGATGGATACCTGAGCAGAGATGTCGCCCAGGTTTGAGCAACAACGGCGAATTGGGGTTGAGCTGTTGGCTACGGTTTGCTTTGAGTGTTGCCGAAAAGTTGTTTCGAAACCTCGGAGAAGGCTGACGTGATAGATTTTGTGAACTTCTGCAAGTCTCGACGACTTTGGCTGTCGCGCCGGGGAAGAGGTGTCACTCGGCGACTCTGTGTGTGTCACACTGGTGAGAGGTGCGGTTTCGGTAGCTTGGTCGTCGGACCAAAGAGAAAACTCGAATCCGAATAAGACCCGGGAGTCCGAATTTGAAATTGACTGATGTCTCGGTGAGTTGCAGTTCCTTCTGCGAACTGTATTGACGCACCGGGAAGAGAATTTTGAAAGGAGGTATGTGTAGTGGGACCCCTCTCGGTTGAATCGATCCTCCCAACAAATTGGGATCTCTCTGTCGACGGTTTGGCTTCTGCGACGGTTTGGAAGATAGTCTGCGCTCTGGGTGCTTTGTAATCTCCTTTGAGCCCCGGCTAGTGTCAGAACTTTCCGCGAACCAGGACTCAAAGGTACTGTAAAAGAAATTTCTCTCTCGGCGGCCTCAGTTTGAATTCGAGTCAGCCGGGGTCGACCCCACTCTCTTTTCTTTCTTCTTCTCTTCCTCTCTCTTTCTTCTTCTTTTTCTCTCCTCTCATTGTCGACTCCTCCCTCAGTTTCTCTCTCTCTTTTCTTTTCTTTTTTTTTGAATTTCCTCTCCTTTTTTTTTTTTTTTTTCTTTCCTCTCTTTCTCGCACTCTAAGAGTCTGTCAGTTTGTCAAAGTGACAGACTGACGAATTGTAATGCGATATTTGGCTCGACACCAGAACAGAAAAGCGTTGTGTCGCACCTGGTTTGATCGCCATGTGCTTAATTCTGCTTTGAGTGTGCCCGGCTGGGTTGCCGGGGTGTTGCATTTCCTTGTTGTCGCATCTGGCTTGGTCGCCGGGGTGCTCTTTTTGTCGCATTTGGCTCGGTCATTTGGGTGCCAAAATTTTGATTCGGTTGAGCCCGGCTTGGTTTGCGAGGGCTGAATCCTGCGCTAAGCGCCTCAGCTTGGACACCGAGTCGCGAGTTGCTGTTTTGTCGCAAGCCGGCCAGGAGTTGGTCGCCCGGTCGCGAGTTGTTTTGAGGTCGTGGCCGACAAGAGGCGCCGGGTGTGAGTATGTGCCGACCTCCTATTTTTTCTTGCGACAGCTTCTTTTTGTCGCGGCTTTTTTTTTTTGTTGCGGCGACTTCTTTTTTGTCGCGGCTTTTTTTTTGCGACGACTTCTTTTTGTCGCAGCCCTTTTTTTTTCTTTTGAAGAGAAGTTACATACCTGACTTCGTCTGGCTTCGTCCGGCTCGGTCGCCGGTCGCAGGAGTTTGCAGCATGACACCCGAATCGATCGTCGGGTGTTGCATTTGATAGTTCCTTCATCGCGTTTGGCTTGGTCGCCGGCCACGGATTTTTATTACGTCCGGCTATGCCGACGGTCGCGAAGCTTCTTTCCTGCATTCGGTTTGGTCACTGAGTGCATTGCTCCTATTTTGGTCGCATCCGCCTCGGTTGCCGGGAGGCTGAATTTCTGTGCTTGCGCACCCAGCTTGGTCGCTGGGTGTTGTTGTCGCAACTTGCTTGAGCGTCGGGTGCGAGCTGCTGAGTGATCGCAGCCGGTTTGGTCGTCGACAACTTCTTTTCTTTTGCGACTGCTTCTTTTTGTCGCTGCATTTTTTTTGTTCTTTGCGACAGCTCCTTTTTGTCGCTTGCTTCTTTTTGTTCAGCGACTGTTTCTTTTTGTCACATCTTTTTTTTTGAAGAGAGGTTCGCGTTACCTGGTTACGTTGGCTGCGTTCGCTCGGTCGCCGTCGCCGCGGAGTTCTGATCTGACACCGGCTCGGTTGTCGGGTAGTGCCTCTGTATTATTTTTTTTTTCTTCGCATCCGTTTTGTTGCTGGGCGCTGATTTTGAACTGTGCTCGGCTTGGTCGCCAAGCCCTTGTTTTGATCGCGGTCGGCTTTGTTGCTAGTTGCGAAGCTTTGAATTGTGCTCGGCTCGGTTGTCGGGCACAAATTTTGTTGTTTCGATCGCGGCCGGCTTCGTGGCTAGTTGCGAAGCTTTGAATTGTGCTCGGCTCGGTTGCCGGGCACTTGTTTCGATCGCGACCGACTTTGTTGCTGGTCGTGAAACTTTGAATTGTGCTCGGCTTGGTCGCCGGATGCTGAATTCTTCGTTTGGTTGCGTCCAGCTCGGTCGCCGGGCATCGGAGTTTGGTTGCTCGCCTCCAGTTTAGTTGTTGGCCGCGAGACTATTTGTTTTGGTCGCGTCCAGCTCAGTCCCCGGACATAGACCTTTTGTTCAACGCTCGGCTCAATCGCCGGGTGTAATGCTTTCGTTTCGTCGCGTCCGGCTCGATCAACGGACGCGGACACTACACTTTATCCTCCCCGTGCGTGCCGATGATTGGCAAGCTCAGCACAAATGCCAGAACAAAGAGACGGCTATTTGTCCAACTTTATGAAATTGGCATCCAGACCAGACTATGATTGGCAAAATCACATCGACAAGTATCACAGCTCTTGCTTCCGCATTACGAACCAGAACCTCAACGACTTTTGCCCCATTGCCATCTACCTTTTTCTCGAATCAACCAAAAATTTCCTACTTGAGACGCACTTGGAGGCAGGAGAAGAATCACGGCCTGCATTCTCTTCCTAGCCGTTTGCAGGCGTCACATTATCCCTGCTATCGATAGGCAACAGCGAGAATAGGCCGTCCTCGGTGTGAAACCCGACAGCAGATCATTCACGGAAGAGCAAACACCGGCTCCCAGGAATCAAAGCCTCAGTGACCGAATTTCTTGCTTTTGAACTGCGCTCGGCTCAGTCGCCGGACACTTGTTTTTATCGCGGCCGGCTATTTGGCTGGTCGCGAAGCTTTGAATTGTGCTCGGCTCGGTCGCCGGGCATTTGTTTTGATCGCGGCCGGCTGTTTGGCTGGTCGCCGGTGCGAAGCCTTTGGGACTGTGCTCGTCGTATTAGAAGGTGTGTCAAAGTATCTCTTCTTAGCAACGCGTTTACTTCGCTTCGCCCAATTCACCCGGTGAGATTTGCCTTGAGTGTAAACGCAGAGTTTCGCTTTCAGTCACACCACGTGACCCAGTCATTAGGCGACAGATCCGGGGGTCCCCGTTCGTCGTCGGGCTGTGGTGAGTGAAAGGAATCGATGGGTAATCGCCTCGGTGCTGTGTTCTCAAGCAGTCTAGATGACCTTGTTGAAACCTCTGTGTCCCCGAAGAATGTTTTTTTGGTCTTCGCTTTAGAAAATTTGGGAGACCTGGCCGCCGAGGAGAACATACCATCTGCTACGCGACCCACGAGGGCCCCGGAAGTATTAAGGAGACACCGAATCGAACCCAAGAATGATATCGGCCGAATTCCCTTTGGAAATAGGCAAAATGGCGGAAACAACAAGTGGCTCCCCAAAGTAGATAATCTTCTCCGAGAAATCCCCTTACGGATCGCTTATAGCTTAACGTGCTTTTTCGGGTCGCAGAAGAAACATCGAATAGAGCAAATGCAGAGAGGTAGAGGACGAGGAGAAGTTGTGCCTTCGCCATTGTTGACTCGAGTTACCGAGGACGGAGGCCTTCATGGCTCCCGGCCTGGGGTGATCGGGCTGAGCCTTGTAGAAGTGCTTAGCGGCGGAGTAGCAGAGGTCGGCGTGGTCGGCCTTCTTGCCCACAGCCGCAAGGTTCGAGAAGAGCGCCGAGGCGCCGGAGAAGAGGATGGCCGCGACCACCCTGGCCAGTGGGAGTTTCAAGGCGGCTGTCGACATTGCCATCTTCTTCTAATTTCGTCAAACCTAGGGCCGCTGCTGCTGCTGGAAGGGGAAAGAGAGAGGGATCGGGGAGGATGGCCTGTCAATTTCTTTCTCCTTTTTTTTTCTTCAGGGGCACAATAGAAGGCGGGAAGTCGCAATTTTTTTTTTCATCGCGTCTTTCGGTCCTCTTCTTCGGTGACGACGCCGGCTTCTTGTCATCTTCTCCGACGACGACGCGTTCCAATCTGAGAGGCGCTTTGAATTGTGCTTGGCTCGATCGCCGGGCACTGGTTTTGATTGCGGCCAGTAGTTTGGATGGTCGCAGAGCTTCGAAGGGTGCTCGGCTCGGTCGCCAGGCACTTGTTTTGGTCGCGGCCAGCAGTTTGTTTGGTCGCGGAGGAGAAGTTCATGCCCCCAGTTGTGCATCCTTCTCTCGGAACACAATGCGCTGTGGGCAGGAGACGACAAGTGCCTCTTCTGACTTTACCGGTTGCGAGGAGGATTGTGCATCTTCTTCCTCCTTTCGGTAGGGTGGAGTTAACCCGACCTTCGGCAAGTCATGGTTTCTCATGAGCAACATCTCGACTTCGGCTTGGAGTTCCTCTAGTTTGTCGAGGACTCGAATTAAGGCTTGTCTTGACCGAATGGCCAAGTCGAGGTCGTCTTCTATCTCGTTGAGTGACGAGATTTGCTTCAATGACGTCTCGAGGTCGTCGCATTCGACGACCGGTAATTTGCCTTTGTCTTTGGCTGCTGCTGGTTCGGGAGGAGCTATCGAACAGGTTGCCACCATTGCTAGAGGCGCGAAAAACTCCTTTGGGAAGAACTCCGCCAAAGTGACGGGTCTTCTCTTCTTCTTGTTTGCCTCTTGGACGTTAGTCCTGGGAGTTTTCTTTTGGCGCTTCGCGGCTTTTTTGTTTGGCCGCTTCGCCTTGGTTCTGGTGTTCGCCGGTGCCGGTTCGATTTCTCGAATAGGCTTCTTTCTCCGGCTGACCAGGATCCACCCCTCTGCGTCGGCTGCAGCTTCTTTGCGGGGTGCCAGTTTTGGTACGACCTTAGCCGGTGGTCGTCTGTGATTGTGCGGTCGGTTGGAGGGACCGGATTTTGGACGGTACTCCTTCCTTGCGACCTGTTGTTTGTTTGGCCGAGTTCGCCGGTTTGGCTCGGCTTGAATGGAGACAATGTTTGCCGACGCTGCTCCTTCTGCTCTGTCGATCGCAATGCGACTTTGTGCCGCGAGATTCATGATTCGATCCTTTAAAGCGAAACATTGCTCGGTCGAGTGACCAAGCAGACGGTGATATTTTCAGAAGTTTCGGTCCTTTGATTTCGCAAGGTCGCTGAGTCTTTTGATGTCCGACAACTTAATCAAGTTGTTCTCGAGCAGTTGCTCGAGAATGAGAGGAACGTCGGCGTCGATGAAGGGGTAGGTCTTTGCTTGCCTCTCCTCCAGCGACGGTTTCCAATAAGTGTCTCGAAAGGGAGGTCGTGGAGCCGGTTTGTTTTTTACCTTGCTCCCGACTTTTATTGGTTCGAGAGCGTTTGTCGCTAAGGATGCTTTAGTTTTCTCCTTCACGTATGTGGGTACGGTCACAAGCGGCAGATGATGAAACTTCCTCCCCTCGCTCCTCCATGAGGTTCTCCATGTTGTGGGCCTCTGTTGCGAGTTCTTGAAAGTTTGTTGGCCGTCGACTTTGTATGTAGCGTAGGAGTTCCCATTGCATCCCTCGAGAGCACATTTCGATTTCTGCTTCGAGGGATAGATTCGAGCTCTCTTTGCAGTTGAGGCTCAAGTTCCTCCACCGGTTGATGTAGTCGACGACCTTCTCTTCCTTCTTCTGCTTTAGATTGGCTATCTCGACCAGAGTGGCGGTACGTCGAGTGCTGTAAAATCGACTGAGGAACTCTCGCTCCAATTGTTCCCAGCTATCGATTGATTCTTGCGGCAATTCGATATACCAATCAAAGGCGTTGCCTTTCAAGGATCGGCCGAATTGCTTGACCAACAGGTCGCCGTCTGTGCCGGCGTTGTTGCAGGTCTCGATGAAATGAGCGGCGTGCTGCTTTGGGTGGCCGTTG
Source organism: Aristolochia fimbriata (assembly GCA_019845555.1). Taxonomy (NCBI): domain Eukaryota; kingdom Viridiplantae; phylum Streptophyta; class Magnoliopsida; order Piperales; family Aristolochiaceae; genus Aristolochia; species Aristolochia fimbriata. The sequence continues at coordinate 20,172,530 of CM034083.1, forward strand.
CCATCGAATTACTGGAACTTCGGCGGATGATAGCCGAACGGCATTGTGATGTTTTGTATCCTCTGCGTGTACGGCTTTCGATAGGCCACCGACTTGCTTTCGCCGGAGCCGTTTCGCATGGCATGGTTGATGAGTTCAGTCACCGCATTTAAGGTGAGGGCAGCCGGCTCTGCTTCAGTTCGACCTCTGTGGATGACCGTCGGTACGATGGGCTGCATCTCGTCGTCAGAGGCAGGATCCTCTCGCGATGGTTTGGCGGAGCCACTAGTAGTCGCCCGGTTTCGGTCGACCTCTTGAGAAACGCCGGTGTTGTTCGCGGCCGCGCCCATTTCGAGCCGCTCCATCATCCTTGTGATATGGAGATCGCGAACTGCGAGTTGCGAGTCTTTGATGCGCAGTTGTTCGCTCTGTTCTTTAAATGCAGCTTGCATTTCGGCAAGCTGCTCTTCGATTGTTTTGAGCGACGTCGTCATTGCGGCCATTTTGATGGTCGGCGTTGACGGAGCTGTTCCGGACGCAGATCGAAGTGGAGAATATTTTGCCGGTGATCGCGACCGGGAGACGGTCGTCGGTGTTCGGGTGTGGAGAAGTTGTCGGGTGACCGGCTTGCGGAGACAGCCCCGATGAGATGCGGGCTATCGCGGAATGGGTGATAGCGCAGCCGGGAGGTCGCCGGTGTCCGCCGACGAGGCTTAACGAATGGGTGGTGAGCCGGCTGCTGAAGTGAGCGCGTTAAGAGATTGTGAGAGATGGTCACGATTGAGATTTGTCTTCGGCCGTCGCTCTCAGATGGAGGAGGCCGATGGCGAATTCATTCTGGCCGCGGAGGAGGAGTTTGTGCTCCCCCCAAGTTGTTGCATCCGCGCACCAAAGCGTAGACGCACGGCTCCTTTGGCGATGGTGGCGATTGGTTGGACCGACCACCGGACCGTCGCCCGGTGGTGTGGTGTCGACGGGCAGGTAGGTCGGCCTATTTGCTGCCGGGATCATTCTGACCGGTGCGACGACCGTTTTGGTAGAGGCCGCGGTAGCCTGTGGTTGGTAGACTGCACTCGGACGGCGCACATCTAGCATTAAAGGAGCCTCTCCAGTGGACAAACTCCTGGCCAAGGCCCTCGTAATTGGGCGAATGGCCGGTGGTGGAGAGGTAGGAGCTGCTCCGGTTGAACTGTTGAACGACGAACTGCAAGTTGCTGAACTTCTCTGGTTTGAGAGAGCTTCTGTGCGTCGAGTTTCTTCTCGGTGAAGGGATTTTTAGACCTCCGTTTCGAGAGAGAAAGAACTTCTGTGCGTGAAGTATTTTCTCGACTAGAATGCTCTCAAACTTGATTTTTTCTCCACCTGATTTCTCCCCCACCCTTGTGATTGGGAATTCTTTGGCTTTTTGTTGCCTGTCCTGTGAAGTTGTTGTGGTTTCTTCCTTGGAAAGGGGATCGCGATCCCCTTTCTGCTGCCTCCTTTGAGATTGGAGGAAGACTGAAGAATTTCTCCTCCTCGGTCCCACAAATGAGGATCGTGCTCCTCTTTCCTTGGTTTTTACCGTTGATGGCTAGACATGATCGTTGGTTGTTGAGTTGTGTAGCAACGTGGATCAGGCATGCTGACTAAAATTTGCGCTGCAGCTTCCTGGCCGACGGGCCGATCGTGTCTTGATGACGACAACACGACTGGACTTCGCGATGGGCTGCAGCGATGAACTTCGAAGATCGACAGGGCCTACCCACGATCGTTCATTGATGGATCGGTGGGTTGATCGACTCATCGAATTTGGGCCGTGCACATTTTGGTGCATACAATATTATCTAAAAATAACATCAATTACATTAAGTTTATCTAACTAAAGGCATAAAGTTTAAATAAATTATAAAATTACCATCCGAGTAATCGGGTAGTCGGGTAAGGAATAACAATTATCTATATCCATTTCGATTAAGAAGCGAGTAATCGGGTAATTACATAATTGAGTAATCGGGTAATCGAAACATAAAAATTTTATTCCTTTTCCATCCGATTACCATTGGGGCAAACGAGTAATCGAGTAATTAGGTAAAATTGATACCCTTATTTTTGGGTTCGACTTTTGGTACCGGCCGAATCCTAGGGATTCGACCCGAAATACCGGGTCGTCTTGTCCGGTTCTGAGTGTTGGATCCTAGGTATCCATCCTAAAGTATTGGGTCCTGCTTTCGGACCCGCATATCAGATCCGCAAGGTCCGGATAGAGGACCCGCTTACATCATCTCCTTCCTCTCGAAACCCTATTTTTTTTGGGGTTTACTGGCCGCGACATTCTCTGGCTTCCATCGCGTTTTTCAGCTAGTGGATCTGGAAGCCCTCTTCATTGTGTCTATTTGGTTGCTTGGACGTAGTCAGATGGCTAGCCATGGCCCTGATTTTCGTCGCCCTTTCCCCCCTTTTTCCATTCTTCATGTTTTTTTTTTGTTTCGAAGGTGGGGCGTCGTCGACCCGCGGAGCGTCGCCGCTCGTCGGGTAGCGTCGCCGCTCGTCGGGTGGCGTCGCTGCTCGTCGGGTGGTGTCACTGCGTTCTTCCGCCACTTGCCGAAGGGCAGTGGTGCGGCGAAGTGGGGCGGTGCGGCCCCTAGGTGGGTCACCCTCTCTTTTTTTTTTTTTTTTTTGGTCCGGCTCGGTCGCAGGTTGTATGGTGAACTCGTTATTTTTGGTGGAGCTTGACATTTTTTGTGGAAAATTTGGCTTGGTCCCGGACTGCAACGATATTGGTGTTCTTGGTGGAGGGTCCAATTCAGTCGTCGGGCTGTAAGAGACTTGGTGCCCTTTCCGTAGCTCGCCGGTGGGGCAGTGGTGCGACGGAGTTGGAGTCAGACTTGGTGCGATGGAATCGAACTTGGCATTTTCAAAGGAATTCATCTTCTGCCAGCAAGGAGTGACAGTGCCCTTTCCGTAAATTGCCAGTCATTTCAGACGGATCCATATGCAGACAAGGAGTGCAGGTGCCCTTTTCGTAGCTCGCCGATGCGGCGGTGGTGCAAGGGAGTCGGACTTGGTACGACGGAGTCGAACTTGGCGTTTCGGACGAATCTATCTTCTGCCGGCAAGGAGTGTTAGTGCCCTTTCCATAGCTCGCCGGTGTGGTGGTGGTGTGATGGAGTTGGATTTGGTGTGAAGGAGTTGAAGTCGATGTTTTTGACGAATCCATTTGTCGGCAAGGAGTGCCTGTGCCTTTTCCGAAGCTCACCGATGCGGCAGTGGTGCGAAGAAGTCGAATTGGCGTTTTGGACAAATCCATCTACCGACAAGGAGTGCAGGTGCCCGTAGCTCGCCGGTGGGGCGGTGGGGCGGTGGTGCGACAGAGTTTGGACGTGAGACATTGTCCTTCGATGAGTTAGTGCAACTCGCCAGTGCAGGTGGCGGCACGACGGAGTTGGCTGATTTATGCGGCGAAGTTGTGGAATGCCACCGATTTTTTACCAACTCTCTTTTTTCCTTTTTTTTTGTGCTCGGCTCTGTTTTTTTTTGTCGCTTTGATTTTGATTTTTTTTCAATTTTTTTATTATTTTTGGAATGGAGGAAATTGTGTACCTATTCCAGCGTCAGACGGTTTTGGCATTTTGGTGCTCTGCAGATGATGATAGTGACTTTCTCCTTTCTGGGGCTAGAGCTTTCTGACGTATCACTCCCTCCAACGGTGGTTCGAAGTGCTTCTTGCGGATTCGGACCCGAATTCACCTCGACATGCGATTTTGTGTGCGAACGGGGGATCAGCGCATGGTGGCTGCGCCAACTCCCCTTTTCCGTCGAGTGCGCATGATTTATGGAGTCGACCTGTGGTGTTTGAGATGCATTGCGAGCTCGAAACGTTGGCGTCACGATGAGCTAGGATGAAGTGCAGCGTGCGCCACCCAGCTTGGTCGACTTACTGTGTCGAATTTGGCTTGTCGGCCGAATAGCGCGTGTCAACTTTTTATCGCTTGAGGCTGCTCTGACCCATCTCGATCATTGATGTGTCAACTTTAACTCCCATCGCGACTATTCAGCCTACACAGGTTGTTCTTCTATGCAATCTGAGTGACGATGATGATAGCGAGAGAGTGGACCCTCGGCGCAAGTGGAAGCAGGCCGTACCCAGCAAGGCGAAGGCGGTGCCACAACAGCCTTGGCCGAGGACGCTTCTAATTTGCTGATTGTTCTTTCGTTGTCGATTTCGCGCGCTCCGACTGCCAAGAAAAAGAACACAACAACTATGAAGGGTTCTGCCAGGGTGACTCCTCTTAAGATTTTGGCTCCGACGAAACATAAACCAACGGTTAAGAAGAATGACTATCCTCCCCAGGTCGTTGTGAAGCAGTCTGTCGACGCAACTCCATTGTACCACAATCATCCCTGACCAAGAGGCCCCTTGAGAGACTTCGCTCGTCGCCTTCAGTTCTCTTTCAGAGGTTCCTGTTTCTGTTCCTGCTTCTGCGCTTCCTCTGTCCGGCTTGGAGCTTCTTAACGACTTGGGGCAGCTTTTGGGGTTTGTGTCACCTTAGAAGAGCTTGTGCGAATGGAATTTAACGGCTATCTCCTTGTCTCGACTGCTGCGGGAATTCAGACTCTCATCGAGGTTGATCCTACCAATGGAAGTCCTGCGATTGCCCCCGGCGGGTGGCCTTCCCGTTCAGCTGGAGAAGACTCAATGGCTGCCCCAGTGTTGAGTTGTCTCGTCCTCCGACGACCCCTCTGGCGAGTCGCGATCCTTCAATGACTTTGTCGAAGCCTCCATCCCGGTCTTAGTCAAGATCAAAATTGCAATTGCAGAGATTTGTGTTGCCACAATGGGTCGACTTTGTTGGGATGGAGTCTTTTTTCACCTCGAATCTTGGTGCACCCGAAGTGATTGCACGACTCTATGACATTTCGACAATTTACCGATGTTATTTCGACGGGGGCCGCTGGACTACTCCAGTTGGACAGTTTCGTTAGAGAGAAATTTCACCTTGAAGAGAAGCTTACCGAGGAAGTCAGTTCGGTTTGGGGCATCCTGGTGCAACTAGTTGATGGCAGGTTTCGACAGTGATCTAGCAGGGTGCAACTCGGCCGAGGAAGAGGAAAAGAAACTTCATGACCGACTCGCATTAGTTTTAGCTCATTTTGCGTCCCTTGACCTCGAAATTGCGGCCACTAAGAAGGACCTCGATGACAATGATGAGGATATCTTTGCGACCGAACCAAAGTTGGCATAAATTCGTACATGGCCCACCATTAGCTAGGTAGAGTAGGGGAAGTTGACAACTTCCCGTACCGACATCTCCAAATTCAAGCTAATGGTTGCTGACTTCAAGCTTCCTTCGCCTTGACTTCTAGTATTATTTTTTTTTTGTTTCTCCAAGCAGCAGGAGATTTCTTGTACTCTTTTTGTTTTTTTACATGTACGATTGGACTTTATCCCACACATTGACATTTCAACGTCATTTTTTTTTCTTTTTTTTCTTCCCTTTTTTTTCACAAGAATCAACGTCAAGCAGAGTGGGTGAGCTTCGGTTAGTCGTGCGACAAAACGACGTTGTTCAGACTGCTCTATTGTTTGGCCCTGTGAGCTTGTTCTCACAAGCCTTCTCTTGCTCGGTGCTGGTGCGGACCATTTTGACAGCCTTGATGACTGCACCTGCATGCTTGGAGAGGGATGGACTGATTTACGGTGGAACAACTGGTGTTCCCAAGTTATCCTCCTTTGAGAACAACTTCTTGCCCCCTAGAGTTTGGTCGTTGGCAAACTTTCTTTCGAGGACGACTTTCTGCCCCCGAGGTTCGACTTTTTGAGCAACTTTCTTTCGAGGGTGATTTTTGCCCCTTGGAGTTCAGCTCTTGAGAGAGGTTGTCGACTCCATGTTTTGATTTTGAGGGGTTGCCCCCGATTGAACTTTTTGTTCTCTTCGAACTTTTGCCTCCTGGATTCGCTTGGAGCTTGAAGATTGGGAGGGGCTGATCCTCAAGCTTTTGCGCAGGGATGGAGTCCCTACGGTTGAATGAAGTTGGTTTGAATTGGAGGCACCGGAAGACATGCTTTGAGATACTGCGGCATGATTTCTCCGAATATGTTGATGTGTGTTTTGTTGTTTGTGTTGCTAGAGAAGTTGCAGTTGCTTTCGAGCGACTTGCGATTTTCCACCATGACCGGGTTGAAGTTCCTGAACTTAATTTGGAAGGGATTAGTTTTTTGAGCACTTGTTCCCATCGACGAATTCTTTGGCCTCCATTCATATTTGGCTTTAAGTCGAGGCTAGCCTTCTGGCTTTTGAGCAGTTCGACGTGGCCTTTGCCTTCGTTGTTTTAGCAGTTTCCAGATTGGGAATTGGATGTCGAGCAAGTGGCCACCATCGCGGGAGGTGGCGCAAAGAACTCCTTGGGGAAGATCTCCGCCAATGTGACGAGTCTTCCCTTTCTTTTGTTTATTCCCCGAACGAAAGTCTTTGGGGATTTGTATTGGCGCTTCACGGCTCTTTTCTTCGATCGCTTCACCTTTGTCTTGATGATCACCGACGATTTGACCTCTCGGATCGGTTTCTTCCGTCAGGTGAGCAAGATCCACCCTCCGCATTTGCTATAGCGATTTCTTGGGACGCCGGCGTCGAAGCGACTTTCGCAAGTGGTTTGTTGAGTGGGCCAAATTTTTGATGATACTGCTTCTCAATGACCCAAGGCTTGTTGAGCCTAGTTCTCGGACTGGACTCAGCCTAGACGAAAACATTGTTGGCCGATGCGGCATTTTCTGTTCTGTTGATTATGATGCGACCTTGCATCGCAAGCTCCAGTATTTTGTGCTTCAGGATAAAGCATTTCTCGGTGGAGTGCCCGAGCAATCGGTGATATTTGTAGTAGTTGGGATCTCTGGATTTCCCAACTTCCTTCGGTCTCTTTGCCTCCGGCAGCTGGAGCAAATTGGCTTCGACTAATTGCTCGAGCATTATTGGCATGTCGGACTCTGGAAAGGGATATTTCTTATCCATCTTCTCCTTTAGCCTTTGTTTGTAGAAGGTTTCAGTGGGTGGCCTGTTGTTTGAAGGGCTTCCACCCAACCTTGACTAGGCTCGAAGGTATATGTCGCATAGGAACCCCTTGTCTTCTCTTTAAGCTCTTGTGTGACAACCCTCCCATTTTTTGTTGGGTCGGGGATCGGGGTGACGCCATCGCCAACTTGCTCCATGATGTTCTCCATGTTATGGGCTTACGTCGCGAGCTCCTGGGAGTCCTTCGGGTTCTGGCTTTGCAAGAAGTATAGAAGCCCCTAGTTCATGCCTCGGATGCACATTTTGATTTTCGTTTGGGTGGTGAGATTTGTACTCTCCTTACAATTGAGGCTGAGATTCCTCCACCGGTTGATGTGGTCGATAACTTTTTTGCCTTCCTTTTGTTTAAAATTGGTGATCTCAACCAAAGTTACTATGCGCCGGGTGTTGTAGAACCGGATGAGGAACTCGTGCTCGAGCTGCTCCCAGTTATCAATCGACTCTTACGGTAGCTCGACGTACCAGTCGAAGGCATTACCCTTCAACGAATGATCGAACTGCTTGACCAGCAAGTCACAGTCGATGCTGGCGTTGTTGCAAGTTTCGATAAAGTGAATGATGTGCTAATTCGGATGGTCGTAGTCGTTGAATTGCAGGAACTTTGGTGGATGGTAGCCAGAAGGCATGGGGATGCTTTGGATCCTCTTAGTGTACGACCTTCTAAAGGCCAGTGATTTGTTTTCGTTGGCATTGTTGCAAATGACATGGTTGATCATCTCGTTCACCACGTCGAATGTAAGGGAGGCCAGCTCTTCGAGTCGAAGCCCTCGAGTGGCTGCTGAAGCTTCGGATTGCAGCTCTTCAGGGTGAGGTTCAATCGACGCACTCGTCGTGGCCCAGTTGGGTTGACCTCATGCAAGACATGTCCCATGTTTGCAGTGAGAAACTCCAACTTCTCCATCATTATCGTGATTTGGGCATCACGGGCCAATAGTTGTGCATCTTTCGGGCGGATTTGTTCGCTCAGTTCCTTGAGCGTGGCTTGCATCTCAAAAAGTTTCTCCTCGACTGTCTTGGCTGATGTCACCATGGCGGCAAATTTGATGACCCGACCAAGGAGGTAGTCCCCGTCGTGAATCGGAGGGGAGAGATCATGTCTGACGACCATGTTGGAGAAGTGGTTGCCGGTGTGCTTTGGCTTGTTGTAGTTCTCTTGGAAGAACTACTACAACGTTCCTCATATTTTCGGACTATTTCTGACACAGTCGTGGGGCTCGAAATACAATGAGAACTTTTTGGCGATATGTCGGCACAAAGTTCTTCCTCTGCTGTGGAAATTTCTGCTTCGGGGATGGTGATCTGACGCATGATCTCCTTGGTGCATTTTGAGCTCGAGTCAGAGCTTGCGATCTTCAGAGAATGAACCTCCTTTGCGGCTTGATATGCCATTTTGCTGGAGGGTTGATTTTTTTTTTTTTGGAGAAAGAGATGAGAGGTAGGAGATGTCCCATCAGGCGTGCCAAATCTGTAGCGACAAAAATCCTCCGATCCGCGAACCGGCGCGACCAATTGATTAATGCGACAAAGTTACAGAGAAATTTACAATTTGGGTGTGAATTGGGAAATTTTGCAGGTGCGTTCTCCTAGCTTTCCTCTAATTCGATCTTCGTGGATTGTTTGACGAAGTTGCTACTTCCTGTGAGTTGACAACGAACTTCGAGCCTCCGATCAAGTGTGCATGAACGATGATGGATGTAGTCGGCCGGACGGAAGTATTTGTGTTCCATATTTTTCGGCGTGTTGACGTCACCGGTGAATGTGTAGAGCTTCTTTGGTAGACTCTATGAATTTCGAAGAACTGGAGGATATGTGAACTTCAGGCTCGAGAAAGTTTCTGAGTCGAGTGACTTTGAGTGAAAATTTCTGAACCCCTTTGGTGTTCAGTCTCTGGCTATTTGTAGCCAGGGGTTGAGTTGTTTGAGATCGATCTTTGGAATGAGGATCTTGATCTTACTCCCCAGGAGGGTGTGAAGACTTGACGTTTTTTTTTTTTTTTTTTTTTTTTGGGTAGAAGGTAAGGCTTTCTGGCGATCCTCGGCGAATCACAAACCTTCAAGAGAGTGCACACGATTTGCGACGGATTTAGTCGGCCGGACGGGAGTATTTGTGTTTTGTGTGTTTCGGCTTGTTGACATTACCAAAGTCGTGCAAAGCTCCTCAACAAGTCAAGTGCGACTGGAAGGATCTTCAGGTAGCTTCTACGGAAGATAAATTTTTCCCCCACTTAAATTTTCTTCTCCCCTATAGCTTGAAGGTGCTCTCGTTATTTGTAGGCAGAGCTAGAGTCGATCCTTGGAATGAGGATCTCGATCCTTCTCCCCGAGAGGGGGAGTGGCGACTTGGCGACTTCCTCCTGTTTCTCCTCTACCGATCCTCAGGAAGGGGATCGAAGAAGAGACTTTCCTTTTTTGGCTCTTGTGGTTGAGCTAGACCAGGACTTTGTCGATCCTGGTGGCAGACAGGTGGTCTGTTGATTTGGTATTGACGACGACGACGAGGCAACATGTTAGCGGTGGCGACGACGACGACGTGGCGATGAACTGGACCCAAAAATGTGCTGCTGAACGATGGCTCCAAGAATTAGTGGATAGGCCGTTGGTAAGCCTGCAATGAGCGGATGGCGAATTGATGGACCGGTGGACTTGTCGTAGATGGGCCGTACAAATTTTGGCATCTACAATGAGTTCTTATTTAACCTTTATTTATTATTACCGATGAATTTATTTATTTTTTGTTGTTGTTTGAAAGTTTTATAGATTTTATTAATTTTATCAAATAAACTTGAAATAATATCTTATTATAAACGCAATTTCAAGTGTAGTGAGTCCCTGAAGACAACTTAATTTCTGAAGAGAAATAATTTTATAAACATAAATAAGGTAAAAAAACATTAAAAAAAGATAACATGCAAGTTAATGGTAATTTATGAACCATTTATACAAAGACTAACATTAAGTTACAAAAAAGTTGAGAGAAGATTGCTTGGAAGTCTTGTGGGGATCATTTCTTCTCTAAAGGTTGAGGTTTGTCTTTCCCGACTACTACTTGTTGAATGCCTTCCTGGTAGCCTTGCACAAAGCTTTTCAGGGCATCTCTGTAAGCAGATGCTCTGGTCATATAAACTCTCTGGAGTGCAGGATGTAGGGACTCCATTCCTCCTTTTGCTGCCACCGCTGTTTGTTCATGTAAAAAACAGGGAAGACCAAAGAATTGTTTGAGTTCTCAGCAATCCCAAACAGATATTTAAAAGAGAAGTTACTCGGATGCAAGTAAGAACTCGATTTAGCCTACTGAAAATTTCTCTACTTCGACATGAAACACTGAAAAAATTCCTCTTTTGGCCGAGTGACTCGATCTTACAACCTCTAGTCTTGTAATTGCCTTGCAAACTCGTAATTACACGGTTTGCTGGTTCAAGCCTCCTTACACTTAGGCTTTAGTTGAAAGACAAGATAACAATTCTCACCCAACATATCTCAGAGCAAATATATAATTAAGAATGTTGAAAGAATTTACGAAAACATACAAGATGAAAGTGCCATTTCTGGTCAATACAATGAAAAGAAAAAAGACGTACCTAGATCCTCCAGTGTTGATGGTTCTCGTTTTCTGGTTTTTCCATTCTCATTAGAATTATCTTCAACCCATTCATCCTTATAATCATTTGGTCTAGATCAGGAGCAACATAAAGCCTGGAAGCCTTCTTCAACACCTTTAACAAAGGAATAGAACTATAAAGAAAAACTTACAGAAAACCATAGGTGGGAACAGAAAAACATTGTTGTTCCGTTGTGTCTGATACTATTGGAATAACAAACTATGAGTATTAACACTCACATGAAACCATTCTTTCAAAGTCAATTTTCTTCGCTTTTGGATGTGGGGAGGGTTTCGTAAAGATGATGGAAATGCAATTTCCTTCAGGTCATAGCGAACATAATCAAACACTTTTCGCCATACAATTTTCAACTTTATTTGCTCTGCATGTCAATTCAAAACAAAGTAAAACAGTGGCATAATACATTGCTCTTCTAAGTGAATGGGGGAACGCCAAGGTTGCAACACTTTCTACCATAATTTTAACATGTTCAAAACTCCAAAGAGAAGAGAGCGGTAGCAGAAAAGTGAAAGGTAAAGACAAAAGTCATTCTTTCACTGCTGGATGAACATCTCTCTAATCAAGCTAGTACCACTTGATGAAACTTGGTTGAAGCTTCACATATGCAGTAAGGGAAGATTGAGAAGATACAACCAAGGCCTTGTCCCATGATGAATATTAATCAACATGTGATTACTAGTATTGGGCAAACTTGAAATAGAGGGAAAAAGGAAAATTATCGTGTCATGTGTTCTGTCAACTTTTGCCACATTTTCAACATTTTTGGAAGAATGACATAGCACAGACAAACTACCAAACACTCCATCTGCAGAAATTTGCCATACACTTGCTCAAACGTATTACATTGAAATGTCATCCAAGGTTGTAAGATTCAAACCATTTCAGAGCCAATTCGCATATATGAATTATGAGCATGGCCTAAATTATAACAAACTTTATCAAGTTAAAAATTTGAAGAACATGTTGCCCGAGAGTAACACTTACAAGGACAAATATGCTCACAGCATAAAAATAAATAAACAAGCCAATAGATAAATAAAACGAGAAACTACCAGTTGCCTAAATACCATGAATTATTTGAGGCATACAGTATTACCAGTCTAAGGTAATCAAACTTTCATGACCTCCTTGTGAAGTAGATACAGTCCACGCTTCTCCAGAATCTCCTCTTGCTCAGCGAGGAAGACTGAGCACTATAAAATTTTTCTCTTGCGCTTCTTTTATTTCAAAATATACCCACGAAAATATTTTCGTTAAAAATATGTAATTGCCGTGGACGGCAGGATTCGAACCTGCGCGGGCAGAGCCCACATGATTTCTAGTCATGCCCGATAACCACTCCGGCACGTCCACCTAGTTAAAATTTTATTGTTAGGTACCTATATCTCATTTTAATTGCATGAAACTTTACTCTTTGTTGCTTCTGAGATGTCACGTTCACAAATGCTCACCTATTTCGACAAAATTCTGAGTTTGAGCTTCTCGTTTCCTTCTCCAGACTCCCCGACTTCACTCGAGCAGGACAAGGAGAAATGGGTGGTCACGGAGCTCAGAAATCGGTGCTCCTCCTATGCGGAGACTATGTGGAAGATTACGAGGTATTGTTTCTATGAAACAATGCGAACTATATGGAAGAAATTCCCCTTCTCGTTCTGTTTTCTGGAAGTCATTCGAATTTGTTTAGTTCGTCCTCGACTCCTCTCGTGTTTGTGTTTTGATTTTCATCAGTTGCTTTGTGGGTTGGATTTTTATTAGTTGGTTGTTGTTTTGGTTTCCAGGTGATGGTGCCGTTTCAAGCGCTGCTGGCTTATGGAATTACGGTGGATGTGGTCTGCCCCGGGAAGAAGGCAGGGGATGTTTGCCGAACTGCGGTTCATCAGCTTTCCGGTCATCAGGTCTGTGAATATCCTGTTATAGCGATTTTCACATTTCCCAGAATGATAAAAAAAAAAAAAGAATTTATTCTTAGTTTTATTTTGGTTGGATAATAATCTTGTGGATGATAATGAGTTGCTCTTGTTATGTTGGAACACTCGATGTCACAATTTTGATTGCTTTATTGATTTTGTACTCTATATGGTATCCCTTCGAATTACTCATTTCCAGATACAATACGATGGGTATAAGTTACTGTACGAGGATTCGACCTCCCTGTGTTAGCTCTAGGCACCAGTAAATTTCTTGCAAAGGGCTTCGACCAGCTGTTTTTGAAGATTAAGCATTTTTTCTTTTTTCTTTTAGAGTATCATGTAACATTATTGTCTTACTCATTTTTCTGTGTTTCATATGCTTCTGTTGTGGTTGTTACTTCGGTATTTGGGTTTTGTAAATTTTTTCTTTTTCATCTGGCTCCACGATTGCAGACTTATTCAGAATCACGAGGTCATAATTTTACTCTGAATGCAACATTTGAAGAGATTGAAGTGGAGAAATATGATGGGTTGGTCATTCCAGGGGGGAGGGCCCCTGAATATCTTGCCATGGACAATTCAGTTCTTGACTTGGTTAGGAAGTTTTTCAACTCGGAAAAACCAGTGGCATCAATTTGTCATGGACAGTTGATTCTGTCTGCAGCTGATGTAGTTCAAGGCAGGAAGTGCACAGCATTCCCTGCTGTGAAGCCTGTACTCCTTGCTGCAGGATCCGAGTGGATAGAGCCTGTCACCATGGCTCACTGTTTTACTGATGGCAAGCTCATAACAGGAGCTACTTATGAAAGCCATCCAGAATTCATCCAGCTTTTTGTGAAGGCACTTGGAGGCTCCATAACTGGATCAGATAAAAGAATCCTGTTTCTTTGTGGGGTAGGTCTTAACCTTCCATGCCTGAACCTTTCATAAAAACATGAGTTGGAAGCTATTTATGGGTCTGTGAAGATCTGTGACTCATTGATTCAGGTTTCAATTTTTTCCAGGATTACATGGAAGATTATGAGGTGATGGTTCCATTCCAGAGTCTTCAAGCTCTAGGTTGCCATGTTGATGCTGTCTGCCCCAACAAAAAGGCAGGCGAAAAATGCCCCACTGCCATCCATGATTTTGAAGGTGATCAGACCTACAGCGAGAAACCAGGCCATGATTTCACACTCACTGCAAGCTTTGAAGCTGTAGATGCAACAAGTTATGATGGACTCGTGATCCCCGGAGGGCGAGCTCCAGAGTACCTGGCCTTGGATGACAAAGTGATTGCTCTGGTGAAACATTTCATGGAGGCAGGGAAGCCCGTTGCATCCATCTGCCACGGACAACAGATCTTATCTGCTGCAGGAGTGTTGAAGGTAAACTCCCTGTCCCTCTATGGTACTCTTAAGGGATGCCTGGTGCCATTCCATTTTATCACTGGGCTCATTCAAGTTTAGAGAACTCTGCGTGCGTGTTTGGTGATATGCTTCTTTGGGTTGTGAACAGGGAAGGAAATGCACGGCCTACCCAGCAGTGAAGATTAATGTTGTACTGGCCGGAGCAGCCTGGTTAGAGCCTGACCCAATACATCGCTGCTTCACTGATGGCAATCTGGTGACAGGGGCGGCGTGGCCGGGTCATCCTGAATTCGTCTCCCAGTTTATGGCTTTGCTGGGTATCAAGGTGATTTTCTGAAACACAACCGTGTGAGAGACTGAAGCGCTCAACACAGCTTCCACTTCCATGTCTATTATATATAGATTACATTTAGATGTTAATATGTCCTCAAGGATGGAGATCTCGTTGCGAGTTCTTACTGTTTGTACTTAGTTTACAGAGTTGAGTACGAGTAGGACACAGTGTCTTCTTTGTCTTGTAACAGGTGGGAAAGCTTCGTTAAATAGGCTCTTGTTGTTAATTGTGTTTTCTAACAAATAAATAGGTCAATTACATAATCAAATAATCAATTTTAAAAATATCAAATAAAGTCAATAATAAAAATATAAAATAATAATTATAACAAACAAGCAATTTTTAAGACGTATTTTAGGAAAAATTAAATCATTGAAATAAGAACATTTTATTTATTTTTAGGAATCTAAAATTGAGGGATCGAATAATTACCATCAAGTGGACGTGCCGGAGTGGTTATCGGGCATGACTAGAAATCATGTGGGCTCTGCCCGCGCAGGTTCGAATCCTGCCGTCCACGCATATAACTTTTTGTTGTACTTTCTTCATGTTTTGTTAGAATTAAAGCTTTCTATTCCACGATTCTGAAGGTCAAAGACGAAGAGAAACATAAAAAAACTAGAAAGAACAATTTTTTTTTTTTCCCAAGAAAGCAAAGATCTCCAAGGCGCCGTGGTTTCATTCATTCATCGCAGTCGAAGGAAGCCAGACGCATCATCAGATCCTCCACTTCATTCTTCCTCGAAGAGGCATCGTCTTCTTCAACCTCCCAACTCATGGGCACCTCCAATTCCCTAACACAACAGCAACGATCGAACGATGAGCCGATTTGATTGAGAAGAAAAAAATGGGTCAAAGTTTCAGAAATCAGGAAAGGAACTGGAAAATACCTTTCGGTGAGTTTGAACTTGCAGCGAGAGATGTAATCCGTACTGTAGTCCGAAAAGATTTTCTTCATACGTTTTACCAATTTGGGCGCTTCTTCCTGAGGCAGAAATGCCCAGAATTTCAGGATTTGGATGTAGCTGCTATTAGATTTCTTCTCCACATCGACGCTCCAGAACAGACAGTACCGATCATCGCCGACGAGGTTCAGTTGCAGAAGCTTCATGGCCGACCCTGTCATGAAATTGAGCTCATTCTCCCTAGGACGGTTCCCATTACAGAGCTGTACGAGGAGCTCAACTGCTTCTTTCCGATTCTCAGCTTTCTCCGTCTTCTCAAACGATATATTAAAACTTTCGGTAAAGTGAACCTGTTTTCACAACAGAAGAAGTTTTCCATTTTCTATGAGAATGCAGAATTTCAGATGAATCATGAGAATCTAAACAAACAGACCTTCCATTTGGCGTTGCGGAAGAGAAGAGAGTCGGGTTGCAGCATTTCGACGAACTGGCCGAGCTCCATTTTAGCATTAACAATGGCTTCCGCCAAGCTTTCGTCTTCATCGGCATTGAAGAAGCAATTGCGATTTCTGGCATCGGCCACAAGCTTCTTCCAGATCGTACCACTGCTCACCAAAGTGGGTTCATGCCCTAATATCCAAAGACAGTACCTGCAAACGAATCCAACTCAATAACCCAGAAATTAAATGGCGGAGTTCAATGGGTCACTGAAATATTCTGATAAAAACAGGAAAGTAAAAAAAAACTAAAACTCACTTGGCCCTTGTCAATGCAACATTTGTTCTTTGATGGTTGGAAAGGAAACCAACAGAGCCGCCATTGTTGGCACGAACAGTAGAAATGATGACAATGTCCTCCTCCCCACCTTGAAATCCATCCACAGTCTTGACCTTGACATCAAACCCAGTACACGAATCGTATGTCCTCCCAAGCTTTTCAGAAATTGCATACACTTGAGCCGTGTAAGGACTTACAATCCCAACACTAACTTCTCTTTTCGATTCGCCACAAGCTAAGAACAGCTTCTGAACAATCCGGGCTATTACGGCAGCCTCGACGAAATTTTTCTGGCTCCGTTGATTCTTCAAACATTCGGCGGATCCGACGATATTGATGAACGAATAAGGGCCAAAAATTTCGCCTTTCAGATAACGCCTTTCAAATCCCAGATCTTTCACGTTTTCCGCGTCGCGGAGCTTCCTGTGGTAGAAACAGGAGTTGGGGAAGAAGCTGATGGAGGGATGCATTCGGTACTGCGTATCGAGAAGCAGCTTGTCATGACCAAGCGAAACTAGTCTCTGAAACAGGCTTCTGCCAAATCCTGCTTTCTCTGCAACCCTGCTCATAACCATGGGAGAGAGCTGATGCTCGTCCCCGATAAGAACTGCATGGCGAACCCCCTTGAGCTGTAATGGAATTAAGGATTCGCACTCCTTGAGCTGTGCGGCTTCGTCGATTACGCAGAGTTGCAGGGGAGGCTCCATCTCCACTGAACGGAGTTTAAAAGAACCAGAGGCGGTACAAAGGATGATCGTCGCATTTGCTAAGCAGAAATTCGTGATCTGGGTCTTGTCACTTGTAACGGGCAGAAAACCAAAAATTTTTTTCAAAGTTCTTATAGTTTCAAGGCACTCGTTGCTGAGATAATTGAACCCGTAGCTTACACAGTTCTGTATCCGTTGATAGAGAGATCCCAGAAAGCGAAAAGCAGCGGTTGCTTTCGCCATATTATACATGGAAACAACTGTTGAGGACAAATGGAGGCGGAAGGTGTTGAAAAGTTTCTTCAGTTTCTCAAACATGGAAGTAAATTGAATCCTGAGAAACTTACGAAGTGCGTTTTCGTCTTCATCTTCGTCGTCTTCTTCTTCTTCTTCCACTGTTTTTTTCTTGAGTCTGTAGTAAGCTGCAGGGTTTTCAATCAAATCGATCATTTCATCCAACTGATGACTCAACCCAGAACGTGGATTGAAGCACTTGGAGAGCTCATTTACGCGATCTTCCAAAAAGATGTCCTGCAACTCTTCCTCGTCGATTTTGAGCTTTCCCCTGTTTCCAAACAACACCACATCCCCGAGCAAATAGTGGTCCTCCTCCCTCGATTCCTTGATCAGGTGGACAAGGCGAGAGGCGGCCTGAACGACGGCGATATTGGTCGGCGCACAGGTCACAGTCCGGTGCTTCTTCTGCAGAAGAAGCCACAACAATGTACTCATTGTCTTCGTCTTCCCTGTCCCCGGCGGACCCCATACGAGTTGCACTCGATGCTTATGGTTGCAACCCGTCAATGACACTGCGTCTGAGATCGCTGCCGTCTGAGAATCATTCAGGTCTGGAATTCCCAAAACTTCAGCTTCCTCCAACGAGCAGATATCACATGAGCTACTGGCAGTCTGCGACGAGGAAGATTTCAAAGTTTTAGATATCAAAATTTCAAGTTTTTTTTCGAAGAGATCAAAGAAGGTATTGTAGATTTCTTACAGAGGCATCCTCATCAAGAACACTTTGAACGATATTCAAGTTATTCCCCATGTCCTCGTTCAGGGACATCCATATTCTCCTGTTCGTGGTCATATTCGTCAAACAAACTGCGAAAAAACAGATTCCTCTGTTTCGCCCAATTACCTCGATCGACCTCGATGCTACCATCACTGTGATTGGTGGCCTTGAACATGATTCAGAGTCGTCGTAAACCGTCTCAACTTTAATCACCAGAGCAAGAGTGAACGCCCTCCCGTTCCGCTCCAAATCCCCCAATTTTCTCGGCCTGAAGTTTGTTATGGCCAGAAGATCTCCCTCTTTTGGGTCGTAAACTGTGCCGAAGTCTCCCCTGCCATCACCTCGACCTCGAAGAAGTTTATAGATGAGTGCCTTCGGGGGGCTCGCTTCTTCAACTGATTCAATTGAGCAGACCGGAAGTCCCGCTATCAACCCCAAATTCGAGCACAAATCGGCACGGGTTTCCTCGATCAACGGAAGACAAAAGGACTGCAGGTAGCTCCCGACTGAGGAGAATGTCTTCGGTATACATGTAATCTACAAATACCCATTTGCTCAACAGTACGTACTGCAGAAAATATATCTTACTGAATGAAACAAAACAAAACGAAACCTTGATGTACAAGATCGAAACGATGGCAATATACCTTGTCTGCGTAGAGCTTTTCGTTTAAGATGTCAGTCAAGGACCAGGAGAAAACATAGCTAACTAAGTCTGGTGTAGAAGCCTGGTTCTTGCTGGACTTACAGAGGCTATCCATGGATGTCGGATTCCTGTTCAGTCTTTTATCTTCCAAACAAGGCAATGGTGAAGAAACGAGCTGTGGATCCTCTGAGAAGATGATCACTTGCAGGCACGGTGTGCTTCGGTCTCTCTGCAGTTTATATATATAGCTTTATGGAGTTGTTTTAGAGAGTAAGGGATGAACGGATACGAATTATCATGAATATTGGAAACTGGAAAGCCGGAGAAGGCACCGTCTCTAAGAGTCATATCGTCCTGCTTCGGCTCTTTTTCGGCGGGAGTAATAAAGCTAATTAATTTAACAAGAAAAAGTAATTTTGTTTTTTTGTTTTTTGTGTTTATTGGATTAGAATTTGGAAGTCAATTAAACTCTTAACTCGCCAACTCACTCAACATACACAGTATATTTCACAAAGACGAAGCAGAGGAGCGTAACGAATCCCAAGGATGGCATCAATGACGGAAGGCACCAGTATCTAAGAGTCATATCGTTATGCTTCGGCTCTTTTTCGGCGGGATTAATAAAGCTAATTAATTTGACTAGAAAAAGTTTTTTTTTTTGTTTTTTGTGTTTACTAGCTAACATAACCCGTGACGTAATTTTTTATTAGATTAATAAGTATTAATTTGAAATATTATTTTATATATTTAAGGTAATTTTTTATTTTTACATAAATTTTAATTGGTGTTTCACCAAAAATTCGCCGGTCCGCGAAGGGGTGCGACCGAGAGAGTAATTCGATTATATCAGAATATTTTGTGTTACAGTTGTGTTTGAATATCAAGGAATGCGAGTACAATCTCCTAGGCTTCCTCTGATTCGATCTCCGTATGAATTGGGTGAAGTTTCAGCTTCTGGCGAGGACATCGAAAGCTGAGTTCTGGAACGAGTGTACACGAACGGTGACGGATTTGGTCGGTCGGATGAAAGTATTTGTGTTCCGCGTGTATCGACTTATGACGTTGCCGGCGAAAGTGCAGAGCTGCTCCGGTCGAACTGTTGATCGACGGACTGCAAGTTGCTGAACTTCTTTGGCTCGGAAGAGTCTGTGCGCGAGAGTGTGGCTCGACACAAGATTTCTCTTTGCAAAAGGAATTTCGAACTCCAATTTTCGAACCTTTGCAACAGTGTTTCTGGCTATTTGTAGCCGACTCTGTGCAGTGGTAGTAGATTTTTCCAGGGTGCCTTAGTTGGGAGAGGAGGAAGACCAGGAACTTCCTCGGTTTACGATCAGACTTGGTTGTTTAATAGTTGAGGAGGTTTCTTGACGTTGCTGACTGTTGCTAACGCGACGATTTCCTACTGACGAGGGCGCCGACTGTACCAATGACGCGGCAGCATGGATGGGCTACGCTGGAGGTCTTCAAATTTTTATAGAGTCTACCCACGATCGTTGTTTGATGGATCGGTGGATTTCTGGACTCGTTGAAATTGGGTTGTTCACATTTTGGTGCATACAGATTGCCCCTTTCGAGACTTGACCGTTTTGGAGAAAGCGATCAAGTTTCGAATGTGAAGATGAACAAACACAACGCACACACACTTTTTTTTTTTTTTTTGATCCTCTTACTCTTTTAGGATCGTTTATCTTTTGTGTAATGCGATGCTCTTACGTCCTCTTGCTTTTTAGGGCCGATTATATTTTCTCTCAGACACTTTGTAGGTATTTTTTTTTTTTTTTTTTGGCTATCTTTTTTGTTTTAGAGCTGTTTGCTTTTTCGATTTTCCCTTATTCGATTTTCCCTTTTTCGATTTTCCCTTTTTCGATTTTGATGAATTTTTTTTTTTGTATACACGCACATATGGAGTATGTACGGTATGTAGAGAGATGATGAGTACCTGAGCAGAAGTGTTGTTCAGGTTTGAGCAGCGACGTCGAGTTGAAGTTGACTGAGCCACGATCCGTTTGAATGTTGTAGTCGGCTAATGCTTCGGTACTTCAGAGAAGACAATCGCGACGAATTTTGAGGATTTCTGCAAGTCTCGGCGACTTTGGGTGTCGCGAATTGAGATAAGTCATGACTCTTCTGCTCTGGTTGGATTGAATTTTGCGACCAGACGGCCTGAAAATTTGTTGAATTTCGGTGTGGAGGAATAGAGCCGTCGCCCTGAAGAGCAGTGTAGCTTCGACGACCTGGTCGTCGTGCCAGAGAGAAGTGTAGCACCGTTTCGACGAATTTTGGCCGACTGAATTTTGACGACATCCCTTCGTGCTGCGTCAAAGAGTTGACAAGTTGCGAAATCTTCAATACGATGGTTTCGTCGGTTCTGATTGTCGCGCCAAAGAGAGAAAATGTGGACTGAAATGGAGCGCATAAACTTCACCTCAGTCAATCAAGCTTGCTCCTCTTAAGACTGGCTTGTGTGTGGGATTCTTGTGTGTCGGACTGACGTGTCGATGTGAATGAATAACACCCGGTTGCCTTCCCTTGACTTACGCAGCTTCTTGTATGCGATTGGAAAGAAGAGGAGTTGGAGGGGATTAGGACTCACCTGAATTCACATCGACTTGTAGTTGGACGCAGACTCAGCATGGTGGGACCCACTCTTACCCCATTGACGATTTCAACTCTGATTTTGGCTGAAGCTTCTTGCAAAATTCCAGCGTGAATCACTTTTGAAAGGGGATTGACCATCTTCCAAGATTAAGGGACACCTTTAGGCTTCCCTAATAAATAATAATTTCTTTCCTCCTCCTTTTTCAACCAACCTTCCTTTGTGTTGCGACGACCCTTACTCCAAAAATTTCTTAGTTCGATCTAGCTATTCAAGAGCCTCTTACTCCAAAATTTTCTTAGTTCGATCTAGCTATTCAAGAGCCTCTTTTTTTTTTTATTGGTTACCTTCTTGTCATAGATCTCAAAACCAACCCGAATTGTAAACTCATAATATTGTATTTTATTTCTTCTCCCTTAGCCTTCTTCTCTATTTGGCTCCTGGCGAACTTGTGTGTTTTCCAATTTGAGTATGTCTACAAATTTTGGAAGGCTGTTTGCGACCACGACCCAGGAGACTGCTTGCGTGTTGCTGAAATTTGGCTGTCCGCGATTTGGCTTAGTCTGCAACTTCTCTCTGTTTTACGATCCTTTTCAGGTCCCGGCTTGCATCAGAACTCTCCGCGAGTCAAATTCGAAGGTACTGTAAAAAAAAACCTTCTCTCCCGGCAGCCTCGGGTTAAATTCGAGTCAGCCGGGGTCCCCACTCTCTTTTCTTTCTTCTTCTCTTCCTCCCTCTTCCTTCTTCTTTTTCTCTCCTCTCATTTTCGACTTCTCCCTCAGTCTCTCTCTCTCTTTTCACGATTTTCTCTCTCCTTTTTTTTTTCGAATTTTCTCTCTGTTTTTTTTGTCTCGATTTTTCTTTTCTCTCTTTCCCGCGCTCTATGTATCTGTCAGTTTGTCAAAGTAATAGACTGACGACTTCTTGTATGTCGTTTGGTCCGAGAACCAAACATTGCCAGTTCGTGTCATACCTGGTTCAGTCGACGTGTTCCGAAATTGAGTTTTGGTCGCATCCGGCTCGGTCACCGGGTGCTGCATTTCTGTATTGATCGCGTCCGACTCGATTGCTGGGCGCAGGACTTTTGTCTTGTGTCTGGCTTAGTCGCTGTGCGTGGAAGTTTTTGTTTTGACTCCTGCTTTGGTCGCCGGGTGCTGAAGTTTTGTTTCACACCCAGCTTGGTCGCTGGGGCCTGAATTTGTATTTCGGGTGAGCCCGGTTGGGTTGCCGGGCTATTCGATTTACATGGTATCGCATCCGGCTTGGTCACCGGGTGCTGTTATCGCATCTGGCTCGGTCGTCGGGAGGTTAAACTTCTATTTTGGTCGCCCGGTGCCGTAATTTTGATTCGGCTGAGCCCAGCTGGGTCGCCGGGAGGCTGAATTTCTGTGCTGGCGCACCCGGCTTGGTCGCCGGGTGCTGTTGTCGCAACTGGCTTGAGCGCCGGGTGCGAGCAGCTGAGTGATCGCAGCCGGCTTGGTCATCGAAAATTTCTTTTCTTTTTTGACTGCTTCTTTTTGTCGCTTGCTTCTTTTTGTTCGGCAACTGTTTTTTTTTGTCGCATCCTTTTTTTTGAAGAGGGGTTGCGTACTTGGTTCTGTTGGCTGCGTCCGGCTTGGTCGCCGGGCAGGAGTTTGCAGTACAGCACCCGACTCAATCGCCTGGTAGTGCCTCTGTATTTTTTTTCTTCGCGTCCGTTTTGTTGCTAGGCGCGGACTTTGAACTGTGCTCGGCTCGGTTGTCGGGCACAAATTTTGTTGTTTTGATCACGGCCGGCTTTGTTGCTGGTCGCGAAGCTTTGAATTGTGCTCGGCTTAGTCGTCAGGCACTTGTTTCGATCGCGGCCGGCTTTGTGGCTGATCGCGAAGCTTTGAATTGTGCTCGGCTCGGTTGTCGGGCACTTGTTTCGATCGCGGCCGGCTTTGTGGCTGGTCGCGAAGCTTTGAATTTTGCTCGGCTCGGTCGCCGGGCACTTGTTTCGATCGCGACCGACTTTGTTGCTGGTCGCGAAGCTTTGAATTGTGCTCGGCACGGTCGCCGAGCACTTGTTTCGATCATGGTCGGCTTTGTGGCTGGTCACGAAGCTTTGAATTGTGCTCGGCTCGGACGCCTGACACTTGTTTCGATCGTGGTCGGCTTTGTTCCTGGTCGCGAAGCTTTGAATTGTGCTCGGCTCGGTCGTTGGACAAAGAAATTTGCTGTTTTGATCGTGGCCGGCTTTGTTGTTGGTCGCAAATCTTTGAATTGTGCTCGGCTCGGTCGCCGGGCACTTGTTTTGATCGCGGCTGGCTTTGTGGCTGGTCGTGAGGCTTTGAATTGTGCTCGGTTCGGTCGTCGGGCACTTGTTTTGATCGCGGCCAGCTTTGTGGCTGGTCGCGAAGCTTTAAGTTGTGCTCGGCTCGGTCGCCGGGCACTTGTTTTGATCGCGGTCGGCTTTGTGGCTGGTCGCGAAGCTTTGAATTATGCTCGGCTTGGTCGCCGGGCACTTGTTTTGATCACGATCGACTTTGTGGCTGGTCGCAAAGCTTTGAGTTGTGCTCGGCTCGGTCGCCGGGCCCTTGTTTTGATCGCGGACGGCTTTGTGGCTGGTCGCTAAGCTTTGAATTGGGCTCGGCTCGATCATCGGGCACTTGTTTTGATCGTGGCCGACTTTGTGGCTGGTCGCGATGCTTTGAGTTGTGGTCGGCTTGGTCGCCGGACACTTGTTTTGATCGCGGCCGGCTTTGTGGCTGGTCGCGAGGCTTTGATTTGTGCTCGGCTCGGTCGCCGGGCACTTGTTTGTTGTTTTGCAGCATTCATTTCCCGTCCAATTCAGTTGTCAGGAACTAGGATCGAATGTGTGGCGTCTGGCTCTGTCGCCTGATGCTGAATTCTCCGTTTGGTTGTGTCTGGCTCGGTCGCTAGGCACTGGAGTTTATATTTGCTCGCGTCTGCTTTTCTTGCTGGACGCGAGATTGTTGTGTTGGTCGCGTCCGGCTCTGTCGCCGTGCTCGAAGCCTTTGGGACTATGCTCGGCTTGGTCGCCAAGGCACAGTGTTATAGTTTTGGTCACACCCGACCCGACTCGGTCGCCGGGTGCTGTTTGAGCTGCGTTTGTCTTGAGTGCAGAGTTTCTTTTTTATTGCCTCCGGCTCGATCGCCGGGTGCTGTTTTTTTATTTTGGTCGCGCCTGACTTGGTCGTTGGGCGCGGAGCTTTCGAGATGTGCTTGGCTTTGTCGCCGAGGTATAATACCTTTGTTATGGTCGCGTCCGGCTCTGTTGTCGAACGCAAGGCTTTTGAACTGCGCTCGCGGAGAGCTTTGTTTCGAAGGCGATTTGTTTTGCCGGCCAAGTGGTTTTTTTCCCTCTCTTTTTTTTCTTTCTCCATTCTTTCTCTTTCACCGGCGACTGGTCTTTTTTGTCGCCTCCCTTTCTTTTCAACTTACGTTTTTTTTCTTCTCTCCTTTTTTTTGTTTGCTACTTCGACTTCTCTATCTCTGGTCGCAAGAGACTCTTTTTTTTTCTTCGAATGGAGGGAGAGATGGATTGCGTACCTGATTTTGGCTCGGCTGACGATTTCGACACTTTGTTGCAGATGTCTTCTCCATCAGATTCCCTCTCTTTCCTTGGTCTGACCATTTCGACCGTCAGAACCCTCGTGAAGGGTGTTCTTCGCAACTGCCTACGGATCCTCGATTCTAAGGAAGAACAGAAGTTGTTGCTGTTAGTTCTCAGGGGACCGTCGGCCTATGGCGGTTGCGGCGTAACTGCGCCCACAATCGAGGCTGTTCACGACCGTCTGACACTTGTATCGGCTCAACTCGACTCTATAAATGTCGAGCTTGCGATCATCCAGAGGGGTATTAACGCCAGCGAGGAGGAGGCCTCTACACTCTAGGAGCAGTTTGCTTTTGTTCGTTAGCGCCCAACTCTCAGCGAGGCCGAGACGTGGGAACTGTCTGAGGTTCGTGCCGAAGTCGTTCGGCTACAACGACGGGTGGCCGACTTTGAGCTTCCAAAACTTTGATATAGTTTTCCTTGTACTTTTTTTTTTTCTTGTAGCCTCTCTCTCTCTTTTTTTTGTTTGCAAGGCTTGCATTGTTCCCATTTTTTTTTGCAATGAGAAACGTTGACTCCATCTATTCGACTTCTTTCTCTTTTTTTTTTTTCGTTGCCCCTTCATGTATAGAAGCATTTGAGGAATTTACCGTTTGTTATCGGCAGCTCCGAGCCGTTTGCCGTCACGAGCTTTAATGATGGCCGTTCTCATTTCGGTGCAACCTTGCCCCCGATTTTGCTCAAAAAGAGCATTGGTCGTCTGACTGCTAGCACCAAGTTGCCTTTCTCGAGTGTAGCTGGGGCCGCTTTCGAGACGAACTTGTCGTCTTCTTGGTTGTCATCAGCGACGGAGATGTGGTTTACCATAACTGAGTCGTATGCATGAGCTCGTGCAATGGCTGCTTTTAGGGTGTAGATGACCACTGGGGCATCGGTTTTCTTTTGCGAGCTCTGGTCAATGACAACTTTCGTGTAAATGATCACCGGGGCTGAGGTCTCTTTCTTTTTCACCGAAGTTTGGCCGACTGAAACTTGGTTGACATCGACCAATGTCTTTCTTGTGATTTTGATCGGTTTAGGAGCTCCGTAAATTCGAATTGGCTTCTCCTTCTGGTAGCCAAGACCCAAGCGACCTTGAGTAATTCGACGACCCTCATTTCTTAACTTTTCCTGTTCTGGAGTGAGAACCGGCAGAGCTACGGGTGGCTTCTCGTGGAGCTGGTCTTTTGTGAAATTGCCCCCAGCTCTGGCCATCAGTCAGTATACATTCGGGTCGAAGCCTTCGTTTGAGCGGGTATACGACAACTGCTCTTGGCTCGGAAATGGTTTTATAATGCTCCTATCCTCCAATTTTGGCAGTCGGAAGGTAACTTTTTCTTCAAAGGGGGTCGACTGGATTTTGTGGCAGACGACCAAGGGAGCTTCTCCCTTCTTTCTTTGTGATTGCGGAATGTACCGTATGATAGGTACATTACGCTGCGCCGGCGCTGGAGTTCCTGCGGCCAATTTGTGACCGTGTGCCGGCTGGTTATGGGGCATCGGCTGCTTGTTGAGCGCCGGTTGTTTAGACGCGGCTTGCGTCGGAGTTTGTTTTGGAGGAGGAGCATTTTTGAGACTTGACGCCTGGTTAGGCCCAGGGGACAATTTGACTGTCGATCTGGTCGTTAGGTAGAATTTGGCGTCTGCAAATGATGCTTCAGCCTCGGTGAGCGAACTTTCATCAGCGTACACCGTCTTTTGCTCGTCGTCCTTCCAGTACTTGAAGCACTGGTGAAGTGTCGACCCCGTTGGTGTGAAGCTACGGTCGACCCAAGAGCAGATTATAAGATGTTCTTGAGTCGATGACTTGGAATGGAGTTTCGGCCACCATGTCGCCGATGTGCAACTCGAGGCATATCTTTCCGAACGTCCTCTGGCCTTCCTGATTGAAGCCTTGGATGAGGAGAGAGCTCGGAGAAAGGTCGTCGGCTGAGAGGTCGACATTCTTTATTGTGTGAATCGGCAGAATGTTGACTGCAGATCCACTATCGACGAGAATGCGATTGATTTTGTGGTCTCTGATGTAGCCAGAGACGAACAACGGCCAGTTATGGTTTCTTGCCCCCAGTTGTGCATCCTTCTCTTGGAACATAATGCACGGTGGGTAGGAGACGACGAATGCCTCTTCTGGTTGAGACACTTGCTGCGATGAAGGTGCCTCTTCCTCTTTTCTGCATGGAGGAATCAGGTCGTCACACTCGACTATTGCCAGCATGCCTTTTTCTTCCCGACTGGCCTGTTTGGGAGGAGTCGCCGAGCATGTCGCTACCATCGACGGTGGCGCGAAGAATTGCTTTGGAAATAACTCTGCCAGTGTGACGGGTCTCCTCTTCTTTTTGTTTGCTCCCTGAACGTTGGTCTTGGAAGCTTTCTTTTGGCGCTTCGCGGCTTTTTTGTTTGGCCGCTTCGCCTTTGTTCTGGTGTTTGTCAGTGCCGATTTGATTTCTCGAATAGGCTTCTTTCTCCGGGTGACCAGGATCCACCCCTCTGCATCTGCTATAGCTGCTTCCTAGGGTGCTGATTTTGGTGCGACCCTAGCCAGTGGTCGTCTGTGATTGTGCGGTCGGTTGGAGGGACCGGATTTTGGACGGTACTCCTTCCTTACGACCTGTTGTTTGCTTGGCCGAGCTCGCCGATTTGGCTCGGCCTGGATGGAAACAATGTTTGCCGACGCTGCTCCTGCTCCGTCGATCGCAATGCGGCCTTGCGCCTCGAGATTCATGATTCGATCCTTTAAAACGAAACATTGCTCGGTCGAGTGACCAAGCAGATGGTGATATTTGCAGAAGTTTCGGTCCTTTGATCTCGCAAGGTCGCCAGGTCTTTTGATGTCCGACAACTTGATCAAGTTGTTCTCGAGCAGTTGCTCGAGCATGAGAGGAACGTCGGCGTCGGCGAAGGGGTAGGTCTTTGCTTGCCTCTCCTCCAGCGACAATTTTCGGTAGGTGCCCCCGATGGGTGGCCGTGGAGCGAAGTTCATCTTTATTTTGCTTCCGACTTTGATCGGTTCGAAAGCATCTGTTGTGAAGGAGCCTTTTATTTTCTCCTTCGTGTCTTGGGTAGTAGCCTTCTCTTTTTTGCACGGGTCGGCTATTGGTATGGAGTCCCCTCCCCATTCTTCGATTAGACTTTCCATGTTGTGAGCGTTTGTCACAAGCTCTTGGAAATCTTTTGGTTTTTTGCTCTGGATGTAGAACAGAAGTTCCCATCGCATCCCTCGAGAACACATCTCAATTTCGGTGTCGAGAGACAAGTTGGAACACTCTTTGCAATTGAGACTCAGGTTCCTCCACCGGTTGATGTAGTCGACCACTTTTTCGCCTTCCTTTTGTTTGAGGTTGGCCATCTCGACTACTGTCACAGTGCGCCGGGTACTGTAGAACCAGCTGAGGAACTCTCGCTCGAGTTGTTCCCAGCTATCGATTGATTCCTGCGGCAATTCGATATACCAATCGAAGGCTTTGCCTTTCAAGGATCGGCCGAATTGGTTGACCAACAGGTCGCCGTTTGTGTCGGCGTTGTTGTAGGTCTCGATGAAATGAGCGACGTGCTGCTTTGGGTGGCCGTCGCCATTGAATTGCTGGAACTTCGGCGGATGATAGCCGAACGACATTGGGATGTTTTGTATCCACTGCTTGTACGGCTTTCGATAGGCCACCGACTTGCTTTCGCCGGAGCCGTTTCGAATGGCGCAGTTGATGAGATCAGTCACTCTAAGGTGAGGCCAGCCGGTTCTGCTTCGGCTCGACATCTGGGAATGGCTATCGGTGCGACGGGCGGCAGCTCGTTGTCAGAGACAATATCTTCTTGTGGTGGTTCGGCCGAACCACTGGTAGTC
The DNA here is from genome assembly GCA_019845555.1 of Aristolochia fimbriata. NCBI lineage: Eukaryota > Viridiplantae > Streptophyta > Magnoliopsida > Piperales > Aristolochiaceae > Aristolochia > Aristolochia fimbriata. The sequence continues at coordinate 20,200,828 of CM034083.1, forward strand.
ATCTGATTTCGGTCGACCTCTTGAGAAACGCCGCTGGTATTGTTCGTGGCTGCACCCATTTCGAGCCGCTCCATGATCCTTACGATCTGGAGGTTGCGAGCTGCGAGTTGCGCGTCTATGATGCGCAGTTGCTCGCTCTCTTCCTTAAGTACAACCTGCATTTCGGCAAGCTGCTCTTCTATTGTTTTGGCTGATGTCGTCATTGCGGCTACTCTATCGGTTGGAGCCGCGGGAGAAGTTGTCGTCTTGGAACGAAGCAGAGATGACTTAATTGGCAACCATGCTGGCAAACTGGCCATCGGCGTCTGTCGGTGTGGGGAAGACACGGGTGACCGATTGGCTGCGGTGGTCAGTGATGCCAGGAGGTCGTGAGAAACCGTCACGATATGCGACTTGCCCCCTGCCGTTGTTCTAGGCAAGGCTGAAGTCGATGTTGGGTTCCTTCCTGCTATGAAGGAAGAGGTTGCGTCTCCGTGTTGCTCATATCGCCGGACCATGGTTGATACGATCAAGTCCCTGCGTGAGGGTGGCGATTGAGTAGGACTGACCATCGAACTGTGCGCCAGTGGTGTGGTGTCGACGGGCAAGTAGGTCGGCCTATTTGTTGTCGGGATCATTCTGACCGGTGCGACGACCGTTTTGGTGGAGGCCGCGGTAGCCTGTGGTTGGTAGACGACACTCGGACGGCGCACATCTAGCATGAAAGGAGCCTCTCCAGTGGACAAACTTCTGGCCAACGCCCTTGTCACTGGGTGACTGGTTGGTGGAGGAGATGGAGCACGGATGTTGGCCAAAGAAATGGCCGCTGGTCCGCGAGCTCCTGTTACTGCGGTCGAGCTTGCGCCTACGGCAGGGCGCGAACAAGCAAAGCTCGAACTGGCAATTTGCTCGCCTTTGTTGTAGTTGTTGTTAATGTTGTCGTTGTTGGCGTTGTTGGCCATGGCTGAGGTTTGATTTTTTTTTTTTGTTCAACGAAGAAGGAAATGAGAGGTAGGAAAAGTCCCACCGGGCGTGCTAAATCTGTTTCACCGAAAACCCGCCGGTCTGCGAAGGGGCGCGACCAAGAGAGTAATTCAATTTTATCAGAATATTTTGTGTTACAGTTGTGTTTGAATATCAAGGAATGCGAGTACAATCTCCTAGGCTTCCTCTGATTCGATCTCCGTATGAATTTGGTGAAGTTTCAATTTCTGGCGAGGACGTCGAAATCCGAGTTCTGGAACGAGTGTGCACGAACGGTGACTGCTTTGGTCGGTCGGACGGAAGTATTTGTGTTCCGCGTGTATCGACTTATGACGTTGCCGGCGAACGTGTAGAGCTGCTCCGGTCGATCTGTTGATCGACGGACTGCAAGTTGCTGAACTTCTTTGGCTCGGAAGAGTGTGTGCGTGAGAGTGTGGCTCGACACAAGATTCCTCTTCGCAAAAGGAATTTCGAACTCCAATTTTTGAACCTCTGCAACAGAGTGTTTTTGGCTATTTGTAGCCGACTCTGTGCAGTGGTAGTAGATTTTTCCTGGGAAAGGGGATCACGATCCCCTTTCTGCTGCCTTAGTTGGTAGATGAGGAAGACCAGGAGCTTCCTCGGTTAACGACCAAACTTGGTTGTTTAACAGTTGAGGAGGTTTCTTGACGTGGCTGCTGACTGTTGCTGACGTGACGGTTTCTTGATGACGAGGGTGCCGACTATACCGATGACGCGGCGACATGGATGGGCTGCGCTGGAGGTCTTCGAATTTTGATAGAGTCTACACACGATCGTTGTTTGATGGATCGGTGGATTTTTTGGACTTGTCAAAATTGGGCCGTTCACATTTTGGTGCATACAATTGGATAGAATAAGTATTAATTTGAAATTGACTTTTATACTGATTTAATATTTCAATTCTCAAATTCATATACTGATTTAATTTATTAATTACCGGTACCGGTTAGGGTCGAGCCGGTTCGGTCCTGTTTGGTCCAGCCTCCCAAATTGACAGTTCCAAGGAGGTTCTAAATCACTTTTAATCAGGTAAAAAATTATACAATTCTTTAACATAAACAAAACATTAAGCATAGGTAAACATAGCAGAAAAATAAAATAAAAAACAACAATAGAAAATAAAACGAATCAGGATCCAAAAAAAAAATAGAAATTGACATTATAACACAACCACTAAATCTGTAAATAAAATTCAAAAACAAAACTGAGATGCCTTATAAAATTAGAAGCACCATAATCAACTAAGAATAACAACCAATGGATTAGAGAAAATGTGGAGGCTAATTGAAGTGAGTTGGAACACATAAACCTCCAATCAATTTTCAAAAAAAAATAAAAAATCATTTGAAGTATTTCAACAAACAACTTCTCCATTTTCAAAGAAAATAAAAAAAAGCAGTCTCTTAATCCACCTCACCTACCCGTTGGAGATAGTCCCTAACCTCCACGCAGAGAACCACTCTCCCAACAAAATCGCGAAGTTAAACGACACAATCTGAATTAACTCGGTAGGGCAAGCTGAGTTGACTTGACAGAGACGGCCAAATTAACTCGGCCAACCCGATTGAGTTGACCTGGCGAGTTGACCTGACCAAGACGCCTGGGTTAACCCAACTGAAACTACCGAACTGACTCAGGCTATTGCAGGCGGTCCCTGACCTTCAGCCCTACTCACGCCCAAAAAAATCCTAATTTCTCTGTGCAGGTCTCCGGTGGTCCATGCAGCCAGCCATCGACCTGGGTGGTGTCGTCAATTTTTGGCGACACTTTTCGGAACCATGCCGACACTGGACAACGACTGGACACTTAAAAAACCAAAAAAATTTTAAAAAACGATAATTTTGAGTGTGAAAAAGAAAAAAAAATCATAGTTTTGGTTTGTTGACAGAGAAATCTGTTAGAGCTTAGAATCTAGAAAAGTTGACGATAGGAGAAATTTTTTTAAAAGAGGTGTCGTCTGTCTGAAACTAATGGACATCTAACACCAGAAACAAAGAAAAAAAACCAAAAATTAAGAACATTGATGAGGGATGTCTCTGAAATAGGAAATTGACGACCACAAAAAAAAAGAGAAGAAGAAATGGTTAATAATTACACGTAAAGCAGGGTCTAGAGGAGCGATCAACAGTGAACAAAAATATATACACTCATATAAGAAACCTGAGGCAGTAACCCGAAAGATAAAGGGAAGTTCAATCTGTAAAAACAAAGATAAAGAAAAAGAAGTAAAAATAAACAATTGTCTATAAAATAAACAGCTATCAAAGGGTAACATTACCTAGAAGCAGTGAATACTGAATAAAGGTTATAACATAATTGATGAAAAAAATTAACATAACATAATTTAACATGAGAATCCCATCTAAAGACAGGCCCACTGGGTTAATATTAAAAAATAAAATTTTATAAGATTTTTATATAATAATAATAATTTTAAACCTTTTTACTTAAACCAATTTTTTAAACCCAAATTTTATTTTGTTATAATTTTTCATTTTATTTTTAATAACCTAGCCAAACGGTAAACCAACCGTAATTGAAAATGTGGGCTAACCGGACCAAATCAGCTATTGTTTGGCTAACCGGACCAAACCGGTTGTTGTTTAACTAATCGGACGAAACCAGCTGTTGTTTGGCTAACCGGACCAAACTGGTTGTTGTTTGGCTAACCAGACCAAATCGACTGTTGTTTGGCTAATCGGACCAAATAGACTGTTGTTTGCCTAACCGGGCCAAACACACTATTGTTTGACTCACCGAATCAAATCGGTTGCTATTAAGTTTACTGGACTAAATCGGCTATTGTTTGGCTAACCGAACAAAATCGGCTGTTGTTTGGCTAACTGGACCAAACCAACTGTTACTTGGCTAACCGGACCAAATCGGTTGTTACTTGGCTAACCGGACCAAATCGGTTGTTACTTGGCTAACCGGACCAAACCGACTGTTGTTTGGCTAACCGGACCAAATTGGCTGTTGTTTGGCTAACCGGACCAATCCGGCTGTTGTTTAACCTGACCAAACCAGCTGTTACTTGGCTAACCGGACCAATCCGGACTAAACCGGTTGTTACTTGGCTAACCGAACCAAACTGGTTGTTGTTTGGCTAACCGAACCAAACCGATTGTTACTTGGCTAACCGAGCCAAACCGGCTGTTACTTGGCTAACCGGACCAAACCGACTGTTGTTTGGCTAACCAGACCAAATCAACTGTTGTTTGGCTAACTGGACCAAATCAACCGTTGTTTGGCTAACCAGACCAAACCGATCGTTGTTTGGCTAATCGGACCAAACCGACCGTTGTTTGGCTAACCGGACCAAACCGAAAGTTGTTTCACTAACTGGACCAAACCGACTGTTGTTTGGCTACCCAGACTAAACCGGCTGTTGTTTGGCTACCTAGACCAAACCGGCTGTTGTTTGGCTACCCAGACCAAACCGGCTGTTGTTTGGCTACCCAGACCAAACCGGCTGTTGTTTGGCTACCCAGACCAAACCGGCTGTTGTTTGGCTACCCAGACCAAACCGGCTGTTGTTTGGTTAACCGGACCAAACCATTTGTTGTTTGACTAACCGAACCAAATCGGCTGTCGTTTGACTCACCGGACCAAACCAGCTATTATTTAGTTCACCAGACAAAACTGGCTGTTATTTAGCTAATGACCATACAAGCTGTTGTTTGGCTAACGACCATACCGGCTGTTGTTTGGCTAACGACCATACTGGCTGTTGTTTGGCTAACGACCATACTGGCTGTTGTTTGGATAACAACCATACCAACTGTTGTTTGGATAACAACCAAACCAGCTGATGTTTGATTAACCAAACCAAACCAGCTGATGTTTGATTAACCAGACCAAACCAGCTATTGTTTGGCTAACCTGACCAAACCGGCTGTTGTTTGGCTAACTGAACCAAACCGTCGTTGTTTGACTAACCAGAACAAACTGGTTATTGTTTGGCTAATTGGACCAAACCAGATGACACCGGACCAAATCGGACCAAATTGGACGACATCGGACCAAATCGAACCAAATCGGACCAAACCGGACCACACCGGACCAAATCAGACCAAATCGAACCACACCGAACCAAATCGGACCAAACCAACCGGACCAAATCGGTTGTTATTTAGTAAACCGGACTAATTCGGTTGTTCTTTGACTAATCGAACCAAATTGTCTTCACTAAAACAAATTTGACCAAACTGGTTGTTGTTTGACTAACTGGACCAAACCGGTTGTTGTTTGGCTAAGCAGGCCAAATCGGTTGTTGTTTGGCTAAGCAAACCAAACCGACTTTTGTTTGGCTAACCGAAAAAAATCGATTCTTGTTTGGGTCACCGAACCAAACTAACTGTTGTTGGGCTAACTGGACCAAATCAGTTGTTGTTTGGCTAACCGGACCAAACTGATCGTTGTTTACCTAATCGGACCAAACCGACCGTTGTTTGGCTAACCAGACCAAACCAACTGTTGTTTGGCTAACCGGACCAAACCGGTTGTTGTTTGGTTAACTGGACCAAATTGACTATTGTTTAACTAACCGAATCAAACAACCTATTGTTTGGCTACTCGGACCAAACCGGTTGTTATTTGGTGAATCGTACCAAACCAACTGTGATTTGACTAACTGAACCAAATCGGCTGTCGTTTGATTCACCGGACCAAACTGGCTATTATTTAGTTCACGGGACCAAACCGACTATTGTTTGGCTAACCGGACCAAACCGACTGTTGTTTAGCTAACCGGACCAAATTGGTTGTTATTTGCTTAATCGGACCAAACTGAATGTTATTTACTTAACCGGACCAAACGGGTTGTTGTTTGGCTAATCGGACCACACCGGTTGTTATTTAGCTAACCAGATAAAACGGGTTGTTGTTTGGCTAACCAGACCAAACGGGCTATTGTTTGTCTAATCGGACCAAACCTGCTATTGTTTGGCTAACCGACCAAACCTGCTATTGTTTGGCTAACCAACCAAACCTGCTATTGTTTGGCTAACCGGACCAAACCTGCTATTGTTTGGCTAACCGGACCAATCTAAATTAAATTAATATTATTTTGATGTTAACTAACAATTTAATATAAAATTTCTTATATAAAAAGGTTTTTAATAATTATTGAATCCAATTTAATGTTATTTTGAAGTTTAGTAATTGAATGTAAAATTATTTGTAATAACACTATTTGCAAGAAGTTGGCCCACTTAATTAGAACTATCGGGCCGAGGTAGCCTGACCCAAAATTCTAATTTCATCTAATTTTACTTTTTTTAACACTATTTAATAACAACTATGTTGTACAAATAATAAACATGACAATAAACAGAGTAATCTCATAACAACTAAAAGCGACTATAAGAAGATATAAACCAAATAAAGATAACAACACACTCTAATTCTATCTAAATAATCACAAAAAATAATAATAAAAAGAAATAAACCTAAAAGAAAACTAACAATTAATGTTATTTTGAAGTTAACTAACAATTTAATGTAAATTGTTTTCCTTTGATAGGTATTTAATAATTATTTAATCCAATTAAATGTTATTTTGAAGTTATTTTGTCTTCAAAAGCTTTTTAATAACTATTTAATCCTATTTAATGTTATTTTGAAGTTAACAAACAATTTAATGTAAACTTTTTTGCCTTCAAAATATTTTTAATAATTATATAATCTAATTTAATATTATTTTGAAGTTATGTAACAATTTAATGTAAATTTTCTAGCCTTCAATAGGTTTTTAATAATTATTTAATCTAATTTAATGTTATTTTAAAATTAACTAACAATTGAATGTAAAATTATTTGTAATGACACTATTTAATTAAATTTTTTATTTGTTTGTTAACCGGACCAAACCAACCGTGATTTGACTAACCGAACCAAATCAGCTGTCGATTGACTCAGTAGAGCAAACCAGCTATTATTTAATTTACCGGAGCAAACTGACTGTTGTTTGGCTAATTGGACCAAACCGACAGTTGTTTACCTAACAGAACCAAATGGACTATTTTTTTGTTAACTTGACCGAACGGGCTGCTGTTTGGCTAACCGGACCATACTGGATGTTGTTTAGCTAACTAGACCAAATAGACTATTATTTGGCTAACCAGACCAAGTAGGCTGTTGTTTGGCTAACCGGACGAAACCTGCTATTGTTTGGTTAACCAAACCAAACCGATTGTTGTTTGGCTACCCAGACCAAATCGGCTGTTGTTTAGTTAACCATACCAAACCAACTGTGATTTGACTAACCGAACCAAATCGGCTGTCGTTTGACTCACCAGACCAAACCGATTATTATTTAGCTTACCAGAGCAAACCGGTTGTTGTTTCGCTAACCGGACCAAACCGACAGTTGTTTACCTAACAGGACCAAACAGACTGTTGATTGGTTAATTGGACCGAACGGGTTGTTGTTTGGCTAACTAGACCATACCGGTTGTTGTTTGGCTAACTAGACCATACCGGTTGTTGTTTGGCTAACTAGACCATACCGGTTGTTGTTTAGCTAACCGGACCAAACATACTATTATTTTACTAACCGAACCAAACAGGCTATTGTTAGGCTAATCGGACCAAACCTGTTGTTGTTTGGCTAACCGAACCAAACCGGCTGATGTTTGGCTAGCAAGACCAATCTAAAGTAAATTAATATTATTTTAATATTAACTAATATTTGATTGCCCAACCCAAAATTCTAATTTCATCGAATTTTTCTTTTCTTGACACTATTCAATAACAACTATGTTGTACAAATAATAAACATGACAATAAACAGTAATTTCATCAAAATAATAGTTAAAAGCAACTATAAGAAGATATAAACTAAATAAAGATATTTAATAATTATTTAATCCCATTAAATGTTATTTTGAAGTTATTTTGCTTTCGAAATATTTTTAATAATTATTTAATCCTATTAACTATTATTTTAAAATTAACGAAAAATTTAAGGTAAATATTTTTTACTTAAAAAGTTTTTTAATAATTATTTAATCCATTTTTATGTTATTTTATTTTTAAATACAATTTAATATTATTTTGAAGTTAACTAACAATTTAATGTAAAATTTTTTTGCATTTAAAAGATTTTAAATAATTATTTGATCTAATTGAATATTATTTTGAAGTTATCTAACAATTTAATATAAATTTTCTTGACTTCAAAAGATTTTTCATAATTATTTAATCTAATTTAATGTTATTTTAAAATTAACTAACAATTGAATATAAAATTATTTGTAATGACACTATTTAACTATTTTTTTATTTGTTTGTTATGTTAGTTTTTATTAATTATTTAATCCAATTATTTTGAAATTAACTAACAATTCAATGTAAAATTTCTTGTCTTCAAAAGGTTTTAAAAACATATTTAATTCACTTTAATGTTATTTTGATTATTTAATCCAATTTAATGTTATTTTAAAAATAACCTACAATTAAATGTAAAATTATTTGTAATGTCACTATTTAATTAGTTTTTTTATTTGTTTCTTATGTTGGTTTTTAATAATTATTTAATCCAATTATTTTGAAATTAACTGACAATGTAATGTAAAATTTTTTGTCTTCAAAAGTTTTTAAAAAGTTATTTAATTCAACTTAATGTTATTTTGATTATTTAATCCAATTTAATGTTATTTTAAAATTATCTAACAGTTGAATGTAATTGTAATGACACTCTTTGTGAGGAGTTGGCCCACCTTGAACTATCGGGCTGTGGTAGCCCAGTCCAAATGACGAAGTTAACTTGGCCCAACACGGCTGAGCTGACCCGTCTAACACCACCGAAGTGACCCGGCCAAACACAACCGAGCTGACCTAGCCAAACACGACCGAGCTGACCCAGCCAAACACGACCGAGCTGACCCGGCCAACACGACCGAGTTGACCCGCCTAACACGGCCGAGGTGACCCGGCCAACACGGCCGAGTTGACCCGCCCAGCACGGCCGAGGTGACCCGACCAACTTGGCCGAGGTGACCCGGCCAACACAGCCAAATTGAGTGACCAACACGGCCGACTTGACTCGGCCAACACATCTGGATTAACTCAGTAGACACGGCTGGGTCGACTCGATCGAGTCGACCGGGTTGATCCGGTCGAAACGACAGAGTCGACTCAGAGCGGAGGTCGTCCCTGACCTCCAGCTCTGCCGACGCATAGAGAAATCCTAGTTTCTCTGTGCGCATGGACGGTAGGGTTGCCCATCTGTGTAGAAGATACTCTCCACCGATTATCTCAGTCAATATGAAATTAGTCAATCCCAAGGGAAACTCCCTTCTCTTTGTATCATAGGTTATAAATTGTAACCTGCTTGAAGGATGAAAATGAAGAATTCAAGTTTTACATGGTATCAACCTTCCGTCGATCCTCTATGGCAGATACACCACATTCCTCTGCTCTTCCACCTTCGACATCCCTTTCAGTCCAAGGCAATTCCTTCAACCTTGGACCTCCTCATGGAACTTTTATCCTCACCATCACCAACATAACCAACAGTGTCTCTCTTAAATTGGATCGTTCCAATTATCTGCTATGGAGATCACAGTTTCTTCCCGTCCTGCATAGTCAGGGCGTCATGGGTTTCATCAATGGGGACATCCAACCCCCTGCGCAGTTCATTCCAATTGCCGATAGCACCACACCAAATCCTCATTATGTAGCTTGGTTCAGAGTTGATCAAACTCTGCAAAGCTGGATTCTAGCCACCCTTACTCCTGGCGCGGTGGGACAAATGTTGGGTCTCAAGAGAGCGCAGGCAATGTGGCTGACCCTCGAGCAGACATATGCGTCCAATCTTCAAGCCCGAATTCTCCATCTGCGTATGGAGCTCCAAAACCTCAAAAAAGGCACCATGCCGATTTTCGAATTCCTTGAGAAAGCCAAAACATTGGCTGATAGTCTCTCTGCAGCAGGGAGGCCCATTGATCAAGACGATCTCGTCTCTTACATTCTCCATGGCCTAGGTTCTGAGTATGAACCTTTTTTATAATGTCTGTAATCGCTTTCGAGCGGAACATCTACAGCTTGAAGAATTACAAAATTTGCTCTTGACTCAAGAGCATCGTTTTGCATTAACAACTCAGCTTGGCGGATTGTCCCTTCCTGCTGCAACCCCTTCGCCAATATGACGACTCATTCTTCCGTAATAATAATCGGGGTCGAGGAGGAGGTCGTCAAACCAATCGCGGACGTGGACGGGGTGGAGGCCGACCTGGAAGTTCTCCCTCTCCAAACAACAACAATCGCACCAGAAATGATAATCGCCCTCAATGTCAGATATGCAATCGCAGAGGTCACTCTGCCGGTCAATGCTATCATCGATTCGATCACTCTTTTCAGCCAGCTCCTTCCTCTTCGGTCAACACAGTCCACTTCTCTGACAACAACACCGATGGCCTTTGGTTCCCTGATTCAGGAGCCACAAACCACTTTACTGGTGATCTCAATACACTCACTGATCGTGCCTTTGTTCAAGGTGATGAACAAGTTCAATTAGGTAGTGGGAGTCGTGTTCCAATTCTATGTCGGGGTTCCATATCCCTTCCTCCCTTCTCCCTTCACAATGTCTTTTACGTTCCGAGTCTAGTCAAAAATTTGGTTTCTGTTTTTCAATTTACAAAAGATACTGACTCCTATTTTGAATTCCATCCAACCTGTTTCTATGTGAAGGACCGACGAACGGGGTGAGCTATTCATCGGGGGCGGCTTAAGGATGGCTTATATGTGTTCGATGATCCAGTTCCATCACAATGTCTCCTTGCTGCAAAGTCCTCCCCATCCCTTTGGCATGATCGCTTAGGACATCCATCTCATGCTGTCGTCAAGAAAATATTAGATACCCTTTCCATTCCTGTTTCTCCAATTCAATTGTCTACTCCGTGTGAGCCTTGTTACAAGGCAAAATCACATAAACTTCCTTTTCAATCAAATAAGTTTCATGCTACTTCTCCTCTTCAGTTACTTTCATTAGATATTTGGGGACCTGCCCCTCATCTTTCAGTTGACGGTTTCTCTTACTATCTTTCCATCGTCGACACTTTTAGTGGCTTTACTTGGATATACTTCATGAACGCAAAAAGTGATATCTACTCTCTACTTCATCAATTTCGACTGTTAGTTGAAAATCAACTGAATACAAGGATTAAAACTATTCACTCAGATGGCAAAAAAGAATTTTTAAGCCATGCCTTTAAGTCTTTCTTGCATTCCTATGGAATCACTCACCAAATTTCTTGTCCCAACACTCCCCAACAAAATGGGGTTGTCGAAAGAAAACATCGACAAATTGTTGAAATCGGTCTTGCTCTCCTCTCTCATATCTCCGTCCCTCTCTCTTACTGGGATTCCGCCTTTTACATTGCTGTGTATTTGATTAATAAATTACCTCGTCTATCTAAAAACACTGTCTCCCCGTTTGAAATTCTCTTTCACAAACAACCAGACTACAATTTCTTAAAAGTTTTTGGTTGTCTCTGTTACCCGTTGTTACGTCCCTACAACAAACACAAGCTTCAATATCGCAGCAAGGCATGCATATTTCTTGGCTATCACCCAAATTATAAGGGGTACCGGTGTCTGGATCTAGAATCTCAACGGGTCTATATCTCAAGGCATGTCACATTCCATGAAGATATTTTCCCGTTCAAGCTCCCTCAGCTTCCTGGTGATCACGCTCAATCCATTGCTCGGTCAACTCATGAAGGTACGTTTCCTATTTTTCCTCCCAAATCTGTATCCAATCCATCACCACCCTCTTTGCCAATAAACCCATCTACCGAGAATCCCTCTAATTCAGCTAGTGTTGACCCACTTTCCACCCACTCCATTCCTACTTTTTCTCCATCAATTAGTCCTTCCTTACCTTCCGTACAACAACAATCTCAACAACCCTCTTCCACATCAGCAAGTCAAACCACTACTACTCCTTCCATATCAACAACTCTACCTTCTCTCCCAAATCCAGTTGCTCCCCTATCAGTCCATCCGATGATTACAAGAGCAAGGACAGGAAATCTTAAGCCAAAAACCTTTCTCACCACAAAGCAATCACTTTCAAATCTCGATCCCTCTAAGGAGCCTACTTGTTTTTCTCAAGCAACAAAATTTCCTCAATGGCGACAAGCCATGACGTCTGAGATCAATGCCCTTCTTGCAAACAAAACATGGACACTAGTGCCAAAATCGCATAATCGCACTCCCATTGGGTGTAAATGGGTTTTTCGAACCAAACACAAAGCTGATGGTACGATTGAACGCTACAAAGCATGGTTGGTTGCGAAAGGGTTCCATCAATGGGAGGACTTGATTTCACAGAAACCTTTAGTCCAGTAATAAAGCCTATCACCATTCGTTTACTACTTGGCATGGCTTTAACATATGGCTGGACTATTCAACAACTCGACATCCAAAATGCCTTCTTACATGGTGATCTCAAAGAGGAAGTTTATATGACTCAACCTCCTAGTTTTGTGGATCCGACTCGACCCAATCATGTATGCCGTTTGCAACGATCCCTCTATGGATTGAAGCAATCGCCTCGAGCATGGTATACTAGGCTACACATTACTCACTGATTTAAATTTTACAGGGTCTCGTGCCGATACATCACTGTTTACAAATATGAAGGCAACCAGGTGGTGTTTCTCTTAGTATATGTCGATAACATAATACTATTATCAACCACACCTCACCATGCAGCGGCTGTCATTGCTTCACTTCAAACCAAAATCCCAGTCAAACCACTCGGCAAGCTGCACTACTTCCTCGGCATCCAAGCAACAATCTCTCCAAAGACCATCCATCTCAGTCAAGAAAAATTCGCAAGATGGTGTAAAACCTATATCAACACCAGCTTCTACCGGGAATAAACTCTCCAAATTCGCAGGTACTCCACTTCCTGATCCCACGACGTACCGTTCCACTGTAGGAGCCTTGCAGTACCTGACCATCACTCGGCCTGATTTGCAATATGCTGTGAATCAAGTATGTCAATTCCAGCAAACTCCAACAGACGTCCACTAGACAGCTGTTAAAAGAATTCTTCGATATGTTAAAGGAACCATTCGTCATGGAGTTACTCTTCAACCCATTGATACTTTTGATATTAATGTTTTCTCGGATGCCGATTGGGCGGGTAACCCGGATGACAGAAGGTCCACAACAGGTTATTGTTTATTCCTGGGAGACAATCTTCTCTCATGGTGTTCCAAAAAGTAACCTACCGTGTCTAGATCAAGTGCGGAGGCCGAATACAGAGCTCTCGCTGCTGCTGCTTCTGAAATTTCTTAGCTCCTTCAACTGTTAAAAGAACTACGAGTTCGAGTTGTGTACAAACCGCTGGTGCGATAATCTCTCAGCAACATACATCGCGGTTAATCCTATTTTTCATGCACGAACAAAATATATCGAGTTTGATTACTATTTTGTGCGTGAACGGATCAACCAAGGCACTCTGCAAGTTCGCTACATTCCAACAGTCGATCAAATTGCAGACATTCTCACAAAAGGATTGTCACGTCAATCACACATGAGGTTCCTGATCAAACTCTCGTCCGCATCATCTACGGCCAGTTTGAGGGCGAGTGTAGAAGATACTCTCCACTGATTATCTCAGTCAATATGGAATTAGTCAATCCCAAGGGAAACCTTTCTGTTACGGGAGAATTTACTCCCTTCTCTTTGTATCATAGGTTATAAATTGTAACCTGCTTGAAGGATGAAAATGAAGAATTCAAGTTTTACAATCTGCGACGAATCTTTACGGCCTCGGCCAGTGCCAAAAAACCGCCGGAATACCCATCGAAATTTGACTCGACTCAGAGCGGCGATCGTCCCTGACCTTCAGCTCTGCCGACGCACAGAGAAACCCTAGTTTCCTATGCGCATGGACGATAGTCCATCCACAGAATCATCCGCCGAAGTCGAGTCCCCCGTCCGCAGCGACTCTTTCCGGCATCGACCACTTCCAAAAAATCGGCGAAAACCCATTCAAATCCTTCAATCGCAGAACCACACAATTACGGAAAACAAAACATACAGAACAACAGTAAAAAAGCTACCCCTAAGCATAACTTAAAGACAAAAAGTAAAAACCCAACACATAATATAATCAATGGCTAAGAATATATAAATTAAAGAAACAAATGTGGAAAAAAATCTCACCACAGATAGAAACGCAAGCTCTGAACTCAACGATTGAAACTGAACCGGAAAAAAAAAATGAGAGAACGATGACGCAGTGAAAAGTAAAGACATGAGAACTTTATTAACAACATACCTTCAACTTTCAAGACGTTGAAAAAACTTTGGGAAGACAGATGAAAAAGCTTTAATGGATCAGTATGGTGGTTGAAATTTTTTATGTTTTATGAGGAAGATAGTAGAAGTTTACTGACGTAGAGGAATTAGAATGACATAAATAAAGGTGAGAAGCAGTTGAGAGGTGCTATACAGCCACCGACTGCTTCTCCTATTTATTAGGTTGTTTATAGATTGGATTGGAATTTGGAAGTTAATTAAAATTTTAAAAACCATCTATATACGATGTTATGTTTTGTTTACCGAACGTTTTTATATTTTACTAATTCACCACTTTACCGCCTCACCGCCTCATAGTTTTATTTTTTCATTTTTCTAGATAAATATTTACTTTCACTCCCTCAATTTCCTACATGTGTTTATTTGGTTGTCTTTTTATCACTTCTTCATCGGTCTTAAATTTGTGTAATTCTGCAAGGTATGTATCTTGACTTTTCTTCCATTTTGTTGGAGATTTTATTTTTAATTTGTGTAATTTCTTTGCTTTTTGTTGTCATCTTTTGTTGCTTTATTCTCCAATTTTGTATTGTTGTGGTTTTACTGTTTCTGATTATGTTTGATAGGCAAGAGACGTAGTGGATTTTGGATGTCCATTTATATATTTGAGTTCGTTGAAGTTGCCGCAAAGAGACACTTGATTTCTGATGGAGCTCCAGCACTATTGTGGTCGGGGTTCGGTTCGGTGAAGTCGCCAGAAGAGGCGACTTGATTTTAACTTCCAGGCCACAGAGATCCACTCTGTCTAATTAACTTCCTGGCCGCAGAGAAACAACGGTTTCTCTGCGTTGAGCTTCCGGTGCTCTCGGGCCTAGTTCACCGGTTCGAAGGTACAGGCCAATGCCGGAAATGGTCGTTGGACACCGGCGACGTTAATGACGGTGGTGGTTTACTGCCGCTGCCACGGAAGTTGCGCATAGAGAAACGAGGGTTTCTCTGCACCTCATCAGAGCAGGAGGTCAGGGACGATCTCTGCCCCGGTGAGTGACCTCGGTCATTTCGACCGATTCTGCTCATTTAATCGACTCGGTCGTTTTGACTGGGTCGCGTCGGCCGTCTTGGCCGGGTTAACTCGCTAGTTTTGGCCAGGGTAGCTCGGCAATGTCGATTGGGTCAGCTCGGTTGTGTGGGCCGGGCAGCTCGGCTGTCTTGACCGAGTCAACTTGACTGTATTGGGCCGAGTGAAGTTGGCTGTTTGGCCCGGGTCAGTTCGGCCCGACAGCTCTAATTAAAGTGCGTACTGTGATTACAAATAATTTTCATTAAATAACATTAAATTGGATTAAATCATTATTAAAAATCTTTTGAAGTTAAAAAAAACAAATACATAAAAAGTTTAATTAAAATAATTAAAATATTGTTATCGAAAGGAAATAAGAATTTTATTGATTTAAATTAATAAAATTGCAAAACATATAAGATTTGAAACAAAATACACTAACATTAATAATTGATAAATTAAATGAAAAGGTCAAATAACAAGAGTGTAATGAAAAGTAAAATTAGATCAGATTCGAGTTGGTTTAATTAACATGAAATAAATGTAATACGAAATTGAATTAAAAAGACCAACACGATTTAGGTAGTCTTAATTCAAATATATATATATATATATATATATATAATAAGATATTTATTGATTTAAATTAATAAAATTGCAAAACATATAGGATTTCAAAAAATATACACTAACATTAATAATTCCTAAATTAAATGAAAAGGTCAAATAACAATAATGTCATGAAAAGTAAAATTAAATCAGATTAGAGTTAACTTCAACATAATTGGATTAAATAATTATTAAAAACTTTTGAAGGCAAAATAACAAACAAATAAAAATTTTCATTAAAATAACTAAAATGTTGTTTAGTGGGCCAATTCACAAATAGTGTCATTATAAATAATTTTGCATTCAATTGTTAGTTACCTTTAAAATGACATTAAATTGAATTAAATAATTATTAAAAACCTTTGCTAGGTAAGAAAGTCAATTTGGTCTGATTAGTCAAAGAACAACCGGATTAGTTCGGTTCACCAAATAATAACCGATTTGGTCCGATTTGGTCCGGTTAGCCAAACAACGACATATTTGGTCTGGTTAGTCAAACAATGACCGGTTTGGTCTAGTTGGCTAAACAATAGCCAATTTGATCCGGTTTGGTCTGGTTTGGTTCGGTTAGCAAAAAAATAGTAGGTTCGGTCCGGTTAGTCATAGAATAGCCGGTTTGGTCCGGTTATTCAAACAACAAACGATTTGGTCTGGTTAGCCAAACAACAGCCGGTTCGGTGCGGTTAGCCAAACCACAACCGATTTGGTCTGGTTTGGTCCGGTTAGCCAAACAACAGCCGATTTGGTTCGGTTTGGTCCAGTTAGGCAAACAACAGCCGGTATTGTCCCATTAGCGAAACAATAGCCAGTTTGGTCTGGTTAGCCAAACAACAGCAGGTTTGGTCCGGTTAGCCAAACAACAGTCGATTTGGTCCGGTTAGCCAAACAACAGGGGTTTGCTCCGGTGAGTCAAACAACAGGGGTTTGGTCCGGTGAGTCAAACAACAGTTGGTGTGGTCCGATTAACCAAACAACACTCGATATGGTCGGTTTGGTTCGGCTAGCCAAACAACAACCGGTTTGGTCCGGTGAACTAAAACAAGAGCCGATTTGGTCCCGTGAGTCCAACAATAGCCGATTAGGTTTGGTGAGACAAACAACAAGCAATTTGGTCCGGTTTGGTCCAGTTAACCAAACAATGACCGCTTTGGTCTGCTTAGCCAAACAACAGTCGGTCCGATTAGCCAAACAATGGTCGTTTGGTACGGTTAGCGAAACAACAGCCGATATGGTCCGCTTAGGCAAACAACAATCGGTTTGGTCTGGTTAGCCAAAGAACAGCTAGTTTTGTCTGGTTAGCCAAACAACAACCGGTTTGGTCTGGTTAGCCAAAGAACAGCCGGTTTAGTTCGGTTAGCCAAACTACAGCCGGTGTGGTTTGGTGAACTAAATAATAGCCGGTTTGGTCTGGTGAGTCAAACAACATCCGGTTTGGTCCAGTGAATCAACAACAGCCGGTTTGGTTCGGTTAGCCAAACAACAATTGGTTTGGTCCGGTTAGCCAAACAACAACAGGTTTGGTCCAGTTAGCCAAACAACAGCCAGTTTGGTCTAGTTAGCCAAACAACAGTTGGTTTGATCCAGTTAGCCAAACAACAACCGATTTGGTCAGGTTAGCTAAACAACAGCCGATTTGGTTCGGTTAGCTAAACAACAATTGGTTTTGTCCGATTAGCCAAATAACAGCTGGTTTGGTCCGGTGTTTGGCAGCCAGTTTGGTCCGGTGTTTGGCAGCCGATTTGGTCCAATTAGCCAAACATCAGCCGGTATGGTGTGGTCAGCCAAACAACAGCTTGTATGGTGTGGTTCGCCAAACAACAACCAATTTGGTTCGGTTAGCCAAACAACAACCGTTTGGTTCCGTTAGCCAAATAACAGTCGTTTGGTCCGATTAGCCAAACAACAACCGATTTTGTTCAGTTTGCCCAACAATAGTCGGTTTGGTCCGGTGAGCCAAACAACAATCGTTTTTTTTTATTAGCCAAAAAATAACCAGTTTGGTTCGATTAGCCAAACAACAGCCGGTTTAGTCCGGTTAGCCAAACAACAATCAGTTTGGTCAAATTTGTTTTAGTGAAGTCAATTTTGGCCTGATTAGTCAAAAAATAACCGGACTAGCCCGGTTCACCAAATAACAAGCAGTTTGGTTCGGTTAGCCAAACAACAGCCGGTTTACTTTGGTTAGCCGAACAACAACCGTTTTGTTCCGGTTAGTCAAAGAAAAACCAATTTGATCTAGTGAGTCCAACATATGGTTCAGTTAGTCAAACAATAACCACAACCAGTTTGGTTCGGTGAGCAAAACAACAACCAGTTTGGTTCGATAAACCACATAACAACCGCTTTGGTCGGGTAACCTTTTGAAGAATAAAATAAAAAACAAACCAAAAGTTTAAAATATTATTGTTGATTGTAGTCTTCAGAGAAGTTTAGTTTTTGACTTGCATATACGGTATGTTTATGTAAATTTTCTATTTGGTTATTTTTTAATTGTTTTTTTGTGTTTATTTACATAAAATTATAGTGTGTTGTCATTTTCATTTGGTTTATATCTTCTTATAGTCATTTTTAGTTGTTATTTTGATGATATTACAGTTTGTTGTGATGTTTATTATTTGTACGGCATAGTTGTTATTGATTTCAGTTTAATCATTTTGAATAAAACCGATTTAGTTCATTGATCTAACTAATAGTCCGTTTGGTCCAGTTAGTCAAACAACAGTTGTTTTGGTCCGGTTAACCAAACAACAGCCGCTTTGATCCGGTTGAACAAAGAACGACCAGTTTGGTCATGATGGCATGGTCTGTCCCAGTTTGTTTGAGTGAAGTCAATTTGGTCTGATTAGTTAAAGAACAACTAGTCTGGTGACTCCAACAACAACAGGTTCTAATCCAGTTACCCAAACAATCACTGATTTGGTCCGGTGAGGGAACCAAGAATTGTTGTGGTCTGATGACCCAATCCACAACCAGCTTGCTCCGATGACCCAAACAATAATCGATTTGGTTCGCTGATCTAACGAAAAACCGGTTTGGTCCGGTTAGGCAAACAACAACAGATTTGGTCCGGTTAGGCAAACAACAGTCGGTTTAGTCCGGTTAGCCAAACAATAGCCGGTTCAGTCCGGTTAGTCAAACCACACCCGACTTAGTCCAGTTATGCGGTTAGTCAAACCACAACCGGTTTGGTCCGGTTAATTAAACCTCAGCTGGTTTGGTCCAGTTAGTTAAACCACAGCTGGTTTGGTCCGGTTAACCAAATGAAAGAGGATTTGGTCCAGTTAACGAAATGACTGTCGATTTGGTCCGGTTAGCCAAATGACAGGCAGTTTGGTTCAGTTAGTCAAATGACAACTAGTTTGGTCTGGTTAATTAAACCTCCAGAGTCACCGGTCTCTCTCTCTTTCTCCCGTCCCTCAAAAGGTAATTTTGCCACGGTCCTCTCTCATGCAATCTACCCTATTAATTAGTACTCTCTAATTTTGACAGGTGCGTCCAATGGACTAGAATAATGTCGCACAAAGGTGAACGAATCCCTTCTTTCTTCAAAGTGATGATCGAAAACTTCAATAGAAGAGTGGTAAGTGATCTATCTTATTTGTCTTTTTTTCATAATTATCTTAATTTTTTAATGTTCGATTTTTCAAAAAATTCCTACAGAGTTTGTAAAACACTTGAAAGAAAAGAAGTTTCCCACCAAATCAATCCTTACAATAGTAGATTATAAATGCTAGGCAGTGGAGGTGAAAAAATGTCGTGATGATTGGACATTTTGTAGTTTTTCATAGTGATGATGAATTAAATTTCAACGTCATCATATTTGGACACAATGGATATGAAAAAGAATTTCCACGATATGAAAAAGTAAAAGTTGAGGGCGAGACAGAAAATGATACAGAACCACAAAGACAATCAACATGCCATTGTAGTTACGTTCCATCAAAGGCAAACAGTTAGCTTATTCAATGCACGAATTATCTCTTTTAATTTTTTTCATTGCATTTTTTTTTTTTCTTATCACTAAAGCTTTCTCTTTTACAAATCAGAACGAACAATATTAGATGCAAACAGTTGTCTATTTAAAATTTGCAATCCTCATTTTGTTTCAGTGGTGAAACTAGAAAAAAATTATCGAATTGTGAGTTACTATTCTTTTCATGGAAAGAAAATGAATGTGTCTCTATTATTTCATTTATTACATTCCCTGGTTCAACTGACATGCGAACACCTGTCACATTGTCACTGCAGAAAATTTCAAAGGCCTTCGGGATAGGATCTGGCCTGTGGCCATCTTCCAACAAAAAAATTTACATAGAAGACCCGATTGGCTGTCGTTGGCCGGTCAACTTGATTATTCATGATAGACGTTCCAACTGCGGTGCATTTATGGGCGGATGGCGTCAGGTTATCAAGAATAATGCATTGCTACCTGGAGATATTTAGGTTTTTGAAGTTATTAACGGTGGTAAGCGTAACAAACCAAACATCGTGCATCTACATATTCAACGAGCACCTTGAAAATAATGAAAATGGGGTTTTACTTTTTTAAATAGCCAAACATAAATGTTCACAATTTTTGTAGCTTTTACAGAGTAAAACTCTTATAAAGTCCAGGTTTATATACCTTTTTCGTATATATTTATATTACTATGTCTGAATATTGTTTTATCGTATTAATAGAGGACCATTTAGTTCTGATTAACGTAGAGTTGGATGATAGTTAAATATCGATTATTTTCTTTCATAAATATATAATATTTTATTAATAATAGTTTGATAACGGTTTAATAATAATTAAAATAATTAGAAAGTATTATATTTTATTGATTTATTTTTTTTCTTTTTTTTTCTTGTGTGCTTCCAAACACGTTCATAGATAATAGAACTACAATTGGCAATATAGAGTAACAATAATATTTTTGTTTTGTTATAAAACCTACATTAATCCACTTCGCCCATCGTATGACGGGCTTAAATCCACTAGTGTATGGAATATGGATTATCAAATAAATACTGCTTGATTTTAAATGTTGTTATTTTAACTTTTTTTAGTTTATGCAGAGCATTATTATTATTATTATACACTAATTTGAAGAAATTTTTTTAAAAAAAGTTGTCATTTTTTAAGGTGTTTTTTAAATATTTTTTAGGGCTGAGTTGTCTAACTAGAGTGAGAGTCCGGTTGACTCGTCTGAGTCTATTTGGACAGACTTGTATCGACTTGGATTTTTGGGTGCCCGAGTCAATTCGAGTCTAGGGTAGTACCACCCTTGGAAAATATCACCTCCACGTGTAGGAAAATCTTACATGCAAAATTTAGAGAAGAAACGGTTTTAACCCATGTTTTAAACCGGCCATTAAACCGCCAGTGTGTCTAGTTTTGGTCCAGGTTAGACCAATGGCAATGGTTCAACCATTGAATATTATATTTTATATACTATATATATATAGGCGTCAAAATCCGACGTGTCCCAATTTTGATAAACCCATGCAATGATCCACCCAATAAATCATCCGAAGGCCTACTTCATGTACACCGCGGACTTTTCTACAGTTCGCTCATCAACTTCATCAAAACAGCCCACCAGCGGGCCCGATGTCCAGCCAAGCCAATTTCTCAAATCAATTGGCAGTCAGCAAAAATTAAAGCCACGCTAGGCTTCTCAAGTCACTCGGCAGCTGGCTAAAAAGGCAAGCCCCGCCAGAAAACCTCAATCGACCAAGTCTGGTCAATCCCTCAACTACAGGGAAGGGAAGAGGAAAGTCTTCCCTCCTCTTAAGGATTGAGAGAGGAAAAACAGGGAGCTCCCCAGTTCTCTCCCACTCCAACAGAAGTAGAAGAAATCAATCGAGATCCTCTTTCTGAGGATCGAGCTCCATCAAACAACTCAACCACTGACTTCAAATAGCCAGAGACAAACCAGTGGGCTGAGTCAGAAAGAGACATCGAGGTTCAGAAATTTTTCCTCAAAGTCACTCGACTCAGAAACTTTCTCGAGCCTGAAGTTCACAAATTTTTCAGTTCGTCGAAATTCACACGGTCTACTGAAGAAGCTCTACACGTTCACCGGTGATGTCAATACGCCGAATACACGAAACACAAACACTTTCGTCTGGCCAACTACATCTGTCGTCGTTCGTGCACACTTGCTCAGAGACTCGAAATTCGTCATTGAATTGCAGAAAGTAGTGACTTCACCATCAACCATATCGGAGATCGAATAAGAGGAAAGCTAGGAGATCACACCCACAAAATTTCTCAATTGCAAAACACAAATTGTAATTTTCTCTATATTTCAGTCGAATTAATCAATCGCTCGGCCTTTTTTCGGATCAGAGGTTTGTCGCTGAAACAGATTTGACACAACCGGTGGGACATTTCCTACCTCTCATCTCCTTCTCCAATAAAAAAAAAACCCCAAAATCCAATCCATTGGCCAGCCACAACAACAACAACAACAACAACAACATCGGCAAATCAATTGTCGACTCGAGCTCTACTACTCGCGCCCTGCCGCAGGTGCAAGCTCGAAGTCAACAACTGGGATTTGTGGATCGATGGCCGGCTCCACGGCCAACATTCGTGCTCCGACTTCCCCATCACCACCCACTCGCCCAATGACAAGGGTGTCACGGTGTTCCAACCACAGGCTGTCGCAGCCCCTGCCGAACAAGTCGTAGCAGCACCGGTCAGGTTAATTCCCACGGCAACTAAGCCGACTTACCTGGCCGTCGCCACTACGTCACCGGGGCACAACCCAGTGTCCAGTCCGACCAAGTCACCATTATCGCAAAGGGTCCCCTTTGTGCCTGCTCTGATCCAACGTTACGAGCATCACACAACTCCTTCCTCCTCTGTGAGGAGGGACCAAGTACCAATTATGGCTTTACCCAGAACAACAGCCAAGGGCCAATCACCCATGGTGACTGTCTCCAAAGAACTCCTGCCTACGCTCATTGCCACAACTCAATCACCTCGTCGACCGACCCCAACACGAAAACCTCTGGCCCGGACGCCAATTAACTCTCACCAAAGTACACCGGCGGCCACTCCATCGAGCTGGTCACCTATCAAGGCGACAATTCGCCAAAACACCTCAGTGGTCGACTCTCCAACTCGATCACCTATTTCAGCCTCGTCGCACCAAACTACACTGGTGTCTTTCTCACCAACAGGATCCCCGGTAAAAATGTCGCCACTCTAGTTCACAACGGGAGCATCTCCTTCCACTCCCACCATCAAAGTTGCCACCATGGCAACCTCGATGAAAACGGCCGAAGAGCAGCTTGCGAAAATGTAAGCTGCACTAAAAGAACAAGATGAGAGGATTTGTGCCAAGGATGCTCAAATCATGGCTTGTGACATCCAGATCGCGCAAATGATGGAGCAATTGGAAGCTTTCACGACCAATGCTGGCGACATTTCTCAAGAAATCGACCGGAACATGGCGACAACCAGTGCTTCGACTAAGCCCTGCCGAGAGGAGCATGCTCAAAACGAATAATCGGTGGTCCCAGCGATATTCAAATGTCGCGGGGTGAGGAAGAGCCGACCTCCCTCACACTTAACGCGGTGAATGATATGATCAACCGCGCCATACGAAAACAGCTCTGGGAAGAGTAAATAAGTCTCCTACCGGAGACCCTACAGCCAACGGATCCAAAATCTCTCAATGTCATTCGGGTACCATCCGCCCAAATTCCAACTATTCAATGGCGACGGGCATCCGAAGTAGCACATCACGCACTTCATCGAAACCTGTAACAATGCCGGTATCGACGACAACCTGCTTGTCAAGCAGTTCGGCCGTTCACTGATGGGAAACGCCTTCAATTGGTACATCGAGCTACAACAGGAATCGTTCTACAACACCCGGCGCACCATGACGTTAGCCGAGATGGCCAATCTTTAACAAAAGAAAGGCGAAAAGGTCATCGACTACATTAACTGGTGGAGGAATCTCAGTCTCAACTGCAAAGAGAGCTTCAATTTGTCTCTCGAAGCAGAGATCGACATGTGTGTTCGCGGCATGTCGTGGGGGCTTCTCTACTTCCTAAAGGGGAAGAAATTGGCCGACTTCCAAGAGCTCGCAATTGAAGCTCATGACATGGAAGTCGCCATGGAGCAAGCAGGCGACCTCGCCGCTCCAATTCCTGATCCCCACAAAAGGGGAAAGTTGTCGCAAAGGAGCCAAAAGAAAAGGTAAAAGGCTCCTATGCAACTGAAAGCTTCATTCCGATCAAGGTGGGGAACAAACAAAAGTTGAATTACGCCCTGCGACTACTCATCGGGCCCTACTTTCAGAGGCAGATGTTGGAGAAACAATCAAAGACTTACCCCTTCACAGATGTCGACGTCCCAGTCATGCTCGGAGCCAACTTGCTCGGAGCCAACTTGCTTCGCTTACTAGAGGTAAAAAGACCAGAGGACTTGACAAAATCAAAGGAGCCGAACTTCAACAAGTATCATCGCTTACTCAGACATTGAACTGAGAAGTGCTTTGTCCTAAAGGACAAAATTTTGGAGCTCGCAACTCAAGGTCGCATTATAATCGATGGAGTGGAGAATATTGCTTTAGTAAACTCCATATCCATCAAGGCCAGATCTGACTCCAAACCCAGATCCAACAAGCCTCGAGGCATGAGAAGGGAGTATTGTCCCAAATCTAGCCTCCACAAAAAATTACCGGCGAAAAAGGCTCCAGCGCCGCCACCCCGAGAAGCCGCTAAAGCATATGCGGAGGGGTGAATCTTGGTCACTCGATGGAAGAAGCCAATTCAAGAGGCCAAACCGTCAAAAACAATCACAAACAAGGCGAAGCGGTCAAAGAAAAAAGCCGCGAAGCGCCGCAATAAAACTCCAAGGACAAATGTCCAAGGAGTAAATAGATAGAAGAGAAAACCTGTCACATTGGCGGTGTTCTTCCCTAAAGATTTCTTCATGCCACCTCCAGCAATGGTGGTCACCTACTCGTCGGCATCCCCTACTAGGCAGACCGGCAATGAAGATAAAGGCAAAATGCCAGTGGTCGAGTGTGATGACCTCGAGACATCGTTAAAACAAATTTCTCCCTTGAACGAGCTCGAGAACGACTTGGACCTGCCCATTCGATCTCGGCAGGCTCTGATTAAGATCCTCGACAAACCAAAAAAGCACCAAGCCGAGTTGGGGCAACTGCTCATGAGGAAGAATGACATGTCGAAGGTCGGTCTGACGCCGCCATTCAAGAAAGCAGAGAAAGCCTCCTCGTCTCGACAAATGTTGTAGCCAGAGGAGTCCTTCGTAGTGTCCTACCCACCATGCATCGCCTTCCGGGAAGAAGATGCTCAACTGGGGGCAAAGATTCATAATCGGCCACTGTACGTGTCAAGTTACATCAAGGACCACTTGGTCAAGCGCATACTCATCGATTGCGGTTTTGCAGTCAACATCCTGCCGATCCAAACGATGAAGGAAGTCGGCATTTCTACCGGTGACCTGTCTGTGAGCTCACTACTCATCCAAGGGTTCAACCTGGAAGGCCAACAGACACTCGGGATGATCCAGCTCGAGCTCCAAATCGGAGAAATAGTACCTGACACACCCCTTCAAATCATAGATTTTAGGACAACATATAACTTGCTCCTGGGTCGACCGTAGCTCCATGCGAACGGTGTCGTTTCGTCAACACTACACCAATGCTTTAAGTACTGGAAAGACGGTGAGCAGAAGATGGTGTATGCCGACAAAAGTCCATTCACCGAAGTAGAAGCTTCATTCGCTGACGCCAAGTTCTACCTGACAACGCGGCCGACAGTGAGCGTCGTCTTGGTCAAGACAGACCCAAGATATGAAAGCCGCACAACATCCCAAACAAACTCCAAACGAGCTGGTGAAAACTACGTAGCCTAAACCAGCGGCCCACAGTCGCCAAGCGACCGCACCGAAAGCACCAGCGCTGCCACCAATGAACAACACATCGGTGCTAAGGTTCCGCAATCACAATGGAAGAAAGAGGAAGCCCCTCTCGTTGTTTGCTGCAATGCTGAGTCGACAACTCTGAAAGGAGGAGCTACTCTGTAGTTGCCTAAACTTGAAGAGCGAAGCATCGTCAAGAAATGCCCTAGCCCAGAATGGCTGCCAACTACCTGGACGACCGAGGGCTTTGATCCAAACGCCTACCGGTTACTTGCCAAGGCAGGGGGCAATTTCATAAAACAACAACTGCATGAGGTGCCGCTCGTAGCTGTCCCAGTTCTCACTCTAGCACAAGAAAAACTGAGCGAAGGACGTCGCCTTCCACCAAGACGGCACGACCTCGGCTATAAAAAAGAAAAACCCATCTGAATCACCGGGAGGTCAGCCGATGTCCATCAAGTGACCATTGATCAAAGCTCGCCAAAGAAAAATAGAGCTTCGGTGGTCATATACACCAAAGCCCCCCTTGATAAAGCTCAAGCACTCACCGATGACGTTGTGGCCGTAAACCACATCTCAATCACCAGTGACGACGAACAAGGCGACGACGAATTCATCCTAAATTATGCTTCATCCGCGTTCGAAGAGGGAGGACATGCTATGGTGGACGAATTAAAGAATGTCAACCTGGGCACCGAAGAAGACCCGAGGCCAACCTTCCTCAGTGCTTCATTAGCCGAAGGAGAGGAGGTCGAATATATCTCTCTACTCCAAGAATACCGCAACGTGTTCACTTGGAACTACACCGAGATGCCAGGTCTTGACCCCAAAGTGGTCGTGCATAAGCTCGCAGTTCACTCCTCAGTCCGGCCGATCAAGCAAACACAGAGGCGATTCCAACCTGAGCTCATCCCAGAGATCGAGAAGGAAGTCAACAAGCTCATTTCAGCCAACTTCATCCGGGAAGTCAAATATCCTTCCTAGATCACCAACATCGTGCCGGTCAAAAAGAAGAGAGGCCAAATTCGGGTCAGTGTCGATTTCCCGAACAAGGTCTCCCCAAAGGATGACTTCCCATTGCCGATTACCAAGCTCATGGTAGATGCAACAACCGGTCATGAGGCGCTTTCCTTCATGGACAGGTCGTCAAGATAAAACCAAATCCACATGGACCCGAAGGACAAGGAGCTAATGGCGTTCCGTACGTCCAAAGGCATATTTTGCTACAAAGTTATGCCTTTCGGTCTCAAAAACACCGACGCAACTTACCAAAGAGCGATGCAGCATATCTTCGATGACTTTCTTCACAAGCGTGTTGAGTGCTACGTCGATGACCTGGTGGTCAAAATCAAGGAACGAGCTGATCACCTCCATGACCTAAGAGCTGTGTTTAAGCGACTCTAGCGGTTCCAACTCAAGATGAATCCGCTGAAATGCGCCTTTGACGTTACCTCTGGCAAATTCCTCAGGTTCGTCGTACACCACAAAGGGATCGAAATTGATCAAACCAAGATTGATGCGATTCAAAAGATGTCGAAGCCGAGAAACATCTCGGAACTGAAAAGCTTCCAAGGTCATTTGGCCTAGCGCTTCATCTCAATCTTGGCCGGTCGATGTCAACCATTCATCCGGTTAATGTAGAAGGATGTGCCTTTTGAATGGGACAATGCCTGCCAAACTGTTTTTAGCAGCATAAAGGCGTATATCACAAAACTTCCACTGTTTGTCGCTCCAATCGTCGGCAAAACGTTGTTACTCTACATCGCCGCCCAGGAAAACTCGATGGGAGCTCTGCTGGCTCAAAACAACGAGAACAACAAAGAGCGGCCGTTATACTACCTGAGTCGGACCTTGGTAGGCGGTGAACTCAACTACGTGTCTATCGAGAAGACCTGCCAAGCACTCATCTTCGCAATGCAGAAGCTGAGGCACTATCTTTTGGCGCACTCAACAAATTTAATCTCTCGCGTCGACCCGCTCAAGTACATCATGTCGCGACCGATCCTCTCTAACCGACTGGCAAAATGGGCATCCCTTGACCTAAAACCCAACTTACTTTTCAAAAATCTCGTCCTTGTCCCAAAACCCTAAAACCCACAAAACTATTACAAATCTCCCCTTCAATTTTTTTACATAATTTTTTTATTATCTTCATTCGGATCCGAAATTATCTGAATCGATCCGGTTCCAAAACAACACGAATTGAGATATCCGATCCGATGCAACTTCGGATCCGAATGGATCCAAATGGTGCCTGTCAGATCCAATGGCGGAGCCAAGAAAAAATTCTTGGGGGGGCCAACAAGGGGCATATATATACATATAATATATATGTACTCTTTCTCATTGTTCTCTCTAATTTTCTCTCTCTCTCTCTCATTTGCTCTTTCATATAATGTATATGTACTCTTTCTCATTGTTCTCTCTCTCACTCTGTCTCTCATTTGCTCTCTCTCTCTAATTTGCTCTCTCTCTCTCATTTTCTCTCTCTCTCTAATTTGCTCTCTCTCTCTCTCTCATTTGCTCTCTCTCTCTCTCTCTCTCTCTCTCTCTCTTTTGCTCTCTCTCTATCTCTCTCTCTCTTTCTCTCTCTTTCTCTCTTTCTCTCTCTCTCTTTCTCTCTCTCTTTCTCTCTTTCTTCTCTCTTCTCTTTCTCTCTCTCTCTCTCTCTCTTTCCTCTCTTTCTCTCTCTCTCATTTTCCTCTATTTCTCTTTTCCTCTCTTCTCTCTCATTTTCCTCTCTTTCCTCTTTCTCTCTCATTCCTAATATTTTCCTCTTTCTTTCTAATATTTCCTCTATTAATATATGTGTCTAATTTCCTAATTCCTCTCTCTCTAATCTTAATATGGACTCTATGGCTCTCTCTTCTCTCTTTCCAATTTCTCTCTCTCTCTCTCTTCTCTCATTTCCTCTCTCTCTCTCTCTCTCTCTCTTTCTCTCTCTCTCTCTCTATCCTCTCTCTCTCTCTCTTTCTCTCTCTCTCTCTCTTTCTCTCTCTTTCTCTCTCTTGCCTAACCCTATAAAAGGGGTTAGGAAAATGTTTGGGGGGCCCATGGCCCTCCCTTGCCCCCCCCCTCTCCGCCATTGACAGGATCCAGTCCATTCCGGATCTATTTACAGGCTTAGTTTCAATTCACATTTGTAAAAATTCCCACTTTTTCAGTGCAACAAGGGGTAGAAACTTGTCGAAGTTGGGTGGATTTTTGAAAACCCAAACCTAACCCAACGAATACTAACTAAACCTAGGGGTGGGCATTGAGTCGGGTTTATCGTGGAACTCGACCCAAAAAATAACAAGTTTGGATTTCCAAATTTAACCCACGAGTTAGGTTTAGGATTGAGGATGCAAACCCAATCTCGAGTCGGGTGGGGTGGGGTTCGGGTTTACCCAAACCCGACCTATAAATTTTTATTTTTTATTTTTTATATTACGGTTAATATTAAATATAAAGAAAATTTATAATTTGTGGGAAATTTGCACAATAATTGCAATAAGGGCTCAATTTGCATAATTTTTTTATCCTATTCTTTATTTTCCCTAGGGGAGTTAATTCTTCTTCTTTTTTCTCACATTCTTTGTGGGATTTTATTTTGAATTTCAATTCTAATATTGACATTTTAAAATGAATCTGACTGGTCCATGTGTCCCTGTTAATGGCATGTATGCAGCCCACATTGCTGATGTGTTGGCCATGTGGCATTGATGTGGCACTGATGTGTTTGTCCTTATGTACTGATGTGTCATTTGTGTAAGTATTGCCGTGTAAGACCCAATGTCACCTTGTCATCACCAAGTGGTGCTGATGTGTTGGCCATGTAAGCATTGACATGTTATTGACGTGTGAGTGGTCAGACCTTCTAATTTGAATCTCGTCAATTTGATTTGATTTGCCGATCAACGGTACAATTTAACTTGTTGACCGTCCAATAACTTAATTTCTTTACCATGGTCAAATTTTGACTTTGACTCAAATCTTGCAACTTGACTGATCGTGCTCCTTGTACCAATAAAAATTAAAATATAAAATTCTAATTTAAATTAGATTTCGTGGCCAAAATATATATTTTATATATGTTTCACCAAAAATCCGCCGGTCCGCAAAGAGGCGCGACCAAGAGAATATATTGATTACTTTAGAATAAATTTTGTGTTACAGGGTGTGTTTCTTATCAAGGAATGCGAGTGCAATTTCCTGGGCTTCCTCTGATTCGGTCTCCGTATAGTTTTGTTGAAGTTGAAGCTTCTGGCTAGTCGTCGGCGAGATTCGAGTTGCAGGAACGAGTGTGCACGAACTAGTGTGGCTTTGGTCAGTCGGACGGAGGTATTTGTGCTCCGCGTGACTTGGGACGATGTCAGTGATCGTGTAGAGGTGCTCCTAGTCGATCGGTTGATTGGCGAATTGCGAGTAGCTTGACTTCTCTGGTTCGAGAGCTTTCGCGAATGGAGTTTCTTCTCGGCAAGAAGGCTATCGAACTTGAATTTTTCCAACCCCGCGACAGGGAATTTGCTGGCCTTTTGTAGCCTGTCTTTGTGATTGTTGAGGGACATTGCCTGGGAAAGGGGATCGTGATCCTCTTTCTGCTGGTGAAGTTGAGGAAGAAGAGGGGAAGAGGAAGACCAGGATTGTGGCCTCCTTTTCCTCCTTCGGTTAAAGACCAGGATTGGTCGTTAACTGCTGAGTTGAGTGATGAGCTGATGAGGCATGCTGACGGATGCTGACTCGACAATTTCTGCTGACGAGGGCGTCGACTGTGCCGATGACGCGACAACACGGCTGGACTTCGCCATGGGCTGCAGCGGATGGCTTTTGAGAATCGGTCGAGCCTACCCATGACGGTCGTTTGTTGGATCAGTGGGTTTTTGGACTGATCGAATTTGGGCCATGCACATTTTGATGCATATAGATTACCCCTTCGAGACTTGACCGTTCGGGAGGAACGATCGAGTCTCGAATGTGAAGAACACAACACACACACACACTTTTCCTTTTTTTTTTTTTTTTTTTTTGTTGATCCTCTTCCTCTTTTAGGATCGTTTATCTTTTGTGTACTGCTTTTCTGTCCTCTTGCTTTTATAGGACAATGCATATTTTCTGTACACCTTGTATGTATATATATATTTTTTCATTCTTTTCTTTTCTCTTTCTTTTTTTTTGGCTCTCTTACTGTTTTAGAGCTGTTTACTTTCTTTTCAATTTTTTTTTTTTTGTATACTCGTACAGATGTACGGTATAGAGAGAGAATGTTCCTGAGTAGAAGATGTTACTCAGGTTGAGGGTCGACACTGAATTGACATCGACTGCGTCGAGACTGTAACTTACTTGAGTACCGCGGTCGAATACTGCTTCGGATGAGCTAGTCGCAATGAATTTTGAACACCCCGGCAGACTTCGACGATTTTGAATGTTATGCCGAAGAAAGATGTCGAGGGAAGTTGGTCGTTCTGGTTTGAGCAGTGGTGGCGTATTGGAGTTGAGCAATCTGTTTGAATGCAGTAGTCGGAGGTCGCTTCTATACTTAAGAGGGGACAGTCGCGACGAATTTTGTCGAATTCTGTAAATTTAGGCGACTCTGATCATTGCGCCGGTGAAAGGTGCAGTTTCGGTAGCTTGGTAGTCATCTCGTGGAAGGGACATGGATCCGAGTGAGGCCTAGGAATCTGAATTTGAATTTGACTGATTTCTTGGTCAGCATGAATGGCTTCTGTGAACTGTACTAATGCGATGGGAAGGGAATTCGGGCTGGGGTGGATGCAGTGGGGCCTCCTTTCGGTCGAGTTGAACCTTCTGGTAAGCCGCGGTGTTTTTCTCTGTCGACGGTTCAGCTCCGGCGCAGATCGCAGAGGAATTGAGGATGTGGGTCCCACCTTCCTTCGCAGGCTTCTGCGACTAGGGAGAGACCGTGGCCTTTTTCTGTCTGTGACTCTGGTTAACTGCGAAATCGAGTTTGTGAGGTTCTGCGACTTGGACTCGGTGAACTGGACAGTCTGTGGCTGCGAATTGAGAGACTGCGAGTTGCTGAGACTTCCCTGCCTGCGAATTTGACTTCAGAAGTTATCTGCGACCTAGGGCTGGGAGACTGCCTGCGAATCTGAGAACTGCGACTACGACTGAGAATTTGGGAGTTTGTGTTCTGCTGCGACTCTGCGAGATTGTCTGCGATTTGGTTTTGTGCTAGACTGCGACATTGGCTTGGAGGGCTATTGTGATTGCACTGCTTACCCATTGACTGCCTGACTACGATTTTTGAAATTGGGAGGCTGCAACTTTTGGCTTAAGAGGTTGTTTGTTCCTGCGATTTTGCCTCTGCAATCTTCTCGGCTTGCGTCAGGCATCCTTTGCGGTCCAACTTTTAAGGTACGGTATGATTTTTCTTCTCCCGGCGGCCTCGGATTGAATTCGAGTCAGCCCGGGTCAATTCCACTCTCTTTTCTTTCTTCTTCTCTCCCTCCCTTTTTCTTCTTCTTTTTCTCTCCTCTCATTTTCAACTCCTCCCTCACTCTCTCTCTCTCTCTTTTTCTTTTTCTTTTCACGTTTTCTCTCTCTCTCTTTTTCGAATTTTCTCTCTGTGTTTTTTTCTTACCTCTCTCTCGCACTGGCTTCCTTGTGTGCTCCTGGTGTCCGTCAATTTGTCAGTACGACAAACTGACGAATTCTGGTGTGTCCTGTATTGGAGTTGACCTTGATCGCACTCGACTGGGTCGCCGGGAGCTGAATTATGCTTCAAATGAGCCCGGCTGAGTTGCCGAAGTGTTGTCTTTCCCTGTTGTTACATCCGGCTCGGTTGCCGGATGCTGCTGTAGCCTCCAGCTCTATCGCTGGGTGCTGATTTTCGTTTGGACTTTGGACGGTTCGGTCGCCAAGAGATAGAGCTTCTATTTTGGTTGTCGGGTGCCAAAATTTTGATTTGACTGAGTCCTGCTGGTTCGTGAGGAGGCTGGATTTTTGTACCAATGCACCCGACTTGGTCGCCGAGTCCTGATTTCTGCTTGGTTGCGGCCGGCAAGAGTTGCCGATGCGCGAGTTGTGTCGACGTTCTTCTATCTTTTTCTTGCGACTGCTTCTTTTTGTTGCAACCCCTTTTTTTTGTGACGGCTTCTTTTTGTCACTTGTTTTTCCTTTGTGATGGCTTATTTTTGTCACAGTGCCTTTTTTTTTGTGTTCGGAGAACAGTTACATACCTGGCTCCGATTGGCTGCGTTCGGCTCGGTCGTCGATCGCAGGATTTTGCTGCACGGCACCCGGCTCGGTCGCCAGGTGTTGTTTGGTCCCGTCCATCTTTGTTTTCGATCGCGAAGTTTTGAATTGTACTCGGCTTGGTCATCGGGCACTTGCTTTGGTCGCGGCTGATGTATAACTAGCCGCGGAGTTGTGCGCTGTGTTCGACTTGGTCGCCAGGCACCTGTTTTGGTCGCGGCCAGTATGTGGCTGGTCGCGGAGTCTTCGAAGGGTGCTTGGCTCGGTCGCTGGGCACCTATTTTTTTTTTGTTCGCGGCCAGTATTTGGTTGGTCGCAGAGCTTCGAAGGGTGCTCGGCTTGGTCGTCAGGCACCGGGTTTTTTTTTTCGCAGCATTCGTATCCCATCCAACTCGGTCATCCAACACTGAGATTTGAATGTACGACGTCTGGTATTGTCGCCAGATGCTGAATTCTCTGTTTTGTTGTGCTTAGCTTAATCGCTGGGCACTAGAGAGTTCAATTCTGTTCGCCTCCGATTTGTTAGCCGCAAGGTTACTTGCTTCAGTCGTGCTAGGCTCTATCGTCGTGCACGAAGCTTTTGGAGCTGTACTCGACTTAGTCTACGAGGTACAATGTTGTTTTGGTGGCACCCGGCTCGATCTCCAGGTGCTGCTTTTGAGCTGCATGTGTCTTGAGTGAAGCATTTTTCTTTTGTTTGAATGCATCCGGCTCGGTCGCCAGGTGCTGTGTTTTTTTTGTCCCGCCTGGCCTGTCTGTCAGGTGCGAAGTAGTTGTCTGTGCTCGGCTCAGTCGCCGGGAGTGGAGCTTCTGCTTTGATCGCACTACTCCTTCTCCTTTCTCGGCCTGACTCTTTCGACAGCCAAGGATTCCTTGAAGGGCGTCCTTCCCCATTGCATACGGATTCGTGACTCGGAAGGAAAGCAGCCGCGGTTATTATTACCTCTCGAGGGGTCGTCTGCCTATGGAGGTTGCGACATAACGGTGCCTCCAGTCAAGTCCGTTCATGACTTGTGGAGCCGCCCTATTATCGACGAGGATGATCAAGTCTGTTACCTCCCGGGGGTCGACGAAGATTCCTCTTCTCCTCACCAGGCCGTAGGCCATATTTTGCGTGAGCTCGATGCATGACCATATGGTTCGTTTCTCCACGCCGAAGCTCTCCATCGATAGCAACAAGCTTGAAGTTTGGGATGGCCGGCAGTTGGTATGCGCGAGCCCCCAACCTCTACCTTTCTATTTCGAGTGGGCAGGCGTCGTTCTTCACACTTGTCCGGAGTTGCTAGCCACAACCGATCTGACTCACGCAGTTCGAGCCTCCATGTTCACTTACCGTTGTTGCAGCAATACCATTCTTTCTTTCTTGGAGGTTTGTTGTCCATCTACCAACACCATTTTCACTTGTGAAGGGGAGCTGTCAATTTCGTTGTGGGATCTGCATCGACTTGGAGGATTGCCTCTTTCCGGTAGTCTTTACGATGAAGCGACCCCGATGGCGGCGGATTTCACTCAGAGTCGCACCACGCCATTGCCTGAGAGTCTGCAGTACCTCCTCCTTGCGTATTATCGACTGTTCTGTCGCTTGACGGCTTCGGATTCGGAGGGATTCTTTGGGGTTCCTATGTTCGAGTGGGTGTCTTTCTGGTTTCGTGCCAAAAAGGGAACGCAGCCTATAACAGACACATGGATCGATCGCGGACAGACGACTGGTTCCATGAACCGCAACCGTTCGGCACTTCAAGATCAACCCCTGTCTAAGCTTGGAGTCCCTGCCACACTTGCAGATGAAGTCTATTTGGCCGCCTTTCTGTCAGTGTGGCTTTGCCATTCTGTCTTCCCTTTGCCGGGCGGCACACTGAGGGCCAGCATTTTCAAGATGGCATGCTACATGGCCGGCGGCAGAAAGTTCAGCCTAGCCAGTGCAGCATTGGCTAATCTTTATCGGGGCCTCAACAACTTCTCTGTAGGGAGAGTTCCTTGGTCGTACGTTTATGCCTGGCTCGATCAGAGGTTTGGCGTTCACGAAGCTGACTCCGATGACGGCGATAGACCACTCATGATACTGTACCGCAACCCGGCGCACGTCCACTTCTACACGCAGAGGGAAGCTTGTTCCTTGTTTTGGCGCAGCGGAGTGCAATGCTGGTATCCCTCCAGGCACTTCCTCATGGACCGATTATTGACAGACTAGGTCATTTTGCTTCTCGGATCGAAGTGGAATATTTCCGCTGTCTGCGAGCGACGTCTCTCGTTTTGTGCCAGTGTGAGTCCTTCATCGTGGAGCCTTATAGTCCCCATCAATTTGTTCGCCAGTTTGGGTTCTGTTAGGATTTTTCGGGGGCCTTATTTGCTGACCAACAAAAGACAATCACTGTTGATGTGCTCCTGGAGGTATGGCGCGCTGCGACCTCTATTCCTCTCGGCAATGTGGACATACCTTCCTTTGTGAGTCCCGGTTCTGACCCGGGTGTGACAGCTCTCTTTCGGGAATCCTGGCTTGAGACTGTTATTCCTTACTTCGAGGTATTTATCTCACCTTGTTTTCTTTTGTGTTTTCCTCCTTTCTCCTTGTCTTTTCTTTGACATTTGACTTCTTCCATTCTCTTCTTTTGTTTAGAGGGCGTGGAAGAAATTTACCAGTGTCTCTACACCGAAGAAGACTTTGCCGTCTGTGCAAGAAGATGGTGATGCAGAGGGTGGTCGTCGCAAGAGCTCAAGAAAAAACTCTAAACCTCCAGCTTCTCCCAAAGCAAAAAAGAAAACTGTTGCAAAGAAGAAAGCACCTAGGTCGGAGGTCGCGAAGGATAAACTGGCGAGTCCAACACAAGCAGCACCGGCGAAAGGTGTCATGATCAAAGAGGCCCCTTCGACAGAGGGTGAAGCCCGGTCAGTTGTGATTTCTTTGTCGGCAGAAAACGCTCCTTTGGACAAGGGGAAGGGGGTGGTCGAATCACCGGCCTCACCGAAGAAAACTACTTTGAAGAAGAAGAAGCTGGCGATCCCAGAGCCTGAATCGGTCGTTTATGCTCCTCCTCCCTTCAAGAAACAACTTCGCACTGGCTTGAGTAAGCCTAGAATCCCTTTGCTTTCTCCTTCGGATATTCCCTTGTCAGAATCGGCCGGAGAAAAGGCTAAGGAGCCGGAGGCTATTGACCAGTCAATTACTTTGCCGACTGGAGCTACTGCTGCGGAGCCAATGACGACACCTGCGCAACTGGCTGAAGTTGAGGCGCAAGCAAACCAGAATTCAGGTGATGTACCTTTTGATAAGCTTGCGATCGTCCTGGCATCTTCCTTAGACCATCCCGTGTTTCAGCAAGAAGATTTGTTCGATCTCACCAATTTAGAGGGTACTCAGCAACTGGAGTGGGTCGACGAGGCCCCTTCTGCTGCTTTTGCCGGAGAGTTTGTGACCGGCGAGGTCGAGTGTCCGGCGACTATCTCGAGCGATGGTGGGGCACATACATGTTTGATTGGAACAGTCAGGGGTGGATTTCAGTACCCTGTTCCTGATCTGGGCCCTCCGGTTGCTGTCAGTGAAGATTCGTCGACTTCGCGTCCTGCGTCGGTAAGTGCCTATTTCTCTTTACTCCTCTGGCGCCAGCTCCATTCCTTCGTGTGGCGCCGTCGAAGTACATTTCCCAAGGAGGGAGCACCTCGACCAGAAATATTTCCTCGTCTGGGAATTCCTCAGTTAATTCCCATTCGGCTGGCACCAGGTGGTCGGCCAGGAAGTTTGCCAGAGCTTGGCCTTTGATTGCGTGTTGCGGCACGAA
Organism: Aristolochia fimbriata; assembly: GCA_019845555.1. Lineage (NCBI taxonomy): Eukaryota > Viridiplantae > Streptophyta > Magnoliopsida > Piperales > Aristolochiaceae > Aristolochia > Aristolochia fimbriata. The sequence continues at coordinate 20,237,630 of CM034083.1, forward strand.
GTTGATTTCGAACTCCGATAGAAGCAGCGCCCACTTAGCCAGTTGACCAGAGAGAATAGGTCGCGACATGATGTATTTCAGCGGGTCGGCTCTCGAGATGAGGTTCGTCGAATGCGTGCCGGAGCTTTTGAATTGCAAAGACGAGAGCTAGACAGGTCTTTTCGATAGGAGAATAGTTCAGCTCGACGCCCACCAGTGTTCGACTAAGATAGTGCAGAGAACGTTCTTTGTTGTTCTCGTCGCATTGAGCCAAGAGCTCCCACCGATTTTTCCTCTGCTGCGATGTACAACAGCAACGGTCTGTCAACGATTGGAGTTACAAGCACTAGCGGCTTAGTGAGATACGCCTTTATGTTGTTAAAAACGTTCCGGCAGGAGTCATCCCACTCAAACGGTGTATCTTTCTTGAGGAGACGGCTGAATGGCTGGCGCCTTCCGGCTAGGTTCGATATAAAGCATCGAATATACGCTAAGTGGCCTTGGAAGCTCTTGAGTTCGGAGACGTTTCTGGGCTCCGGCATTTTCTGAATAGCGTCGATCTTTGACTAGTCGATTTCGATCCCTCTATGATGCACGATGAACCCCAAGAATTTACCCAAGGGGACGCCGAAGGCACACTTTAACGGATTCATTTTGAGCTGGAACCCTCGCAGTCGGTCGAACACTGCCCGGAGGTCGAGAAGGTGATCTGCCCTCTGTTTTCTCTTCACCACCAGGTCGTCGACATAGCATTCGACGCGCTTATGTAAGAAATCATTGAAAATATTCTGCATTGCTCTCTGGTAGGTCGCACCAGCATTCTTGAGTCCGAACGACATTACCTTGTAGCAGAAAATGCCTTTGGGAGTTCAAAAAGCAGTGAGCTCTTCATCCTTCAGGTCCATCCGAATTTGATTGTAGCCGAAGGAACCATCCATGAAGGATAGAGCCTCGTGACCTGTCATCGCGTCGACCATGAGCTCGGTTATAGGCAGGGGGAAGTCGTCCTTCGAGCATGCCTTGTTCAGGTCGCGAAAGTCGACGCAGACCCGAATTTGGCCAGTCTTCTTCTTGACAGGCACTATGTTCGCGATCCAAGACAGGTACTTCACCTCTCTAATGAAATTTACTGTGATCAATTTGTCGACCTCCTTTTCTATTTCTGGCACAAGTTCTGGTCGGAACCGTCGCCGCGACTGCTTGACTGGTCGAACAGAGGGATGAACTGCAACTCATGGGTCAAGGCCGGGAATCTTCGTATAATTCTAGGCGAATATGTCGCGGTATTCACAAAGCAATGCCATGTATTCATTTTCTTCTTCAGCCGTCAGCGAAGCACTGAGGAATGTCGGCCTCGTCTCTTCTGCTATGCCCAAGTCGACTTTCTTTAATTCATCGACAGTCGCCTAGCCTCCTTCAGGACGAATTCCTCTTCCTCTTGGTCATCGTCGGTGATGGAGATGTGGTTCACCATAACCGAATCATAAGCGCGAGCTCGTCCGATGGCTGCTCTCAGGGTGTAAATGACAACCTATTTCGGCGCGTCTTTCTTTTCCGTCGGAGTCTGGCCGACCGAAACTTGATGTACATCTGCCGAAGCCTTTCTGGTTATTTTGATTGGCTTCGCTTCGCTAGTGTGAATTTTGATCAGTTTCTGCTTCTTATAGCTGAGGCCTAGGCGACACTGGTTGATCCGATGACCTTCATTTCTCAATTTCTCCTATTCTGGAGTGAGAACTGGTAGAGTGACAGGTGGTTTTGCATGAATTTCATCTTTTGTAAGGTTGCCCCGGGCTCTGACCATCAGTTGGTAGGCGTTCGGGTCGAAACCTTCATTTGAGCGTATGGACGGCAACTGTTGTTGGCTCGGCAATTGCTTCACGATGCTTTGTTCCTCCAATTTTGGCAGAGGAAGCGTGACTTTTTCTAGCAAAGGGGTCGGCTGGATTTTGTGGCAGACGATCAGAGGAGCTTCTCCTTTCTTCCTTTGAGATAGTGGGATGTACCGTAGGATAGGTACACTGTGCTGCTTCGGTGTTGGAGTGGCTGCGGCCGATTTATGGCTGTGTCGGCCGACTGTTGAGCACAGGCTGCTTTGGAGACACGACTTGCGTCGTGGTTTGTTTGGGAGATGCAGTTTGCATCAGAGTTCGTTTTGGGGATGTGGCCTGCGACGGCTGTTTGGGCCCTACGACCTGCGTCGGTTGTTTGGACGATGCAGCCTGCATCGGAGTGCTCTTGGTGTTTGCTGCCTAGTTCGACCAAGGTGACAATTTGACTGTCGGTCTGGTCGTCAGATAGAACTTAGCATCTGCAAAGGATGCCTCAGCCTCCGTGAATGGACTTTCGTTGGCATACACCATCTTTTGTTCGCCGTTTTCCCAATACATGAAGCATTGGTGCAGTGTGGATGGCACAACTCCGTTTGCGTGGAGCCACAGTCGGCCCAAGAGCAGATTGTACGAAGTCATGGAATTGATGGCTTGAAAGGGAGTTTCGGCCATCATGTCGCCAATGTGCAGCTTGAAACTTGTCATGCCGAGTGTTCTCTGACCCTCCTGGTTGAAACCTTGGATGAGGAGAGAACTTGGAGAGAGGTCGCCAGCAGAGAGACCGACATTCTTCATCGTGCGAATCGGCAGAATGTTGACTGGGGATCCACAGTCGATGAGGATACGGTTGATTTTGTGATCTCTGATGTAACCGGAGACAAACAATGGTCTGTTGCAATTTTTCGTCCCCAATTGTACCTCCTCTCGGAATGTAATGCATGGTGGGCATGTCATGGCAAGTGCTTTTTCCAACTTTGCAAGTTGTGGGGAGGATAGTGCATCTTCTTCCTCCTTTCTGTGGGGTGGAGTCAGCCCGACTTTCGGCAAGTCGTGCTTTCTCATGAGCAGCATCTCAAGTTCGGCTTTGAGTTCCTCTGATTTGTCAAGGACCCGAATTAGAGCTTGCCTTGACCGAATGGCCAAGTCGAGGTCGTCTTCTATCTCGTTGAGCGGCGAGATCTGTTTGAGTGACGTCTCGAGGTCGTCGCATTCGACGAGTAGTCGTTTGCCTTCGCCTTTGGCTATTGCGTGCTCGGGAGGAGCTGTTGAACAAGTCGCCACCATTGCAGGAGGCGTGAAAAACTCCTTCGGGAAGAACTCCGCCAAGGTGACGGGTCTTCTTTTCTTTTTGCTTGCCACCTAGACGTCAGTCTTGGGAGCTTTTCTTTGGCGCTTCGCGGCTTTTTTATTTGGCCGCTCCACCTTTGTTCTGGTGTTCGCCGGTGCCGGTTCTAGATCTCGAACATGCTTCTTTCTCCGGGTGACCAGGATCCACCCCTCTGCGTTGGCAGCAGCTAATTCACGGGGTGTCAATTTTGGTGCGACCTTAGCCGGTGGTTGTTTGTTGTTGTGTGGTCGGTTGGAGGGACCGGATTTTGGACGGTACTCCTTCTATGGGACCTGCTGTTTGTTTGGCCGAGTTCGCCGACTTGGCTCGGCTCGGATGGAGATGACATGAGAAGAGGCTGTGTTTTCAGCTCCTTTGATTTCGATGCGGCCTTGAGCCGCCAGCTCCATGATGCGATCTTTCAAGACGAAGCATTTCTCCATCGGGTGCCCAACCAACCGATGATATTTGCAAAAATTCGAATCTTTGCTCTTGGATTGGTCGCCAAGTCATTTGATTTCTGGCAGCCTCAGTAGTTGGTTGTCGAGGAGTTGGTCGAGCATAATGGGAACGTCGACGTCGGCAAAGGGATGTCTTTTAAAGGGATATGTCTTTGCCTGTCGTTCCTCCAGTGACAGCTTCCGGTATGTGCCCCCGGTTAGTTGTCGTGGGAGGTAGGTGGCCTTAATTTTGCTTCTGACCTTGATAGGCTCGAAAGCATTAGTCGCGAAGGAAGCTTTTGTTTTCTCCTTCGCATCTTTGGGCGCAGTCGCGGCTGGTGCCTTCCCCTTTTTGCTAGGGTCGGCAGAAGAGGATCCTTCTTCTCCTCGTTCCTCTATGAGGTTCTCCATATTGTGAGCTTCTGTCGTAAGCTCTTGGAAATCATTCGGCTCCAGCTGCGGATGTAACGCAGGAGTTCCCACTGCATCCCTCTCGAACACATTTCAATTTTGGCCTCGAGGGAGAGGTTTGAGCTTTCTTTGCAGTTTAAGCTAAGGTTCCTCCACCGGTTGATGTAATCGACCACCTTCTCTCCTTTCTTCTGTTTGAGATTGGCGATCTCCACGTGTAACAGTGCGCCGAGTGCTGTAGAAGCGACTGAGGAACTCGCGCTCCAATTGTTCCCAGCTGTCGATAGACTCCTAGGGTAGTTCGATGTACCAGTCGAAGGCATTTCCCTTCAGTGACTGGCCGAATTGCTTGACCATCAGATCACCGTCAGTGCCGGCATTGTTGCAAGTTTCAATGAAGTGAGCAACGTGCTGTTTGGGGTGCCTGTCGCCGTTGAATTGTTGAAACTTCGGAGGGTGGTAGCCGATTGGCATTGGGACATTCTGAATCCTTTGCGTGTACGGCCTCTTGTAAACGACACATTTGTTGTCGTCGGCTGTTCGTATCGTGCATTGATGAGCTCGGTGACAGTGTCAAGCATGAGAGCAAATGGATCTATTTCGGCTCGGCCCCTGAGGATGGCCACTAGTGCGATGGGCGGCAGCTCGTCGTCGGAAGAAGGATCTTCTTGTGGTGGTCCGGCTGAAGCACTGGTAGTCGGCCGATTTCGGTCGACTTCTTGAGAAACGCCACCGGAGTTGGCGGTGGTCGTGCCCATTTCGAACCGCTCTAACATTCTCGTGATCTGGAGGTCACGAGCTGCAAGTTGCGCGTCTTTGATACGCAGCTGTTCACTTTGCTCTTTGAGCGCAGCCTGCAATTCAGCCAGCTGCTCTTCAACTGTTTTGGCCGAAGTTGTCATCGCTGCCATCTTGATGGTTTGCGTCGAAGGAGTTGTTTTCGACGAGGCTCGGAGTGGTGAAGTTGTCACCGGCGACCGCATCGGAGAGGTGGTCGTCGGCGTCGGAGAGGAGATCGCCGTGGGCGACCGGTCGAAAGAGCCAGTCGCGGGTTGATTGCGAAATGTGGCTATGGGAGGTGACTGGCTTGCGGTGGCAGCCACCAATGAGAATCGTCGAGATGGAATGGGTGATGTTGCAACAGGGGAGGTCACCGGTGTCTGTCGGCGAGGTGAACGAATAGGTGGTGGTCCCGTTGCTGCGTTAATTGCGGCCAAGAGGTCGTGTGAGACCAACACGACAGCGAGGTATCTGTGGCCATCGTTCTTTGTACGAAGGAGGCCGATGATGTTCTTGCCGCGGGGGAGGATGAGATACCCCTGTGTTGCTCGTATCGTTGCACTAAAGAAGGGACGATAGAGCTTCTTCGCGATGGCGGCGACTGGGCTGGGCTGACAGTCGGGCTGCGAGGAGGAGGAGATGCAGCGACGGCAAGGTATGTTGGTTTGGCCATTGCTGGCATCAATTTGGCAGAGGTCGCGGATGGTTTGACTGAGGCCGCGGCAGCCTGTGGCACAAACACGGCGCTTGGACGGTGGGCGTCACGCATGAAAGGAGCATGTCCGGTGGACAAGCTTCTAGCCAGAGCCCTTGTAACTGGGTGAGTGGCCGGTGGTGGAGAACTAGGAGCGCGGAGGTCGGCAGATGGTCCGCGAGCTCCTGTGGCTGAGTTTGCGGTTGCGGCAGGGCGCGGCTAAGCAGAGCTCGAGGAGGCAATTTGCTTGCCCCTGTTGTTGTTGTTGTTGTTGTTGTTGTTGTTGTTGGCGTTGTTGGCGTTGCTGGCCATGGCTGAGGTTGAGGTTTTTTTTTTTTTGGTTGGACATAGAAGGAGATGAGAGGTAGGAAAGGTCCCACCGGGCGTGCCAAATCTATTTCACTAAAAATCCGTCGGTCCGCGAAGAGGCGCGACCGAGAGAATATGTCGATTTCTTTAGAATAAATTGTGTTACAGGGTGTGTTTCGCCTCAAGGAATGCGAATACAATTTCCTGGGCTTCCTCTGATTCGGTCTCCGTATAGTTTTGTTGAAGTTGAAGCTTCTGGCTAGTCGTCGTCGAGATTCGAGTTGCAGGAACAAGTGTGCACGAACTGGTGTGGCTTTGGTCGGTCGGACGGAGGTATTTGTGCTTCGCGTATATCGACTTGTGACGTTGCCGGTGATCGTGTAGAGCTGCTCCTGGTCGATTTGTTGATTGGCGAATTACAAGTAGCTTGACTTCTCTGGTTTGAGAGCTTCCGCGATGGAGTTTCTTCTTGTCAAGAAGGCTTTCGAACTTGAAATTTTTTCAACCCCGCGACAACGAATTTGTTGGCCTTTTGTAGCCTGTCTTTGTGATTGTTGAGGGACGTTGCCTGGGAAAGGGGATCGTGATCCTCTTTCTGCTGGTGAAGTTGAGGAAGAAGAGGGGAAGAGGAAGACCAAGATCGTGGCCTCCTTTTCCTCCTTCGGTTAAAGACCAGGATTGGTCGCTAACCGCTGAAGTTGAGTGATGAGTCGATGAGGCATGCTGACGGGTGCTGACTCGACAATTTCTGCTGACGAGGGTGTCGACTGTGCCGATGACGCGACGACACGGCTGGACTTCGCGATGGGCTGCAGCGGATGGCTTTTGAGAATCGGTCGAGCCTACCCATGACGGTCGTTTGTTGGATCGGTGGGTTTCTGGACTCATCGAATTTGGGTCATGCACATTTTAATGCATACAATATATTTTTTTATTTATTTAAAAAAATAGTGTAAAAAAGACAGTTTAGTCGTGTTGGGTTTTGGGATTTACCAAAAATCATCAAGTTTTAGTCATGTGGGGCCTGGTCTGGTTTGGGGAAAAAGGTTTGGGTTGGTTTCGAGTTTACAAAAACTCGACCCAATGACCGTCCCCACTCCTACCTAACCCCAACCCATTGAAACCCCAATGCCGAACCCGACCTAACCCGATCAAAACAAGTTCCCACGATAATTTTTATTAACCCGACCGAACCCCACTTAACTCGATCTAGCCCGACCCAACCCGATTAGTCGTATTTTAATTTTTGTTAAAATAAGTACTCAAGAGAGTTGAAGTACTTCAATAATACCCGGTGTTAATCTCATACGATCACATTAAAATATCATGGCCAAGAATTTGGAGAGAAACAATTAGCTTCAACGATACTCCCTTCTGTCTTCATCAACGCCGATTAAAGCTAACTGTTTTAGAAAATCCTGCACCCCATTACTTGCTTCAGCAAACCCTGCACCTCCTCTTTCTCTGGACCATCATCATCTTCATCGGCGTCCCAGGTCACCGGAAGCTCCAATCCCCTATATATCCAAAAAAAAAAACACATTCAGATTATCAAGGAAATTTAGATCACAGAGAGAAGTAAGAAGAAGAACGGCGGCGATACCCTTCAATGCGTTTGATTTTGCAGCGTGATATGTAATCCTCGGCGTACTCTGAAAAGATCTTCTCCAGATTTTGTACCAGTTCGGGCGCTTCTCGCCGAGGAAGAAATGCCCAGAACTTCAGGACTTGTGTAATATTGTTCGATGAATGCTTCTGAACATCGACGCTCCAGAAAAGAAAGTGATCGCCGATGAGGTACAGCTGCAGGAGCTCCATGGTCGACCCGTCGAGGACCACGATCTTCTGAGGACGATGACCGTTGGAGAGCGGGATCAGTAGCTTCACAGCTTGCTTCCGCAGCTCGGCGCTCTTGGTTCTCTGGAACGTGTTCTTAAAGCTCTCGGCGAAGGAAACCTGAATCAATCAAATAAGATCAAGCTTTGAACAGTACTACTGCTTCAATTAATGGCAGAGATTATTAATTACAAATTTACAGACCTTCCATTTGGATTTCCTGAAAAGAAGAGAGTCGGGTTGCAGCAAGCAATCGAAATGCCCAAGATCCATCTTAGCATTTACAATGGCTTTCCCCAAGCTTTCGTCTTCATCGGCATCGAAGAAGCATTCGCGGTTTTTGGCATCATTTACGACCTTCTCCCAGATAGAACCGCTGCTGACTAAAGTGGGTTCGTGGCCTAAGATCCAAAGACAGTACCTGCAAATCACGAATTGATTTTAAAACCCAGAAAGACAGAATAAAAAACCCTAGATTCTGATTGAGAGAAAGAAAAGCTTCTCACTTGGCTCTCGTTAATGCGACATTTGTTCGCTGCAGGTTTGAAAGGAAACCAACAGAGCCGCCATTGTTGGCTCGAACAGTAGAAATGATGATAATGTCTTCTTCTCCGCCTTGAAACCCATCCACAGTCTTCACATTGACATCGAACCCAGAACTGGAATCGTAAATCTTCCCAATCTTCTCCGAAATTTCAGCCACTTGAGCTTTGTAAGGAGATATAATCCCCACGCTCACCTCCTTCTTCGATGCTCTCCAAGCTTCAAATCAAAACCCAGTATTCAAAATCTCAGCTTCCGTATTCGGCCACTTCATAGCTAATAGAATCAATCTTAAACATGTACCTGCGAACAATTTCCGGATGATCTCGGAAATGACGGCGACCTCAAATACATTTTTGGAGCTCCGATGTTGGTTCAAGCTTTCTGCTGAATGAGGCACGTTGATGAAGGAATAAGGTCCGAATATTTTTCCGTCGAGGAACCGCCTTCCGAATCCCTGACATTTGACGTTCTCTCCATCTTGAATCTTGTCGCCGTAGAAGCTGGAGTTGGGGAAGAGACTGATGGAAGGATGCATTCTGTACTGCACGGCCAGAAGCTCCTTCTCATGACCCAACGACACCAGTCTCTGGAACAGACTTCTTCCGAATCCGGCTCTCTTCGAAACCTGAAATCGCAGAGCCATCGATGAGAAAAAAAGAAACCTTTTTTTTTTTACAGATAATTGGGGATTCTGAATCAGGAATCTTTTTTTACAGAGAGAAATGGGTGATATTGGAGAAGAAGACAAAACCTTGCTCATGACCATTGCAGAGAGCTGACACTCGTCCCCGATTAGGATACTGTTTCGCAACCCTGGAAGCTGTAATGGGATTAGTGATTCGCATTCCTTGAGCTGTGCAGCTTCATCAATTACGCAGAGTTCCAAAGGTTTCATCTTCACTCGTCGCAGCTTGAAAGAACTCACAGAAGTGCAGAGAATGACGGTCGCGTTCGCCATGCAAAAATTCTTACATCTGTTCTTCCCAGGCAAAACGAATGTTGATTTCAGAGCTTCCATGGCTTCAAAGCACTTAAGCCTGGTCTCGGACAAGTGCTCCATTTCAGCACTGTCGTAGCCACAAAGGAATCGAAGCACGACCTCTGGTTTGGGAAATTCAAGCACGTGCTGGAGCACAGTATCATCTATTTTACAGACGCGTATCAAGTCGAGGAAAGAATCGAGCAAACAAAAAGTAGCGGCCGTTTCTTCCATCTTCTCCATCGAGATAAACGCGGTTGAGAGATGAACGCGGAAGACGGAGAGATGATTCTTCAGTTTCTGGAAAATGGAGCTGAATCGATTCATAATAAATTCCCGAAACTTAATGGGTTTCTTCTTCTCGCCCTCTTTTTCCTGTAACGAGAACAAACGGTACCGAGCGGTTGGGTTTCGAAGCAGATCGATCATTTCGCGCAGCTGATGACTCCACCCGGAAAGCCGGCAAAAGCACTTGGACAGCTTCTTCACCCGATCGTCCAGAAAGATTTTTTCCAGTTCTTGATCGATTTTCATCCTCTGCCTGTTCCCGAACAGCACGACGTCTCCGAGCAAAAAATCTCCCCCCCGCGAAGCTTTGATCAGGTGAAGAAGACGAGAAGCGATCTGCACGACGGCGATGTTGGTTGGGGCGCAGGTGACAGTCCGGTGCTTCTTTCCCACCAGAGCCCATAACAGCGTGCTTATCGTTTTCGTCTTCCCCGTCCCCGGCGGACCCCAAACGAGCTGCACTCGGTGCTTGTGCTTGCACGTGGATAATGACAGAGAGTTCGAAATTGCAGCCTTCTGGGATTCGTTCAGCTCAGAAAATTGGAGGAAGACGCCTTCAGATGACTCGTCTGGCAGGGAATCTGAACAAATGTTGCAGCGACTAGAACACTGCCACAAGATTTTTCCATTTTGATTTCGGAACAGACTGAAAGGAATAAATTGAAACAGGGTTAAGATCAGTTCTTACCAGAGAATCTGTATCCAAAACACTTTGAATGATATTCGAATTTCCTCGCAAATTCAGGGATGACCATATTCTGTTGTTCGTAGTTGTATTAAAGAGAGAGACGGCGAACAGAGAGTCTCCACTTTCAAAGGGAACGGAGATGGATGCTTCTATTAAAATCTTATAATACGGATGATGTTTTTCATGATCTTCGATTTTGATGACTACGGCAAGGGTGAATGGTCTTCCGTTCCTCTCTAAATCTCCCACTTTTCTGGGCCTGACGCTCGACAAAGCTAAAATGTCTCTCGTCATCGGTCCCTCTGTCCCTCCCAGGGGACTGATTTTAACTGAGTATTTCTTCGGATTTATTGCTCTGAGTGACAGTACAGTGAACACTGGAGCTTGAGAGATGAGCTCCATGTTCGAGCATAAATCTGCACGGGTTTCCTCCAGCAGGGGAACACGAAACGACTTGTAGTATTGATCGACTGAGGAGAAAGTCTCGGGTATCGATTCGACCTGTAATGCAGCATATCGTTTTCACTTTCTAATGGAAGACGAAGAGAACCCTGAATATAAAACAGAGGGACCATGAAAGAAAAGCATCGGCTGATTACCGTGTTGCTGTAGAGCTTTTCGTTGAGGATATCGGTCAGCGACCAAGAAAGAATACTCGTACTCAAGCCTGGTTCAGAAGACTTCTTCTTGCCAGGTTGTCTTCCTTGAGCCATGGTGGAGAAGCTCTTCTAAGAAAAAGCTTCCTGAAAAGCCGGCTAAATCTATCACTGAACACGGGAATCGAATATAGATATTTAAACGAGAGATTAGATGAAGAAGCGAAAGAGAAGAGGGATGGGAAGACGAAGCGGCGGCGAGCGGCGGCGAGCGGCGAACGACGAGTTGAGAAATTAATTTTCCGGGAATAGAAGTCTCGATTGATGGAGCGCAGACTTCACCGGAAAAATCATTAATTCCGTTAAGCTTCCCACAAACGCCACCGGGTTTTCCCGGTTTGATATTTGAATGATTGAACTGCGCATTAACATCCACGACTCTCACGACTTTATGATAAATTCCGCTGAAGATGGTATTTTGCTCTTGTAATGTGTTCTTTTTTTTTTGAACGGTGTTAAAATTACACTATCTATTGAACCACCTCCAATGTCAAAACAACGAGGTCATCGGGAGCAGAGCTCAGCAGTCATTACATCACACAAGTATTTCTTGTAATGTGTTCTTAATGAATCATGCAACAAATCTTTATTAGATGTATGATCTGTTAGTGCCTCTGCATAGCCATATTGTCGTTCATGACAAAATAAGTTAATATACATCTAATATCTCATATTTAAGCAATAAAGCTCATTGAATAAGAAATGCACATAGGTGTGATTGGCGGGTTATGACAAAAAATACTATAGATGAGTCCTGATTGGAGTTAAAAAAGGAAGTTTCCTAATGAGTATAGAAGTGCATATATTCATGGAACATTGTATAAAAGGAATTTAAAACACAAGAGAAACCAATGTGAGTTGGATTCCTCGATCAATTAGAATAGACCAATTAGGACAGGACTCTGTGATAAAAGGAGCGAATACCCTAGAACTATATAAGGGTGATTCAATCGCAGAAAGTATAGAAATAAAAGGATGAATTAAGGGGGAGTTCTTCAACAATGGTGATCGTGTTATATGTAGAGTGAAATGTATTCCCACTAGTGCGGATCAAGACGTCGTACTAGCTTAATATCAAAGAAGTTGTTGACCATCAAAGAGTGTTCTCATCCAAAGAAGACTGTGTGCATAACTTCCCTAACTTGAGGGAACATTAAGGGGGAGAGCGTAGGGTATCAAGAAAACTTTTGTTGATCGTTGGAACAGGAAGTTGAGAAGCTAAGAGGGTTGTGTTCAAATCCTGAGGGAAGAAAACTCATTACTGTAAGTGTTACCAAATCACTGTTAATACTCTCTCTAGTAAACTTTGATACAGTAGTAACTATTGGTTTCGAACTGTGATAACAATTGCTGGTGCCTATATGGATAATAGTAGATTAAGGTTAAGTGTAACTACACCAGTCTTCAGGTGTAAGTACACTTATACATACACGTGAAGCACAAAACTATTTCAAGAAAAAGTTAGACCAATCAAGTTCTACAAAGTAATCAATCAAGAGGATTGAATTAATAGAGAAAAGAGGGTTCAAGCCTCCAATCAAGCTTCCTAATTGTAATGTCTTTACCCACTCGCAGTTCAAAACTGTTGTTAAAATGAAGACAATGTTGCAACCTATGTTCCAGTTTAAGGTGACGGAGATTTCTTGATGAAGGCATACACTAAAGGGAGCTTCAGTGTGGATTATAACAAAACTACTATGCTGAAGAGTAGGTAGTTCAATGTGTTGAAAAATATTCACTTTCTATTACTAAGTTGAACGAGATACTTTGTGACCTAGGTTGAGAAGGTTTGTAACAAAATTCGTATAGTGGATTGTTATCATCGTGGGTTATTCCGAGCTATGATAATATATTGTTTGTTATATATTTTTTCCTTCTCGTGTTATTTGTTCATTATTTCAACTAAAGTTTTACAAGGAGTTTGAAACATCATGGTAAATGTTAACATAGTCACCATAGCACTTTCATGATTTAATAGAGAATATATTCTACTGAATTTATAAATCAAATTAAGTAAAAATATCAAGGAAAATGTTATGGATTGATTGTAAGACATTGTTAGTGCAACTACAGAGCTTCGAAATAAATACCAAAAAAAAAAAAATGAAAACGTGAATATTGCAGGACTGAGTGAAATTCCCCCGGAAATGTTTAGGGTTGATAGCATCATTCCATCTCTGGAATGTTGAATTCACAGTGTTCTTCCAACACAAAACGAAACAGAAAAAGACCACCGTGAGAATTTGTGAACTCCTAACGCCTCCTAGTTTTTCTTACGGTCCTCTCTCTCTTCTCCTCATAAGCTATCGCCATCTCCTCAATATCAGAAATCGAGTACTGATCTCCATTTCGAATCATTTCGTTGCAGAAGCTCAAAAAGGGATACATTCGAGTGAGAATCTCCTCCTTTTCACAACCTGATGATACCCGTTTCCCCAAAACCTGCCGCAGAAAATAACAGAGAAGAAAATCGCCATTAAAAACAGACCTCGTTCGTTCTCAAAGCTTATCAGATCATAATGAAGAAATATTTCAAATTATTGCAGAAGCAGAAGCGAACCTTGCTTGCGAGTACCATCGCAGAGCGTTGACATTCCTTGGTCTGTACAGCTTCCAAATGGCCCATCTCCATTAGAGAACGCAGTTTGAACGAATTCGCACAAGTGCAGAGAACAATGGTGGCGTTCTCTAGGCAGAAATCTGCAAGCGGAGTCCGTTTTGGGATAATGGGGACGGAGATCTGTTCCAGGATCTCCAGACACTTTAACCTCGCCGTCCCCATTGATGTCCGATAGCGACCCACCTCTGTTTTAGAGCAATTGAAGAACTTTTTAAGCTCTTTATCATCGTCGTCGTCTTCACGATCACTTCGCAATAGATGAAGGAAAGACTCGAGTAGGCCGACTGCAGCAACCATTTGTTCTTTCGTCTCCTCTGAAATGAAGGTAGAGGGTAAATGAAGGCATAAGATCTTAGCCTGGTTCTGCAACTCTTTAAGGATGATTGTAAATTCTTTCAGTGCGAATTCTTTAAACCTGGTCTCCTTCTTCTTCAGTCTGACAACGTTCTTTCTGTATAAATTGTAATAATAAGCGGCATGGCGAAGAAAACTCGACATTATTTTTAGGAGGCGGTTCCACCAGGAGCACTTCTCCAGCTTCTTCACGCGATCTTCGAGACATATTTCCCGTAGAACATCATCTCCTTCTTCTTCGATTTTCTGTCGAGCTCTGGTGCCGTATATCACGACGTCTCCGACTGATAAAGAGTCCGTTTTTCGTGATGTTTTGATGAATTGAAATAGGGAGGAAGATATTTGAAGGACTTCCATGTTGGTCGGCGCAGAGATAACAGTCCTGCATTTCTTCTCGAACAGATCACACAGCAACGTGGTTACGAACTCCGTCGTCTTCTCCGTCCCCGGCGAACCCAGAACGAGCTGTAACCGATGCTTATGATCGCAACTTTGTTCCTTTTTCTGAAACTCATTCAGCTGCGTACTTGGGTATACATCATCGACACCATCGACGGTACTGATCGTACAGCTCCCGCGACTCTGTAATCAACATGAACCAAAAATTAGCTTCTTCAATTCCGTGTTGATTATAAAAGAAAAAGAAAAAGGACAGAATAGAGGGATTCCTGTCCTTACCGGTGAATCCTGAGCTATATTCCGGTAAATCACCAACGAACACATTCTGAAAGACGTCCAAATTCTACTGGTTTTTGTTACATTAAACAAACAGACGGCAAAACGGAGAGAAAGCGGTCTGCCTTCTCCGACTCCGATTGGCTTCGCTGCTTTGATCAAAACAGAGTCCAGCGAGAAGAAGGCCTCCTCGTCCTGGCTATTCATGACCAAGGCCAGGGTAAATGAACTTCGGTTCTGTTCCAGGTCGCTCAAGCACCTGGGCCTTACTGTACACAAGGCTAAAATGTCCCCTTCCCCCGGCCGGTACCGGAGTCTGTTCTGTGGCCGGAGACAAATCCGATACGCCATTGCAGCAGAATGATTTATTTTGATCGAGAGCAACTTGCTACCTGAATCTAATCGAGAAATATTTTGCAAGCTCGATCGGAGTCCCAACCGGGTTTCCTCCATTAACGACGAACGGAAGAACTCGACGAAGCTCTCCCTGGAAGGGAAAGACGGGGGCGCCTGTTTCAAAAAAAATTATACACAGAAAGTAAAAATCTGCAGAAGGGAGGTTAACGAATTATGAGAAAGTAGAGGATCAATCGACGTGCCAACGACCTTGTAAGGATTTTTATTTAGGATATCGTTCAGAGACCATGAGAAAACCGAATCGAGCAGTTCTTCCCTGAACAGCTCTGCTTCGTCCGGGTTGGAGCTGCTCTCCTCTGCATTATCCATTGGATTCAGAGGCGAATGTGGGGCGACGAAGGGGCAGGAAAATGACCCAGATGGAATTGCAGGAGGAGGATTCATAAAGACGATACGAAGACGAGTTAATTCGCAGAAGAATCGAAGCGGAAAACGAAGTGTCTCTCCCCCTCCTCCGCCTCTCCAACTTCCGGCCAGCCGTACCCTGTTCTTCGAAATGGAAAAACAATGCTTTGCCCGTTAAAAAGTCACAGCTTTTCCCTTAAAATGTATGCTTTTCATCTGGGGTCACTCTTACCCGATTACCTGATTTATTTTTCCACCTATTATTAATAATTCGAAAGTACGTAAAACGAAAAACTTTATTCAGGTTAATAAATGAGGAATTGGGTAAATTCATTTCTCCTATTAATAAAAGAGTAATTGGGTACATTATCCGATTTCCCGATTATTGTAGGGGTATATTGGTAACTTTACTTAATTAATATTGAATTATAGACCAAATTAATTGTTTATTGATTTTTTTTTTTTTTCAGTTTTTTCAGATTTTTGCTGATCAGATTTATTTGACTTGCTTTGTGTTATTTGAAATTAAAATATATTTTATCTATTTACTAACCCAACTACTTAGTACAATTGTAAAGTGTAAACCATACCTGAAATAGATAAAATCTTAATCAGGTAAATAATATACGAAACATCAAGCCATCAACCCTATTTTATTTGGATTATTTATCGTTTTACCATAGACATGGCCGTGTGACCGTGTCATCCTCCATCGAAGGACGAGTTCTGAGTCTAAGTAGTAACTCGGCTGCGGTCCATTTACGTAGCGTCGACGTATAAAGGTCTACCCGCCATTTTCCAACGTCTCGCTCTTGCCACGTGTTGCATAATTAGTGGCCGATACGATTTCCCCGTCCTTTCGAAGAGGATAATCCATATAAGCTCAGAAAAACTCCGGCCACTCGGCGTCGCTCCGACGTCCGGCGACCATGGCGATTTCTCCCTCCCGGACTATGCTCCCCTGCCGGAGATCACTCCCCAGGGCCAAAACCCCCCTCCAAAACCTCCCCTTCCTCCCCCTCCCCCCCCGGACCCGACGCTTTCTCCACTCCTGCTCGTGCCGATCGTCGTCGTCGTCGTCGCCGCCGCTGCTCCGAGACCCCTCCAGCGACCTCACCGCCGATGCCGACCGCCGCTTCGACTTCCCCAGCCCGCAGCAGCCCCTCTTCTCCGATCCCGTCAACCTCAACCGCTGCATACGCGATCTCTCCAGAGACCCGCGAACGGAATCCCTAGCCTTCGAGTACTACCAAAAGGCGAAGCACCACCCCGATTTCCGACCGGACAAGCTCACCCTCAAGCTCCTGGTCGCCTCCTCTCTGAAACTTAAGCGCTGGGGTTCCCTGGCGTCGATCGCCGAGGACTTCAGGATCTTCCGCGTGTTCCCCGACGTCTCCACCTGCGTGAAGATGGTGAACCGCTGCGTGAGGGCGAGGAAGGTCAAGGCCTCGGAGAGTCTGCTGAGGGTTTTCGAAACGGAGCCGGGGATGGCCGTGGAGGTCTTCGATTCCGCCATGAGAGGCTACAACAAGCTTCACATGTACACGAGCACGGTCTCGGTGTACGAACGGATGAAAAAGGCCGGGATCTTGCCGGATTCCCGGTGTTATTACCGGGTAATGGAAGCTCACTGGAGAAGCGACGATACCCAGAACGCGATCTCTCTGTTCAGCGAATTCGAGAGCCGGAAACTGGATTCCGACGCGTTCGCAACCAAGATTTACTGGACGCTCTGCGATTCCTTGGGGAAATCCGGGCGGCCCCTGGAAGCTCTGGAATTCTTCAGAGCGATGGCCGAAAGGGGCGTACCGTACGATTCCTCGTTTTACTCTTCCTTGATCTCCTCTTTCGCGAAAAACAGGGATGTACAGACGGCGGAGACCGTGTTCCTGGAAGCGAAAGAGAAATCCATGGCGAGAGACCCAGTAATCTTCCTAAACCTGGTTCTGATGTATGTAGAAGAAGGGTTAGTCGAAAAGACGATCGAATTGATAAAAGAGATGAAATCGATGAAAATCAGGGTCTCCGACTGCATCTTCTGCGCTATCATCAATGGCTACTCGAAGAAAAGGGGGTTCAAGGCGACAATCCGAGCTTACGACGAGCTCGTCTCCCTGGGATGCCAACCGGGGCAAGTCACCTACGCCTCAATCATCAACGCTTACAGCCGACTGGGCCTCTTCTCCAAATCGGAGAAGGTGTTCGACGAAATGCGCGACCGGGGTTTCGACAAATGCGTGGTGGCGTACGCGAACATGGTCTCCATTTACGGGAAGCAGGGGAGGCTGAGCGAAGCGATGAAGCTGGTGGCGAGGATGAAGGAAAAGGGCTGCGAGCCCAACGTGTGGGTGTACAACTCCCTGATGGATATGCACGGGAAGGCCTTGAATCTGAGGCAGGTGGAGAAGCTGTGGAAGGAGATGAAGCGGAGGAAGGTGGCGCCGGATAAGGTGAGCTACACGAGCATCATCGGAGCTTACAGCAGGGCCAGGGAGTTTGAGGAGTGCGTGAGGTTTTACAGGGAGTTTAGGCTCAATGGGGGCAGGATTGATCTGACAATGGCGGGGATTATGGTGAACGTGTTCTCGAAGAGTAGTCGGATCGATGAACTGGTGAAGCTTTTGCAGGATATGAAAGCGGAAGGGACGAGGCCGGATGGGAGGCTGTACAGGACCGCGGTTAATTCTCTCAGAGACACGGGGCTTCTGGTTCATATAAACTGGTTGCAGAAGAGCTTCGGGTAGTGGAAAAGGGGAATTTTTTTTATAAAAAAAACCCATTTTTCTTTGGCCAGAGCAGGTCGATTTACAGTGATTCACACCCTGTTACAGATCATTTAAAGGAGAAGAGGACGAAGGAAGAAGACGGCATCGGAATTTAAAAGTACACAGAGTCGTGGCTCAAATTGTAGCCATGAAAATTGTTTCTCGAAGCTTTCTAGCAATTATTCTCAGCCTTTGGCTAATCCAACAATAAATTACAATTACGTGTGGAGCATGGCATTGCAGTGTTGTTACGTGTTAATCATGTTCTTATGAATATTTTCTAATCATCCGTGTTATTAAGGCCGGCAGGAACCTGATGGTTCAACTTGATCAATCCAAAAATAAAAATAAAAAATAAAAAATAAAAAATATTAATTAATGAACCGATTGATTTAATGGGTCAAAACCAACAAATTTGTATGTGCCTTGAATCTATATGGGCTGGTAGGCCATAATTGAACCATCTAACTTGAGTTAGGCGGTTTGGGAATTTACTCATTTAAGACTCTGTATTAAGGACCTAGGGATTGATCTTTGAAACCCTAGCCGTCTCTGAGCTATCTCTGAGCTCTACAGTTTGTACCCATTTTTTTTTTGCTAGCATAGTGAAATCTCTCCTGTCTCTTCTTGCCCGTGGATTAGGCTACCCTATCTGAATAACGTAATTCTTTGTCTCATTTTATTTGTTATTGATTCGCACCGGCTTACTTTTTCTTGCAATTTCGCGTTTTTCGTAACAAATTGGTATCAGAGCAAGGTTACGAAGTTGCAGATTTGAAAAAGTTTTATTTTTGGTGCGGAGATGACGATAACAAAGTTCAATATCGACAAGTTCGACGGCAATATGAGTTTCGGGTTATGGCGAGTTCAAATGCTTGCGCTTCGACCCGAATCGACCTAAAACCCAGTATTGAAATGGAAGGAGAAGAAGCCAGCCAGATATGAGTGAGGCAAATTGGGAGCAATTGGATGAGAAGGCTCTAACCAATCCAGTTATGTGTGACAGATCTGATTTTGAAGGAGGTTTTGACAGAGACAAGCTGCTGGTCTTTGGTTAAGATTGGAGACATTGCATATGACAAAATCCCTCACGCATCGCTTGACCTTGAAGGAACGTCTCTATACTCTTTCATATGGCGTAAGGTATGCGTCAATTAAGGAACACCTTAGTGACTTTAATTCTATTATAGTTGATTTATCACATATGGATGTGAAATTAGAAGATGAGGACCGAGACCCTACTACTATTATGTTCACTACCCCCATCCTACAAGCATTTTTGGAGATTATTTTGTATGGCGAGAGAGACAATTTCTATTGAGGATGTGAAAACGCCTCTGTTGAGTAAAGATATGACCGATAATCAACTTGTTGGGACATCCAAACAAATAGTAGCCGGGGAGATGCTCTATTTACTAGAGGGAGGTCGAAAGAAAAAAAGTCTGGAGGTGAAAAAGAGAAATCGAGGTCAAAATCAAAACATAAGAATTTGACCTGCAATTATTGCAAGAAGGTGAGGCATATTAAAGTCGATTGTTACAAATTGAAGCATAAACACCAGAAGAGAGATGGACAAAACCAAAATCCAGGAGAGGTCAGCATTGTAGAGGCCGATGGTAATGTTCTCTCAGTTGTTGGTGAAGAAAGAACAAAAGGTTGTGATGAATGGATTCTTGATTCGGGTTGTTCCTATCATATGTGTTCCTATAGGGAATGGTTTACCACTTATGATGTTGTTGATAGTGGAGTTGTTATGATGGCAAATGATTCGGTTTGCAAAGTTGTTGGGAAATGAACTGTTCGTCTAAAGATGCATGATTGTGTTGTAAGAACACTAACAGATGTGTGATATGTCTCAAATTTGAAGAGAAATCTTATTTCTCTACGCACTCTTGACTCAATTGGGTGTAGGTACTCCGCTGAAGGTGGAGTTATGAAGATTAGTAGAGGTGCCTTTACAGTTATGAAAGGGAAGAAGATTGGAACTCTTTATGTGCTTGATGGTTCTACAATCACTGGTTCTGCAGTTGTGGCTTTTTCTTCTATGACAGAAAGGGACACCACAAAATTATGGCATATGAGATTGGGCCATATGAGCGAAAGGGGGTTGAATCTATTGAGTAAGAGAGGTCTTTTATGCAGACAGAGTACAGGAAAGATGAATTTCTGTGAACATTGTGTTTTCGCAAACGTAAGAGGGTTGCATTCAAAGACGTGCATTCATAGGACGAAAAAGTACTCTAGACTATATTCACTCAAACCTTTGGGGGCCAGCACAAGTTGTTTCTAAAGGTGGTGACAGGTATTTACTCACTTTCATTGATGATTTTTTCTGAAAAGTTTGGGTTTATTTTTTGAAATCAAAGAGTGATGTTTTCACTAATTTCAAGCAATGGAAGAGTATGATTGAGAAATAGACACGAAGGCAGATAAAGAGGTTGAGAACCGACAATGGTCTTGAGTTTTGCAGTGGAGAATTTAACAAATTCTGAAAGGACGGAGGAATTGTGAGACATCACACGCCTCGTCACACACCACAATGAGAATGGCGTTGCGAAAAAAAGAATGAATAGAACTCTTTTGGAAAGAGCTCGATGCATGTTGTCAAATGCAGGTTTGGGCAAGGATTTTTGGGCGAAGCCACTCGTATGGCTTGTTATTTGGTGAATCGATCGCCCTCTACAAAGAATTGAGTGCAAAACTCCGGAAGAGGTATGGTCCGGTACTCCTGGCGATTATTTTGATTTGAAAGTTTTTGGTTGCACTGCTTATATGCATGTGAATGAAGGAAAATTAGAACCTAGAGCAAAAAAATGTATATTTCTTGGGTATGCTACTGGTGTTAAAGGATACAGATTGTGATGTTCTGATCCAAAGTCACAAAGGTTTTTTATTAACAGATATGCTACTTTTGATGAGTCTACTTTACTTAAAGTAAAGAAAGAATCTACTATTTCTCTTGGTACAAGAGAAGAACCAGAGTCTTCTAAGAAGGTAGTTTGTGGGGTAGGAGTCTCTTCAAAAGCTTCTAAAGGGCAAGTTTGCTCTCAAGAAGTGGCTCAAGATATTACTGAAGAAGAAGATGGAGGTTCCTCATAACCTATAGTGGAGACTGAAAATTATAGCATTGCCAA
Source organism: Aristolochia fimbriata (assembly GCA_019845555.1). NCBI lineage: Eukaryota > Viridiplantae > Streptophyta > Magnoliopsida > Piperales > Aristolochiaceae > Aristolochia > Aristolochia fimbriata. The sequence goes on from CM034083.1 coordinate 20,258,705, forward strand.
ATACAGACTGAGAAGAGAAATTCAGAAGCCAAAAAGATATAGTGATGCTGATTTGGTGGCTTATGCTCTTTCAGATGCTTGAGACAATAGATAAGTCGAAACCTTCTACCTACAAAGAAGTTATTCAGAGTGACAATTCGTGAAAGGCGGTTAGTAGCAATGAATGAAGAGATGGAATCTCTACACAAGAATCGAACTTGGAAGCTGGTCAAACCACCAAAGGGAAAGAAAATTGTGGGCTGTAAATGGGTGTTTAAAAAGAAAGAAGGCATTCCAGAGTTGAAGATGCACGCTATAAGGCACGCTTTTAGTAGCTAAAGGCTACAAATCAAAACCTAGTGTTGATTTTAATGATGTGTTTTCTCCTGTTGTGAAACATTCATCTATTCGTGTCTTTTTTTAGCTTTTGTAGCTATGCATGATCTAGAGTTAGAGCAACTTGATGTGAAAACAGCTTTTTTGCATGGTGAATTAGAAGAACAAATCTATATGCGTCAGCCTGAAGGATTTGTTGTTGAGGGTAAAGAAGACCATGTTTGTTTGCTTACTAAATCTCTTTATGGTCTGAAACAGTCTCCTAGATAATGGTAAAAGAGATTTGATTCGTTTATGAAAAAAATATGATATTTTCAAAGCAAGTATGATAATTGTGTCTATTTTAGAAAACTTGATGATGGTTCTTTCATATATTTGTTGCTATATGTTGATGATATGTTGATAGCAACAAAGGAGATGAAACAAATTAATCAATTAAAGACACAGTTGAGAGATGAATTTGAGATGAAAGATTTAGGGGCTGCAAAACGTATTTTGGGCATGGAGATCGAGAGAGACCGAAAAGGTGGGAGGTTGTATCTTTCACAAAAGAAATACATTGAGAAAGTCTTAGAAAGATTTAGCATGAAAAATACTAAACCAGTTAGCACTCCATTAGCAGCCCATTTTTGACTTTCTTCAGGTTATCACCTCAGAATGAAAAGGAGAAAGGTTATATATTGCATGTTCCTTATACCAAAGCAGGTTGGTTGCCTTATGTATGCTATGGTATGCACTCGTCCCCGATATTTCTCTTGTTGTTAGTGTGGTTAGCGGTTTATGTCTAATCCAGAAAAAGAACATTGGCAAGCAGTTAAGTGAATTCTTCGATATCTCAGAGGTACTTCCAATACTTGTCTAGAATTCAAGAAAAATGATTTTAGACTTGTTGGGTATGTTGATTCTGATTATGCGGGAGATTTAGATCGTAGAAGATCACTTACAGGTTATGTATTTCTCTTGCGAATTGTGCTATTAGCCTGAACGCTACATTACAACATGTAGTTGCCTTATCTACCACATAAGCAGAATATATGGCAGTAATAGAAGCGGTTAAGGAAGCTATTTAACTTGAGTTAGGCACAAATGATGAGATTACTGTTGTATTTTGTGATAGTCAGAGTGATATTCATTTGACAAAGTACGAGATGCATCATGAGTACACTAAACATATTAATATTAAATTTCATTTTATTAGAGACACTTACACAAGGTACTGTTATGTTAAAAAAAATTGGGACAAGATAATCCAACTTATATGTTGACTAAATCTTTGCTTGTAAAAAAATTTGAACATTACTTGGATTTAATCGAAGGTATGCCCAAGATGGCATTTGGCAGTTAAGAAAAAAGATAATTATTCTATGTTCAAATTGAACCAGTCTAACTTGGGTTGGGCATTTTAAAAATTTATTATTTTAAGACTGACCTAAAATTAATCTTTAAAACCCAAACCCTAACCTAACCCTCTTTGAACTAAGCTCTATAATTTATACCATAAATTAGAACCATAAATTAGACTACTAACCTAACCGAGTAATTATCTGTCTCATTTTATTTGTTATTGATTCGCACCTGTTTACTTTTACAATTCCGTGTCGGCTAACCCAGTTTGTTTTTTGAAATGATGAAATAAAGAATGAAAGAAAGATCGAAGTTGCAGAGACATAAAGATGAACTCGCAAAGGTTTTACATCTTTATCGGTTACAGAACTAAGGACAAGCTTACAAGAAAGTGTAAATTCATTTGTACAAAGTCGATGATTCTTCTAGTTCCGGGTACATAGAAGAACACCCGAAACCGGCCGATCACAGAGGTTTTGGTGGAGGAATCCGATTCCCGGCCCCATTTTGATCTGCAAGTACTCTAGAAAGAGAAGAAAGAAGAGATGCCCACAAGGGGTTTCTTTTTCTTTTCAGTTCAAGCAGACAGCCGTAGGGTTGGAAAGATTTGAGGCGCGTTGACGAGGGATCGGAGGTTTGTTGCAGAAAAGGCTGTGTCTTTTTCCACTGAGGGAGGTGCAGGAACCCCTGGAAACCTTCTTGGAGATGATTCTGGAACTGGGTTTGGGGGAGAAGGATTTGTGATGGGTGTCGAGTTCCCCCCCGTAGCTTTTACATGTTTTGAGCTTCTTCTTGTAGGGATTCTCCGGTTTGGCAAGATCCTCCAAGCATCTCACATTCGAGAGGGAGGTGAAAGATTGGGACTTTCCGTTGAAGAACTTGGAGAGACCCCTCCTGCGAGATCCAAGAAATTGATCGCCATCAGAAATTAAAGAAGAAGAAAAAAATTTGCAGACCGGACAGACCCAGAAAAAAACACGACAAGATCTTTGTTTTTGGGGACAGAGAACGAACAAAAAACAGAGGTCGGGAACTCACTTGAACGGAAGCTGCTCCATTAATGTCGACATCTCGTACAACGGCCCGGTTGCTGCGGCCGCAAGCCGATCCGAGGAAGAAGCAGACGACGACGAGGACGACGAAATAGAGGCGGAAGACGCCGAGGAGTTCTCGTCCTCTCCGAAATCTTCCGACAAACCAGAGGACGCCCCCGAATCGCAAGAAAGATCATTGTCCGAGGGGGAAGCGAAACACTCCCCGCTCTGCTCCCCCTCTTCTTCATCCATGATCCCACTGTTGTTTCGTCGGTCGAAAGAAGCCTCCATTCTCATCATTCAAAGGAAAACCAGTACTCCGGTGCCCCGATACCATGCGTCTGAGTTTCAACGAGAAAAACCAAGTCGTACCCAGTTATCCTCGACCTTCAATCTCAATCCCTTCCCCTTCTTCTCCCCTCTGAAACTTATCCGCAGACGCAGGTGACATGGAAGTGCAGCCTTGCAGGGAAGGGAACCCAATCATATATATATATATAGATATATACGAAGTTCAAACGGATAATCTGGACTTCTGGGGAGGATTAAAACAGGAAGAAAAAATACGGGAAGAAGAAGAAGAAAGAAGATGGACGATCAACGATGTGACGAAAAATGGAATTAAGAAAGGTGGGGATAAGCGTGGCGATTTATGGAGTAATTTAGAGATTCGGTATTATCCATTTCCATCCATTTCAGCTTTCTTTGTCTGCCTCCGTACTGGGGAAAAGGGCAGCGGATAAGGCTCCACCCATGAACTCAACTATATCCTGCTCCTCTCTATTATTTTATTTTGTACCCTTCTTTCTTTCTTTCTTTCTTTCTTTTTTTTTTTTTTTTTTTTTTTTTTTTTTTTTTTTTGGTAGGCTAGTTCTGGTAGGGTTGGTACTTTGGCTAGATGGTTTTATTAAAAGGCTCTTTGGTAGAGTTTATTTATTTATTTTAAATAACTATTATTTGAATAAAGGGAAAAACTTGTTTTAAGGGTATTGAATTGGTTTGCTCGGTGTTTTAAAAACCAAACCAAACTGGCCGGTCCAACCCAATTGAACCAAAAGCAGAGATCAATTCAGTTCTTATTGACTCAGTCTAGTCCAATATTTTAAAAACCGGATTGGCCATCAAACCGGCAGTATGTTCGATTTTGGTCCAACCTGGTTAGACCGGACCAATGGTTTAACCATTGAATATTATTCTTTATATTTTATAAATATATTATATTTTTATAGGTAAAAAAGACAAAATTAATGCTGATTAGAGTGAACTGGGCCGAGTCAATAAGAACCCGATTGGGCTCCAGTTCTGGTTCAACTGGGTTGGACCGGCCGGTCCGATTCGGTTTTTAAAACATTAGTCCGATCACTATAACCAACACCATTTTTGTTTTTGTCTTATAGAAATATTAAATATACATAAAGAGTATAATACTCAATGGTTGAACCATTTGTTCAAACCAATCTAATTTGTATCTATTTAATATTTCTAAAGGTTAGAAGACAAAAAAAATATTTTTTTAAGCGTATTATAGTGAACCGGACCGGGCCTATAAAAACCAAACCGACCTCCAGGTCCCCTTTTTAAAACACTAGTATAAATTTATCAAGCTAGGACAATAAAAAGGTTTTATAAAAATAAAATAAAGTGTATTAATAATTAAAATTATCAATATTAAAAGTTCAACATGCGGGTTATATCACAACCTACCATGGCACTAATTCAAATAATTAGTTTTAATGTGAAAACCATGATTGCAACTATTGCCCACGTTATGGTACTTAGCTCATTTAAATTTCATCTCTTGACCTTTCTCACCAATTGTGAGAGCCAAGTTGTTCAATAATGAGAGGTTTATATATATTATTTATGCATACAAAGGATAATTCGATTAAAAACTTATAGAAAAACTTAATGGATTGGATTGACTTAATAAAATATAAGTGCATAAACATGCATGCCAAGCAAAACCTCTTTTGTTCCTTTCTTAAATTAGGTTTTATATATGTTGACCCCTTTTGACCAATCCATAAGCAACAAAACATATTTTTAACTTTATTGTCAGGGTGTAAGAAAATAGACCTTAATGGCCATTAGTACTCAATCAACTTACATTTACATTTGGTAGAGATTCCCCCCTTCCCTTTTTTTTTTTTTCATGTACCATGTTGAAAATCTTTGAAGAATATGTAAAATGAGTTTCCTACTATTCAAAGATCTAAATATTAAAATTTTAATATTTTTTTTGTTAAATAATAAAAAAAATATTTTAAATAATTTTATTAACATGTGACAACATAAATATCCTTATTTATTTTGTTATGAAAATTCAAACAACATGCTAAAAATAAAATGTCAACTGTTGTATTTGATAAATATAATTTTCATCCCATTTTCATTTACGAGTTTTAGATTTCAATATAAAATGCCCTGAATTATTCTCTCACATTTTTCTGCAATAAGCAGCAACAAAAGAGTTCCCTAATTCCACCCAAATTTTTGATAAAAAGATGATTAGTGACCTAATTAGTCACTAGTAATAACCTTCATTAAGTAACACAATTTGAGACTGAGTACCCATTAAAGGATCATAAAATCCAAGAAAACCCATCTCAACCCTATCAAATCCTAAGTTTCCTAAGTTGGGTGGGGTCCTTCTATAACAGAGGTGGGAAAATGTGGTTCATAGGAAGAAGTAATAAGTCAGCTGAGGAGGATGATGATGATGATGTGCTCAAGGGTTCTAATACGGAACTAGGACTTTTTTTTTTTTTTTTTTTTTTTTTTTCTTCTTGTACCTCGTTTTAATTTGTTAGGGGACCTCTTTCTTCTTCTTCCTCTCCATCCTTATCCCTTTGTTTGCATGTATTAGTGTGCGACAGTGACCGAGCGGGGGAAGGGATTTATGGACATTCTGTGTGTGGGGGTCAGGGGGGAAAAGTGGCAAATTCTGGTTCTTTTCTTGTCGGATTTCGGAGATGTTTAAGTGATGTTTGGGGGGGCCTTTTTGAGGGGGTGGATTGTGGTACAGTTTTGGTGGGGTCCTGTTGAGATTTTGGACCTAATTCTTGATGGGGTCTAGGTCGACATGTGGGACCCATGTACTAAGCCTCCCTTCCTTAACCCTAACTATTTTTTTATTTTTTTATTTTTTTATTTTTCTATTTTTTTTTGTTTTATTCTTCTTCTTTTTGTGGTGGGTGATGGAGGTTAAAAGTTGGGTGATAACAATGTTTTAAAAACCGAACTGGCCATCCAACCGGCAATATGTCCGGTTTTGGTGGAACCCGATTTGATCGGGTTAAGGGATTTGAGTTGGTTCAGGACTCTGCGGGTTCAACAATTGACGGATTCCAAAATACGAGTCGGCTGGGGCTATTACAACTTACACCACGACAATGACACCCATATATAAAAGTGCCAACTTGGACTTTGGCCATCTGTACCACAAATCAGTCTAAGATACACACAAGAAACCTAAACGAAACACTAATCCAAAAATTAACATCCAATTTTGGCATTACGTGCATTCATGCATCTCACTAATACTTAATCAACTGGTGCAGGCTTTTCCACCCTTCACTATCCCGTCTTACCCACATTACACTCCAAACAATCTCAATACCTAAAAAGTTGCAGGGGCCTTGGGATCTATCTTTTTAGAGTAATCAATAATAAGCTTGGTATCACTGAAGGAGATGCTTGTAATAGTGAAAATGACTACTCCATTACGAATAATGCCATAGATTCGTTGATTAGTGTCAATATTATGACGAAAATACTAATCCTACTTATAGGTCCGATCCTTTTATAAGTTACAAACTAACACGCCAAAAACTATGTTACGAGCACCCAACTAACATGTTATCGCAGTTAACATACTATACTCAGTATGTTGTTGACTATCAATTAGTATATTATTGGTTTTAGGAGGCATAATGTGTTCCATTAGTTATGGTTTGTCATATTAGCTAGTTATCAAACATTTGATATCTAAAGTGAAAGCCGTAATAAAGTGGGCCACAGCCATGGTATAAAAAGGAGGAACCTATAAAGAGGTACCTCAATTTTTATGTGTCCACTTTTGTTTCGTGTAACTGCAGCATCAAGGGTATTTTAGTCATCAAATAAAAAAATTGTAGTTGTAACAATTTGAATACATGAATCATAGCAGGATCAACGATGCGTCCATGACTAGTCATTTTCCCCTACTGATATGTGAATCTGGGTTCACCCACGTGAACCCGAACCATGGGTGAACCCAGATGGAGAGGGTGCAGCCACTGCAGGGATTCTTTGGACCCCGGAACCGAATTCCATTCCGCATCACATCCAGTTGTGAAAAAATCCGAATATTCCAACAGCCAAGTTGGTCGGTTCCATACGTTCGGACCGGGAGATCTGGGCCGTACGAATTGCGATCCGGGACGAGATAGCACATGCATGCACTGCACCAGCTGTCAAGATATTTCCGCCGGCGGGCCATCGTGGACCGTGGATCGACCCGATCCGCCGCCCGGTACCTACCCGACCGTGGGCCCGGCTGCGACAGCCTTGTACCAGCCACGCACTTGCTCGGATCGCACGTGCGCACCCCCGCCTCCCGCCTATTTAACACCGCGCTCTGTTCCATTCGCGGATGTTTCCTTCTTCCTCGATGCGTTGGTGTTGTTGTGTCGTGACTCGTGAATTGCAAGATCCCGCGCAATGATCTGAAGAAACGATCGGAGTGGCCGAGGAGATCCGAGTCCCGAGCAGCACGGCGACGAGTCTCGATTTGCCGCCGGTTCGTCGATCGATCTGTCGATCGGGCTCTGTTTTTATTATTTGGCTGGCGATCCGTCGGCGTTTCTTCGCGTTTCTGTCTCGTGTCCTGTTTCGGTCGCTGATCGTTCTTCTGGTTTTCACGTATGAGCTGGTTTGATAAGCTACGTTGTTCGTCGAATGCTAGCCACTTCATCGAGGGGCTTCTGATTTTTATTCTTTATCATTCCTTCCAATTAATTTCGAACTTTATTGTTCCTATAAAACCGTAAGAAAGTGTTGTGTCGTCGGTTTCTGTCTGAGGAATGGAGCCCAAGGATTCTGATTGTGCGGATTCGATGGACGGTGAGTGAACTTCGAGCTTCTTTACCTTTTTCTGTTGTTTACGTTTTACGAGAGGAGAGATGTTCGCTTGTTGTATGAATGGGCTGTGATGTGCTTGCTTTGATTGGAAACGTGATCATGATGATATACATTGTTGGTGATATCTCCTGTAAGGTTGTGTAGAGGTAAACTTCATGGAATATAATCTCTTTGCTTCCTCTTTTGACGGCGACATGCTTTTCTGTGTTTCTTTTAGCAGCCAATCCTTGTACGCAATCCTCTTTTGCTTGTTATTGAAAATTATTTTGTGTGCGCGGCTACTTTAGATCTTCTTTCATTTGAGATTTGTCGCTCTTTTTGGTTTCTCTGCTTTGAGAGTAAAAACTACGGTCTCATCTTATCTCAAAGGTCAGGAAGTTTGAGGAGTAAAGGCAATGATTTTTTTTTTTTTTTTTTCGTTACTATTCATTATCAAGTTTATACTATGAGCTCTATATTTGTCAAATGAAGAGAGACGAATTACGACCGCTATACTGAAGAAACACTAATTGTCACCATAGCTTGTCACCCTCCTAGTAAATAGGAAACCACGGAAATCTTATATTTATGTTTTTCTAGAACCTTGAAAAGAAACAAATTGACAACTGGTTCTGCATGTGCTTCTGGCTGGAGTTACAATGTTCAAAGTTAATGTACAGCTGTATTGTCTGCAACAATTATATACATGCTCTGGTCTTGATCTAGAAAAACTTTCCACGTACATAGGTCCTTTTCATTCACATTTTGAGATGATGCGAACTTCACCCCCTTCGGTCATAGTGGTGGGTGGAGGAATTTCTGGGATCTCAGCTGCTCGTATACTTTCAGATGCCTCCTTTAAGGTAATCTCTCTATTAAGGACTTCTCTTAACTGATCTCTTCACATGATATTACGATTGTTACTTTGAAAATGAACTTATGAGCTTATACATCCATGTAATTAAATGTTATGGTTAAGGTCATGCGTAGGCTAATAATATAAACATTTCTGTTGTATGTGAATATTTCTTTGGGAAAAGCATGATTGTATTATCAAAAAAAGAAAAGGCGAAGAGCAATAAGACGAAGCTAGGAAAAGTGCTTCCAACGAGAGAATGTAGAATGACCCTTTCTCTTTCTTGAGAAGTAGAATTTGTCAATCTGTAAACTTGAATCTAGCAAGAAACCAAATAAAGAGCAAGTCTTTGAATCATGAATTTAGGGCATCTAAGTCTTTCTTTACACCAACTGATCACCACTGGAGTCCTCTCAACTATGAGAGAGCCACCAAAATTCTATGCTCCTGAATAAGACAACTCAGCTGATTTGGAGTGGTCAGTTCTGTGGGAGCTAGTGGAAGAGGGAGGAATGAGACTGTCATGTAATCGCAGTCCTGCAACTAAACCTGACGGTCATAGGTTGTCAAAAGAGTAGCCGCCATGGTTCAACTTACTGAACATGAACTTTGAAGAGGCAGGGACCAAGCTATATGCTTTTTAACTTCAGAGACGGTGAAATTAGCTGCAAACTTCTAATCATTCAGTGATGCTACCATGAAACATGTAAGTTCCTAGGATTTTCCATGTGAGGTACTTCAACCAAAGAAATGAGCCTTAATACGTAAAAAGAACCACCCAATCAAGAGAAGCTTCAGTAGGTTTGTTTAACTAGCCATGTGCGCCATGTTGATTTTCCAGCATATAGGGTTTTAAAGATGGAGGCTATCGAAAGATATAATATCTAAATGCCACTATAAAGAGTAATATGGAGCCACTGTATCATTTCTATTGTTATATCTTCACTTCTAAGCACAACAATTGCAGGTAGTTCTGTTGGAATCTCGTGATAGACTTGGTGGTCGTGTGAACACTGACTACTCATTTGGTTTTCCAGTAGACATGGGAGCTTCATGGCAAGTCTTGGTTTTCTGTAGCACTTCCTTTTTGTATTTTCAGATGTGCATACTCAAGCTTATTCCAGTTATTAAATTTCTCTATGTATTCAATTTAGGCTTCATGGTGTTTGCAATGAAAATTCGTTGGCTCCACTTATTCGTGCTCTGGGGCTGACCATGTATCGTACTAGTGGTGACAACTCTGTCTTATATGATCATGACTTAGAGAGGTTGTTCATGACATACTAATTTCTCTTGAAGCTTCTATAAAGTTCATTACCATTTTATGTAATGCATCTTATTCTTATACAATGTTGTTTTCTTCAGTTATGCACTTTTTGATCTGGATGGTCGTCAAGTGCCCCAGCAGCTAGTCATTGAAGTTGGGGACATATTCAAGAGAATTCTCAAGGAGGTACACTCAATCACTTTGTAATATTTAATCAGAGCTTTCCTCAACAATTCAGGGTAGTTTACTAATTGGTGTTGGGCTTTGCAGACAGAGAAAGTGAGAGATGAGCATACTAAAGACATGTCTATTCTCAAAGCTATTTCAATTGTTCTGGAAAGGCAGCCAGATTTAAGGTCTGCACAGAAAGCTTTGGTTTGAGTGAGAAATCTGTCATTTTTTGCATACATGCTGAACTTGTGTTTGGTTCTGCAGGCAAAAAGGCTTGTCTCATGAAGTACTGCAGTGGTTTATTTGTAGAATGGAAGCCTGGTTTGCTGCTGATGCAGATATGATATCTTTGAAAAGCTGGGATCAGGTAATTTCTAAAATTTGACCTTTTTTTTTTATTTTTTTATTTTGAAGAACGATGAAAAATGAGATTATAGTGACGGGAAGGAGAGTTATTTCAGAAGAGGCTAAGGAAAGTACATTAGGGCCTATGTGGCCAAGTATGTAGACACAAGCGAAGTTTTTGAAGTAAAAGAATGCAGCTTTCTGTTCTTTGTTGAACTTTTTGACATTTAAGTTGTCTTGAAGTTGTCTGTATTATAGTAGGATGAGGAGATTTCACTATGACTGATCTCCTCTTGATGCTTGTGAAACAGGAGCCTGTTCTTTCAGGTGGCCATGGTTTAATGGTGGAAGGTTATCATCCTGTCATAAAAGCTCTTTCAAAGGATCTTGACATACGCTTAAACCACAGGTATTCTTCCATGCAGTGATGTTCTGTTATTAAATATGCTCTATGCTTGACTGTGATCTTTCCTTATTTAAGTTAGCCATGTCCTGTTTTTTTTTTTGAAAATGCTAGCCATGTCCTTTTCTCTGTTATTAAATGTGATGTACGCTTGGTTGTGATTCTTTCCTTGAGAAAGTTATTTAGTGGGTCTGTTTTGTATTTAAATATTTGTTGATACAATGCAAATTTTTATTTATTTTTTATTATTATTATTATTTTTTTTGAGAAAGAAAGAAACATTCCACATTCTATCAACAAATAATTTAAATACAGAATGTTAATATGTTTCTTCATCTACATGAATTTCTAAGTCAATTCTTATATTTAGAATATGTTACCTTTGGTGTCCTATTTAATTTCTATATCTGTGTTTCCACTTTCTGTATTGTTTTTAAACTACTAAAAAAAGTCTTGGGAAGGAGGTATATTAGAAATTGAGACTGCTTTCTCCTGTTTTCGTTCACTTTCTCATCTGTCGTTTTCATTCACTTTCTCATCTGTCGTTTTCGTTTGTCTCATTTTCTCGATGTCTCCTGCTAGCTTTTCTTTTTAAGCCAGATGATAGAGCGAGCTTAGCTAATAATTAGTCCCCAAATCTGTAGTTGTAAGGGTACCACATGTCAGGCCAACTGTTTGAAGTGGGAGTTATAGTGTATGTTCCAACCATAGTATTTCATATATCTGCTGGTTGGAAAGAGTTATCTTGACTCAAAATAGTCCTAGCATGGTTTGGAGTTGATGAAATCCTATTTTTATTGGTTGAAAGAGTTACCTTTACTCCAGCAAGTTGTTGGGGGATAGATTTTTGAGCATTATCATGCTTGTAAAAGAAAACTGTGGTCAACATTTTTTTTTAAAATTTTTATTGTTTATGAGGGTGTTTGTCTTGCATTCCTATTCCACAAACACTTTGGATTAATGCCGTACCATTTCAATTCCCATATTTCTAGGGTCAAGACAATTGCTCAGTGGTATAATAGAGTCATCGTCACTGTTGAAGATGGGACAGATTTTATTGCAGATGCTGCCATAGTAACGGTTCCAATAGGAGTTCTCAAAGCCAATTTGATAAAGTTTGAGCCTGAGTTACCCAAGTGGAAGGTTGCTGCAATATCTGAAATGGGTGTTGGATATGAAAATAAGATTGCTCTTTGCTTTGACACAGTATTTTGGCCAAATGTGGAATTGTTAGGAATTGTTGCCCCGACATCTTATTCATGTGGCTATTTTCTCAATCTCCACAAAGCAACAGGCCATCCAGTCCTTGTTTATATGGCTGCGGGAAGGTTTGCATATGATATGGAGAAGTTATCTGATGAGGCGACTGTGAACTTTGCTATGTTGCAGCTCAAGAAAATGTTTCCTGGTGCTACAGAGCCTGTAAGCTTTTCTCTCCTATGTTTTCTAAATTTTGTTGCACATATTTCAAAACCACTGTTAAGGTATGCTGGCTTTGGTTTGATGGTTCGGAAAATCTGACACGGCAGACCCTGTTTCTGGTTTCATCACCTGCCCTGTATTGATGAATGAGTTGGTTGGACGCCTGTTCTATTTTTTTTTTTCTTGATAAAATCCGCAAAAAATCTGAAGAGTTTCCTCTTTAGAGGTTGGTGTGTCCTGAGGCTTAACCATGCCTGCGCACTTGGTAATTGATCATTATTTTGCCTCGTCATGCAGGTCAAATATCTGGTTTCTCGCTGGGGGACGGACCCAGATGCACTTGGTTCCTACTCCTATGATTTAGTTGACATGCCCGCAGATTTATATGAGAAGCTCCGAACTCCTGTTGGCAATCTTTTCTTTGGAGGGGAGGCTGTAAGCACAGATCACGCGGGGTCTGTCCACGGAGCCTACTCATCTGGAATTCTTGCTGCCGAAGATTGCATGAAATGCTTACTTCAAAAAAATGGCATTTTGGATCTCGTCCACCTTGTCTCCAGGCAAGAGAAGTTGGACGTGGCATTCCCGCTTCGCATCTCTAGGATGTAATTGGCGTTAACATTTGAATCATCAATGTTTTTCTATCCAAGAAAAAGAGGGAACCCCTCGTGAACTGTGAACTTTTGGAGTTATTTGAAGTTTCAAATGCTCTGTATTTGATGATTGAATTAGATAATTTATCAGAGGGATCATTTGATGCGTCCCCTAGATTTCAATTTAGAAGATTTCCATCTGGATGAAGCAACAATCAAGGTGGCATAAGGTGCACTTGTGGCAAATAGATATTCTTTACACAATTCTTCTGGCTCATTTGATGAGGCCACAGTTGCTGGAGATATGTGGATTCTCTTGTTACTGTCACAGTTCAATCTCTGGATCAGAAATTGAATTCAATTTCTCTTCTTTTTCCTGCTGCTCCAGGGTGTCATACAACGGAGTATTTCTGGTTTCAGGCAACCAAAACGTCAGGAGGCCACTAAAAATAGCAAGGACCCCAAACACAAGAAACGAGATGGCAGGGCTCAAGCGTCCCAAAACCACCAGAAGCGGTGCAATTGCAGCCCCCAACATCAGCGCCTGACGAAGCATCGAGACCGCGATGTTCCTCAAATTCGTCGGAAAAAGTTCGACGCAATAAATGTACATGACGTCGAACGCCATCGAAGCAGCCATAAACCCAACAGCTTCCCAAGATAACTGCGCCCAGTTGCCCTTCGACTTGGACTTCTTACCAGACGCGAAGATAACACAGAGAACACACGAAATTCCGGCGATGTAAGCTGAAACAGAAAAGAGGGGCCTCCTATTTGTGAAGCTCAACAGCACACTGCCAATGAACACTGCAGGAATCTCCATCAACGCGTTCAGAGCTACAGAGTAGTAAAGATCGAAGTTCAAGTTCTCTACATTGAGCTGAATACCATAATAGACGAACCCAATTCCAAACCCAGCAGCCATGACGTTGATCACTCTTTTGGTAGCCCAACCCTTCGACCACAGGCTTTCGTTCAGATCAGTATTCTGTTTACTCTCCGAAGGGGTCGAAACAGCTAGATTTACCGGTAATGTCTTCCCATTCTGTTTCGCATATTTGTTCAGTACTTCCATTGCTTCCCCCGATCTTCCTTTCAAAGCGAGCCATCTCGGGGATTCCGAGATGAATGGGATGATAAGAAGCGAGTACACAAGCGGGAGGAGTGAGATGAGTTTGTACAGAGTTCTCCACGAGTGTCTGGTCGGGTAAGCCATTAAAGGCAGGGAGAGGAAGCCGACCGAGAAAAAAAAGAAGCCATACTGCCCGACTTGGCCTCTTTTCTTCCGTCCTACTGCTTCTGTAGTAAGGACAAGGCAGCAGATTCCGATGCCTGACCGAGCAAATCCATTTGAGAACCGGAGAAGAGCATAGATCCATATATTTGGTGCAAGTGATGTTAGATAAGCGGTAATGGATGTGAGAAGACATGAGAAGAGAACCGTCTTCTTCCTCCCTAAATACAGATCAGCCAGGCGGCCATGAACTGCCGAACCTGCCACAGAGATCAAATGGAACTTAAAAAATTGAATCTCATGACGACACAGAGTTATAAACGAAATATATATTAGGCACATATATACCGAAAAGTGAGCCGAGGAAGAACAGGGACGCAGGAATTCCAGCCCTGAATTTGTGGTCACATATGAGGTTCCACTCAGCAACAGTGGAGGTCTCCTTCCCTCCCACCCATTCCCAGCTATCCGGACTGAGTTCACAGAACGATTTGCCGATGGAGCAAGACGAGTCCAGGCATCTCCACGACGGTTGAGCATCGCTGAATATTGTAACCAGTGTGTTCTGAGAATCGAACATCCAGGCCAGTGAAACCAAGAATGCATGTAACAGTTGGGAGAACCCAAAGGAACCCACGTACTCCTCTATGATCTCGTCCACGGATAACACCACTTTACTGTCTCCTTCCCTTTCTCCTAATCCCTTACCGTCCCCAACTAATCGCTCTGCTTCAGCCTCCATTTTCTCTAATAAGGCTCTCTCCTTGTCTGGAAGTCTATTTATAGGGCAGCCGTTGCATGCTCAGTGCCATTAATTTGTTGCTTCGGTTCCTTTGTCCCTTTGATTAATGGCTGTCGTTTGTTTAACTGCCCGTGTCAAGGAGCAATTAGAAGGAGAACTTTATAAGCATAAGTAGTGGTGCATGTCTGCCTGGGTGTGTCTTCCTTGCCACCTTAGTGGCTTTCGACTTGTAAATTGATTGTGGGTCGTGACGTGAGAAAACACTTCTCCAGTTCTTATCATCCTAGCTCGTAAAGCTGGAGGCTAGGAGTAGAAGTACTCAGGAGATATATGGATAATGTTGGAGGGTCTTGGGGTGAGATGTCTAGGAATGATGCTGAGAGAGAGAATTAATGCATGCATATGCCAGGGGCTATTTATTAAATTGAGGAGTGTTTGTTTGGCTAAGCCGAGACGTTTAGGCAACTGCATACAGTAGTTCACATATCATTAAATATTCTTCTGGTGCTTGCTTTGTCATGGAAGTCCCGGAAGGATTCTTATGTAGTAGGAAGACGAGTCATGAGAGATGTTGACAAGTATGGAAACTTACTGTAAAGTTCTTAATACCCAATGTAGGGGTTCGGATGTGCTTAATTGCACTATGTTCTTGCAGTGAGATTAGTTACCTCACACTATGAGAATACACGAGACCTGTATAATTTCATGGATAATTTGTGAGGAACCACGCCCAAAGTTGTAAGAGGTAGTCCTTCTCACCCCCCACATGGCCACATCAACCCTCCCCTAAGGTAATCACCTCATAGCACTCTTGCTATCAGGTGTTCAGCCCTGTACACGAGAAGGGCAATATAAACACATACAGGGATAATTAGCTAGTTTAGTTTGGGGCCTTCTTTGAAGAAGGGGCTTGCTGGGTTCCGCCCAGCCAACTTTGTTATCGAAACTAGACGAAGAAACACTTTGTGAAATCCAATATGAAATTATTCTGATGTCGATATATATAGATATCGAATGTGATGTTCAACAGTACCATGTCTAAAATTTTGATCTGACAATTTGTAAATCACCGTAAATAAGAAAAAAAAAAAGCGAAGGATACAATGTGTTACTGCAGTTGGAAATTAACCACGCGTTCTTATATGGGGCACTATAGCCGAGGGTGATGAATGATCTATTATATCAATAATGTTTACACAACTTCGAATGTCTTGCATAATCATCCTTCAACAACATCAAGATTGATTAGTGAATACCTTACATGGAATCACTTTGACAAGTTCTGCTCCTTAGTCAGTGGCGGAGCCAGGAAAAATTTCTTGCGGGGGCCAAAAATAAAGTGTAAAAAATATATAATAAAATATATCATATATTATATATTATATATATTCTCTCTCCCTCCATTTATCCATCTCTCCCTCTCTCTCCCTCTGGATCTCTCTCTCTCTCTCTTTCTCTCCTCTCTCTCTCTCTTGCTCATCTCTCTCTTTCTTCTCTTTCTCTCTCTCTTTCTCTCTCTCTCTCTTTCTCTCTCTTTCTCTCTTTCTCTCTCTCTCTCTCTCTTCTCTCTTTCTCTCTCTTTCTCTCTTTCTCTCTCTTTTCTCTCTCTTTCTCTCTTTCTCTCTCTCTTCTCTCTCTTCTCTCTCTCAATTCTCTCTTTCTCTCTCTCTCTCTCTTATATTTTTAAAATAACCAATTCTTTCTCCTTCCTTCCTTTTCCTTAAATACCCTCTAATCTTTCCTTCTCTCTTTTCTATCTTTTAATCTCTTTCTTTCTCTCTTTCCCTCTCTTTCCCTCTTTTCCCTCTCTTTTCTTTCTCTCTTTCCCTCTATTTCTCTCTCTTTCCTTCTCTCTATATATAATATTATAATTTAAAATATGGGTTTAAAGGGGGGGGTCCTTATTGCCTAACCCTATATAAGGGTTTAGGAAATTTTTGGGGCGGCCATGCCCCCCCCCCCCTGTCTCCGCCATTGTCCTTAGTACAAGCAATCGGATTATCACCTCATATGAGCTCCCCCTTAGTGTATGCCTTCGTCAAGAAAGCTTAGTTTATTTGTGACACAAACTTCAACATCACGTTAATATACTTTCATCTTTGTAACATTCTCATAAAGCTGAATGATGAAAACCACTTTTCTCCGCACGCAACTCGTTCACTAGTAATTCTCCAAAATATGCTCCTCACAAATATGCTTGGGAGTTCTATTTCTTTGCATCCTCCCCACCTCTCTTAAATAGATGTTCATGGCTTATAAACTATATAGTTCATTACCCACCATAGTTCTTGTGTATTGGAACCCTCAGAATAATTTTTTTGAGCTATAAAGCTTGTAAGAAAAGTAATTATATAAGCATATGATCTTTTCATCTGGATCATAAAATAACACTATTCCTAACACTCTCACAGGAATTCCAACAAGGGGAAAAAGAAGGCATCCATCGTAGGTGGAATCGTCAAGCCAAAGTGGGAACAGGGTCATCGAGAATGAGGTCGAGTTTGGCCGGAAGGACAAATTAAAAAAGGCTTCGTCATCCTTCAAAATCACTGTTTTACTATTGATTGATTGATTGGTTAAAGGTATGGGGGAGGAAAACTAAGTAGTTAGTTACTAGTCAATTAAAAGTCTAATTTTCCTTTACGAAAGAAGTGACATTAGGTTATAAATATAACGCAATTTTGCATTGGCTTTAATTTTAGAGTATAACATAAGTAAAAACCCATGTACAAGCACTCGCTCTGATACCATGTAAAATTTAGGTATGAGGTTTATCTCCAAATGACTTCTTGGAAGTTAACAAGCCTCTCACATAAGTTTGAGTTTGTTTTACTTGTTTATTTATTTGGGAATAATCTGATCTAACAATTGTCAGATTTCAACCCATTAATTTGTCTCCCTTGTAATCAATGTGTGGTAGGACTTTGATATATGCTGCAAATTAAGCATATGACTGGATTATGTAATAAGTCAAAAGTGCCTCGTCCCCTAGAACAACTTTTGAATGATTGTAAATTAATGATGTCTTGCTTAGATGATGAGCCAAATATTTCCGCACCCGTGCGATTGACTTGTGAATGCACTGAGAAGAGAAAACTCCCCATTAGGGTGGTCACAGGTCGGGTTTGGGTTGGGATTTTGAAAAATCAAACATGACCCGACATGTACAAAACCTGAACCTGCAAACGGGTTGGATTAATTTCGACTCCAAATCCGATTTTTCCTGGTCGGGGCGAGTTGGATCGGGTTGGGTTAGGTCGGATCGGATTGGGTTATCAGAAAACCCGACCAGATGTCCACCCCTACTCCCATCTGCATGCACTACTGCTTCTAATTCTAGACTTCTCTCCTCTTTGACCTTACATCCAATCATCCACGGTTCGGCCGTCTCCAACTTCCTTCTCCACTTCTTAATGTGAATGGAATCTGGGTTTAGTTCATCTTTCCTTCTCCTCACCCACTCTTCAATTGTCAAACATTCATCAACTAACCCAGTAAACTTTCATCTTTTAACCTGAAAAAAAGGTTTTTGCTTCTGCATAAATTAATATATATTTCAAGACTGAGGGATTGATAATATCACCACAGAGAGACATGAAATACATTGATTTCATGACCATAGAAATGAGAATCTCAAGATATATATATATATATATCCATTAAACAAGAACTTATATTCATCTTAATTATAACTCAATTCATATATACGAGCTACTTAATCTGTTTTAACACTAATGGTGCATGCATCCTTACCATGCATCACCTCTGAGTGCCTTACTTTTACGTGTTAACCTAACAATGGAAAATGGTCTGTTGAGGGGCCGGACTGCTTCTGTTTAATTAAGTCCTTTCTATATATACTAACCACCCACTATTGCGTTGGAACGCTAAAGGTCTATTCTGTATATACTAACCCACTATCGCCTTGGAACGCTATAATCTATCTAAAGGATTCTGAGACAGGAGTCAATTTAGACTTTGCATCGTGGGGGAGAACACTTACTCTTTTGGTACACGCACCGGTCTGGATGAGATATATGTATAACTTTCATTGTTCCATCAGCTCTATAGCTTTTCAACTCAAACTCATTTCAGAGGCACTTGTTTTTTGGAGTTGGTGAATCAACTAGTCTTTGCAGTTTGCGGCAGCACCACTACTATAATAAGAAAGAAAGACCTCCCGGAAGCTTGGCCTTCTACTGTAATGGAAACCCCTCTAATTAATACTTTCTTCACAAGACCTACTAGAAGTCTGAATAAAAAAAATAATACTCTGGAAGAATGTCAAGCAGCCACAGCAAGCAACAAGGTTGAATACCTCACGCGCTTCCCTCAATCTCCTCTCTATAAAAGGTGGCCATAGCTTCGGTACTTGACACCATCTTCTCTCAGCCGTCTTCGTCTAGGATCAACTGATCATTGAGCACCCTGTTTCTTATTACTGTTTCTGTTTTCTTCCTCACAGAAGAAAAATGGGTTTGAATCTATTTGGTTCGAGATGTGCTTGTTTGGTCGCTACAGTAGTGATGTTGGTGTTGTTGAGCATGCAATGTGAAGCTCAGTTGTCTGCAACTTTCTATGATAAATCATGCCCCAAAGCTCTCTATACTATTCGGAATGCGATCAAGAATGCGGTCTCGAAGGAACGTCGAATGGCTGCTTCTCTCATGCGTCTCCATTTCCACGATTGCTTCGTCCAGGTAATTAATTACAAATATTTCAGTACTGATCAGTTTCAGGAAGTTCCAGAGATTGGTATATTGTGGGTACTTAAATATATGGTTTTTTGGTGGTTCAGGGATGTGATGCTTCAGTCCTGCTTGATGCTACTTCTTCGTTCACGAGTGAGAAGAATGCGCCCCAGAATTTGGATTCTGCAAGAGGGTTTGATGTTATTGAAGATGTGAAGAGTCAGGTGGAGGGGATTTGTTCGGGAGTTGTGTCATGTGCGGATATCCTTGCTGTTGTTGCTCGTGATGCTTCAGTTGCTGTTAGTAACATATAGTAGTACTCCTGTAGTGTTTGTTTAATTTGTTTCTCAGACTTGAGGAACTGAAATCGATCTCTTTCAGCTTAGCTATGTAGTTTGATACTAATTATGATCATTCTGCTTCAAAAACAGGTGGGTGGCCCATCATGGACAGTGAAGCTAGGAAGAAGAGACTCCACCTCTGCAAGCGAAGATAGAGCTTTTTCTGATATACCCAAATTCACAGACAATTTGGAAGTTTTAGTTGAAACATTCCGCAGAAAGGGTCTCAGTGAGAGAGACTTAGTTGCACTCTCAGGTATCTCTGATCTCTCTTACCCTCCTCCCTCTCTCTCTCTTACCTTTCTTTCTCCTTAGCTAAATCTTTCTCTCTCTCTCTTTCTCTCTCTTTCTCTCTCTCTCTCTCTCTCTCTCACACACACACACACACACACACACACACACACACACACACACACACACACACACACACACACACACACACACACACACACACACACACACACACACACACACACACACACACACACACACACACACACCCACCTTCCTCTCTCTTTCTCTCCCTCTCTGTCTATCTTTCTCCATTTAGAGACTGATCAAAATGGATTTGCAGGTGCACACACCATTGGCCAGGCACAGTGCTCGTCTTTCAGAGACAGGATATACAATGCAACCACCATCGATGCTAGCTTTTCCACCACCAGAAAGAAAGACTGCCCTTCCACAGGGGAAGACACCAAACTGTCACCCCTCGATGCTGTGACACCCAACTACTTCGACAACCATTACTTCAAGAACCTGGTCCAGAATCAGGGCCTCCTGCAATCAGACCAGGTTCTGTTCAGTGGAGGATCCACAGACAGTGTAGTAACAGAGTACAGCGACAGCCCAAGAACTTTCTTCTCCGATTTCGCAGCAGCCATGGTGAAGATGGGAGACATTGAACCCCTCACTGGGTCAGACGGGCAGATTAGGAAGGTCTGCAAGGCCGTCAATTAACAAATTTATGCTATCAGAGAAGAAGATAGCTTTTAGCTTAATATTGTCTAAATAAGTTTGGTAAGTACTGTTTTGAAAGATTAATGATCTCGTGGTCTAGTAAGAGCTATATTTTTCCTCAAAAGAAATTTGAAGAAAATGTAGGATCAGTTTCAAGTCCTGTATGAAGACAAGTGTTTACAAAGTGTGCAATTAATAATAATATCAGGTTTTCTTATTTATGAAAGTATGTACCTTAATATACACATAAAAGTGATTTTGTTTTTTTGAAATGGCAAAACTCCTACTGCTGCCATGGAGACTCAAACCTAAGACCTCCTTTAGCAGTACTGACTCTTGACCGTGATAGAAACTTGAACCTAAGACCTCCAGCAGTGATGACACAGGATGAGACCACCCGAGGTATCGCTTGCACTTCAAAGTGATTTTGTAGATAATATATACCATTTTTTTCTGATCCTTTTAAAAAAAGGTATTAATCTCATCGGGTGCCACCAATCAGATTGTGACATGTCAATATATCAAAATCTCAGGTGCTAGCACCACTTGATAGGAACTATATATCAAAATCTCATGAGCATACTATATATTAAGTGAAAAAGAATATGAATTTTTCATATATACATGATTATCTGATTTATTACCCAAATAAAAATCTTTCAATTGAATTCGTGAATACAAATCCAAAGAGCATTAATTAATTAAATTCTCCTTGTAATTTTTATGTATATATCTTTTGAAACCATCCTAATTTTAAAAAATTAAGTATATTTGACAATCTATAAATAATTAAACTAGAAAAATTTGGAAAAAACTACCGGATATTTTCCCAGTTAACACTAATCAGTTAAGTATTCCTAGGAAAGCTTTAGTAAAATATTTTTCTAAATTTTAGTAGGATATAGTAGTACCATTAGTTTCTAACTCTACTTCTTGCCACGGTACAGGCTTTCACACACACATATATATAATGAAATCAGTCAATCTTAAATGATGAATGGTCTGACATAACATTATCCATGAGAGGTTTTGTAATTGCTACTTTCCCTCCAACCCATTGAGGCATTGACCAGTACCGATGAAGCAAAGTGTTGTTCGTGAACCAGCATTTCCCATTGACGTTGACGAGGATCACTTGGTGCAATCAATCATTAATAGCTCTACCAGCTGTAACACCGGAAGAAGAAGGGTATAAAAATGCAACATATATTGGGACTAGAGCTGATCATCTTCACAAGACAAATTAAGTAGCTTATAGACATGGCTTCTCTTGTTCTTCCTCTTCGTCCTGGCCTTCCTCGTCCTTCTATCCTGATAATCAGTTTGTCACTCATGATCATGGTCACGGGCCTAGTGCCTTTCGCTAGTGTTTGTGCTACCCGTGAGAACGATGAAGCCATGAGAGGCTCCAATAGGGTGCCTCCGTCCCCGGAAGGCAAAAAATCACCAGCTCTTCATGACTCAACAAGTAGCTAGGAATTAATCAGAAAGGCGATCATTTCCCATTGACCTTAACCAAATCACTTGGTGCGATCAATCATTAATATTTCTACCGGCACGATCTACTACGGAAAGAAGATGGTTCACATGACTTCTCTTCTTCGATCTTCCTTGTTCTTCTCTCCTGATCATGATAATGGTAAACCTGGTTCCTTTCGCTATTGCTTGTGATGCCCATGGCAACGAGGACGCCATGAGAGTACTCTCTAGTAAGTGGCCTCCGACGCCGGGTGGCAACAACCGGCAGCTTCAGACTCCGGCGACGGTGGTGCCGCCCACTTCCATCTCCGGCCCCACTGCAAGAAATCAGGAGGGTCTCCATGCACAACAGCAACAATCTGTATTAATGCTCAATAGGGGAACAAGAAGATTAAAGGTATAAATCCATATACAAATGCATGGAACGGGTTATTTCGTATACTATCCTATTAATATTCGGTAGAACAATATACAATATAAATGGTATAATCAAAAGTTATTCCGTTTATCTACATAATTTTATAAAATAAAATAACTTGGACTATAATTTATCAAGGTAGAACGTATAATTTTATAACAAATTACTAAAAACATGTGGAAAATATCTGATATACACTCCTTAATCGGGTAATTGGATATGGAATGACTTTATTTATTATACCATTCTGTTTATTACTCGGAGGACAATAAATTAACCATTTACCCAATTATTAATTGGCATGACAAAATTCGCTCAGCTGTTTACCTTCCGATTAGTAAACAACGAAACAATAGATTAGGTAATTGGGTGGACTTGACACCCCTAGCAAATATGTTCCATAGTAGCGGGGGCTATCCTGCCGAGGGAGTGGGAACTTAGTCTATGTGCTATGTCAAGTACCAGCACCGCCTTCAACACCTTTCATGTTCTCTAACCCTTTCGTCTTGATCCTTTCAAAATATCACAGGCTCCTCCAAAAGGCTTTCAATTTGATCCATCTACATAGCTTAATAAATTCAAGTCAAGATAGAAAACTAAAATATGAAAATTTGAGAAAAAGTAATGACTGAAGGCTCGTAAGAAAATTTTAAAAAAATTTATTCGTGAAGGCTATAGTTAGAGAATTTGAAGAAAAATAATGACTGAAGGTTCGTAAGAAAATTTTAAGAAAATTCATTCGTGAAGGCTATAGTTAGAGAATTTGAAAAAAAATTATTACTGAAGGCTCGTAAGAAAATTTTAAGAAAATTCATTCGTGAAGGCTATAGTTAGAGAATTTGAAGAAAAATTATGACTGAAGGCTATAGTGAAGGATTCGAAGAAAAATCATCATAGAAACATCTAGTTTAAGAAAAAATAATGATTGAAGGCTATAAAAAAAGAACCTTAAGAAAATTCATTCCAGAAGGCCATAGTAAAACAATTTGAAAAAAAATTATGACCGAAGGCTTTAGTAAGTGAATTAAAAAAAAATCATTACTGAAGGCCATAAGGAGGTTTTGTACAAAAATCTTGATAAAAAACTAAAATATTGAAAATTAAGGAAAAATAATGAGGAAAGGCTATAGTAAAGAAATTTTAAGAAAATTCATTCCTGAAGTTTATAGCAATGGATTATTTTTATGAAAAATAATGACTGAAGTCTATAGTTTGGGAAGTTGAAGAAAAATCATGATTGAAGTCTATAGTAAGGAAGTTTGATGAAAAATAGTGATTGTAGGCTACAATAAGGGTTTCTGAAGAAAAATCAAGGTAAAAAATTAAAATATGAGAATTTGAATAAAATTCATGTCTATAGGCTATACTAAGGAATTTTAAAGAAAAATCATGACTGAATGTATAATAAGGGTATTTGAAGAAAAATCATGGCTGAAGGCTGTAAGAAAATTTTAAAAAAAATACCAACTAAAGGCCATAATAAGGGAATTTAAAAAAAAATAATAACTGAGAGCTATAGTAAAATAACTTTAAGAAAATTCATTCTTAAAGGCTATAGTGAGGGAAATTTAAGTAAAATCATGACAAAAGACTAGTAAGTGAATTTGATGAAAAATCATGACTAAAGCTATAGTAAGGGATTTATTAAATAAAAAGGATATTGTACGCATCAAAATGTGCGTGGCCCAAATTCAACAAGCCCAAGAACCCATCAACCCATCAACCAAGGCTCGTGGGCAGGCTTCAACTTATCTCAAGACCACTTACTATCGTCCACGGCGAAGTCCAATCGCAGTACAGCGTCGAAAAACACAATCAACATCCTCATCAGCAACAAAACCGAAAAGTTAACGCCAGTCAGCAATCAGAGTATACGTCACCTTCGAACGACTAAACCCAGTCGTTAACAGCAAAATAGAGGGGCCACGATCCTGGTCTCTCTCCTCCCCTCTTCTTCCTCAACTTCACAGCAGAATGAGGATCACGATCCCCATTCCCAGGCAACGTCTCTCAACAGTCACACAGGTCAACTACAAATAGCCAGAAGTTCCCTGTTCCAAGGGTGAAGAAATCGATTCCAAAAAAGACATCCTGACAAGTGAAAGAACTCTCTCCCTCTCTTAAACCGAAGGACCCAAATTCCTTCTTAGAGGAGAAGCTCTCGCCCACAGAGGATCCGTCAAATCTTCAAAGCCAAGCAACTCGTCGCTCGTCGTTCCAACAGTTCAATCGGAGCAGCTCTACACGACTACCGGCAGCGTCACAAGTCGATACACGCAGAGCACAAATACCTCCGTCCGACCGACCGAAGCCTAACAGTTCGTGCACACTCGTTCCAGCAACTCAAGTTCGACGTTCGTTCGCAGAAGCTTGAACTTCACCAAATTCACACGGAGATCGAATCAGAGGAAGTTTAGGAGAGTGAACTCGCTTTTTTCTGACTCACACACATTGTAAACACAAATTTATTCTAAAGTAATCGACATATTCTCTCGGTCGCGCCTCTTCGCGGACCGGCGGATTTTCGGTGAAACAGATTTGCAATACCCGATGGGACCTTTTCTACCTCTCATCTCCTTCTCCGTCCAAACAGAATCCTAACCATAGCCATGGCCAGCAACGCCAACAACGGCAACAAAAACAACAACAACAACATCAACAACAACGGAGGCAAGCAAATTGCCTCCTCGAGTTTTGTCCAACCTCGCCCTGCCGCGACTACAAGCTCGACCGTAGGAGCTCACGGATGTACTTTCGCAGCTCCGCCCAACCTCCGCGCTCCTACCTCTCCCCCACCGGCCACTCGCCCAGTGACGAGAGCTATGACTAGGAACCTGTCCGCTGGGCAAGTCCCTTTCATGCGCGACGCACGCCGTCCAAGCGCCCTGTTCGTGCCACAGGCTACCGCGGCCTCCAACAAACCAGTCGCAGTTGCCGCCAAGTTATTACCAGCGATGGCTAGACCAACATACCTGGCCGTCGCCGCTTCACCTCCTCCTCCTTGCAGCCCGACTGTCAGCCCAGCGCAGTCGCCGTCATCGCGGAGAAGCTCTATCGTTCCCACCCTGGTGCAACGATATGAACAACAAGGAGCCGTTTCTACATCCTCCGTGCGGGGAACACGCGCATCACCGGTCTCCTCTGTGCAGAGAACGTTGGCCGCTGACAACTCGCCGGTCGTGTTGGTCTCCCACGACCTTTTGGCCGCACTCAACGCAGCAGCGGGGCCACCACTGATCCGCTCACCTCACCGTTGATATCCCCATGCCAGTCGGATACCATCCTCCAAAGTTCCAACAATTCAATGGTGACGGGCATCCAAAGCAGCACGTGCCCACTTCATAAAAACCTACAACAATGCCGGCACGGACGGCGATCTGCTGGTGAAACAATTCGGCCGATCACTGAAGGGAAACGCCTTTGACTGGTACATCGAGTTACCCCAGGAGTCCATCGACAGCTGGGAACAACTAGAGCGAGAAGTCCTCAGCCGTTTCTATAGCATTCGGCACACCGTCACATTGGTGGAGATCGCCAACCTCAAACAAAAGAAGGGAGAAAAGGTGGTCGACTATATCAACAGATGGAGAAATTTGAGTCTAAACTGCAAAGAAAGCTCAAATCTCTCTCTCGAAGCAGAGATCGAAATGTGCTCGTGGGGGATGCACTGGGAGCTTCTACGCTATATCCGCAGCCAAAGGCCGAACGATTTCCAAGAGCTCGCAACAGAAGCTCACAACATGGAGATCCTGATGGAAGAATGAGGGGAAGAAGGATCCTCTTCTGCCGACCTTCGCAAAACGGGAAAAGCACCCGCCACGACCACGGCAAAAGAGACGAAAGAAAAAACAAAGTCCTCTTTCGCGACAAACGCCTTCGAACCTATCAAGGTCGGAAGCAAGGTCAAAGCAACCTATCTCCCGTGACAACTAACCGGGAGCACTTACAAGAAGCTGTCACTAGAAGAACAACACGCAAAGATATATCCCTTTGCCGATGCAGACGTTCCTATCATGCTCGACCAACTCCTTGACAACCAGTTGCTAAAACTGCCAGAAATCAAAAGACCTGGCGATCAATCCAAAAGCAAAGATCTGAATTTTTGCAAATACCATCGACTGGTCGGGCACCCAATGGAGAAATGCTTTGTCTTGAAGGACCGTATCATGGAGCTGGCGGCCCAAGGCCGTATCAAAATTGAAGGAGCTGAAAACACAGCCTCCTCGCATGCTATCTCCATCCAAGCCGAGCCAAACCGGCGAGCTCGGGCAAACAAGAAACAGGTCATAAAGAAGGAGTACCGTCCAAAATCCGGTCCATCCGGCCGACCGTACAACAATAACAGACGACCACCGGTTAAGGTCGCACCAAAACTGGCACCCCGCGAAGAAGCTGCAGCCGACGCAGAGGGGTGGATCTTGGTCACTCGGAGAAAGAAGCCTATTCACGAAATCGAACTGGCACCGGCGACCATCAAAACAAAGGCAAAGCAGTCAAATAAAAGAGCCGCAAAACGCCAAAGAAAAGTTCCCAGGATTGACGTCCAGGGGGCAAACAAGAAGAAAAGAAGACCCGTCACATTGGCAGAGTTCTTCTCGAAGGAGTTCCTCTCGCCGCCTGCAATGGTGGCAACCTGCTCAACAGATCCTCCCGAGCAAACAACGACAAAAGAGAAGGGCAAAAGACTAGTCGTCGAATGCGACGACCAAGAGACGTCGTTCAAACAAATCTCCATCTCAACAAGATTGAGGATGACCTCGATTTAGACATCAGATCGAGGCAAGCCTTAATCCAAATCCTCGCCAAACCAGAGGAACTCAAAGCTGAGCTCGAGACGTTATTGATGAGAAAACACGACCTTCCAAAAGTTGGGTTAACCCCTCCATTTCGAAAAGAAGAGGAAGATGCCTACACCAAAGCGCATCTCGCGAAGTCGGAGGAAGCATTGGCCGTCACGTGCCCGCCGTGCATCACATTCCGGGAAGAAGACGCACAATTGGGGAAAAGAAATCACAACAGGCCGTTGTTCGTCTCCAGTTATATCAGAGATCACAAAATTAATCGTATCCTCAACGATTGTGGATCTGCAGTCAACATTCTGCCTATCCGCACGATGAAGAATATTGGTCTCTCTGCCGACGACCTCTCGCCAAGCTCTCTTCTTATTCAAGGTTTCAACCAGGAGGGCCAAAGAACACTCGGGATGACGAATCTCAAGCTGCACATCGGGGACATAGTAGCCGACACTCCTCTTCAAGTCATCGACTCTAGGACATCTTACAACCTGCTCCTGGGTCGACCATGGCTCCATTCAAACGGAGTTGTGCCATCCACACTGAACCAATGCTTCACGTACTGGGAAAACGGCGAGCAGAAGACAGTGTACGCCGACGAAAAGCCCATTCACAGAAGCAGAGGCATCGTTCGCAGATGCTAAATTCTACCTTACGACCAGACCGATAGTTAAATTGTCACCTTGGTCGAACCAAGCAGTGAATGCCAAAAGCACTCCGACGCAGGCTGCGTCGTCCAAACAACAGATGCAGAACGCAACACTCAAACAACCACCGCAACCTACAAAATCACAGGCTCCGACGCAAGTTACATCTCCCCAATAGACCGCAACACTGGTCGTATCTCCAAAACAGCCGGCTCACAGTCATAAACCGACTATAGTCACCCCTACACTGAATCAGCGCAATATGCCCATCCTATGATACATCCCACAGTTACAGAGGAAGAAAGGAGTAGCTCCCCTGGTCGCCTACAACAAAATCCAGCCGACCCCTTTGCCAGAAAAGGTCACGCTCCCTCTACCAAAATTGGAGGAACGAAGTATCGTGAAGCAATTGCCGAGCCAACAACAGTTGCCGTCCACACGCTCTACTGAAGGTTTCGACCCGAACGCCTACAGATTGATGTCTAGGGCTGGGGGCAACCTTACAAAAGATGAAATTCACGCCCAACCGCCCATCACTTTACCAGTTCTCACTCCAGAACAGGAAAAGCTGAGAAACGAAGGCCAACGAATCAATCAAGGTCCCCTGGGCCTCGGATACGAGAAACAAAAGCCGGTCAAAATCTATACTAACCGGGAAAAACTGGTCAAAATAATCAGAAAGGGTTCGGCAGATGTGCATCAAGTCTCCGTCGCCCAAACTCTGACCGAAAAGCAAGATGCGTCGAAGCCTGTGGTAATTTACACTCTAAGAGCAGCTATCGCACGAGCTCGTGTATATGATTCAGTCATGGTGAACCACATCTCCATCACCGACGACGATCAAGAAGAGGAGGAGTTCGTCTTGAAGGAAGCTCCGGCTGAATTCGAAGAAGGTGGTCAGATGACTGTCGACGAATTAAAGAAAGTCGACCTCGGTATAGCAGAGGACCCGAGGCCGACATTCCTCAGCGCTTCACTGACACCCGAAGAAGAAACCGAATACATGGCGTTACTTCGCGAGTATCATGACATCTTCGCCTGGAACTACACAGAGATGTCGGGCCTTGACCCACGAGTAGCACTCCATAAATTGGCGGTTCATCCCTCTTTCGGCCAGTGAAGCAATCGCAACGATAGTTCTGGCCAGAACTTGTGCCAGAAATTGAAAAAGAGGTCGACAAGTTGATCGCGACAAATTTCATCTGGGAAGTGAAGTACCCGTCTTGGATTGCAAACATCATCCCAGTCAAGAAAAAGACCGGCCAAATACGGGTCTGCGTCGACTTTCGTGACCTGAATAAGGCGTGCCCGAAGGACAACTTCCCCCTGCCAATAACCGAGCTCATGGTCGATGCGACCACGGGTCACGAAGCTTTATCTTTCATGGACGGCTCTTCCGGC
Organism: Aristolochia fimbriata; assembly: GCA_019845555.1. Lineage (NCBI taxonomy): Eukaryota > Viridiplantae > Streptophyta > Magnoliopsida > Piperales > Aristolochiaceae > Aristolochia > Aristolochia fimbriata. Next base: position 20,288,261 of record CM034083.1, read on the forward strand.
CACTATCAAATCTGGATGGACCCGAAAGATGAAGAACTCACTGCGTTCCGCACACTGAAAGGCATCTTCTGTTACAAAGTGATGCCATTCGGGCTCAAAAATGCCGATGCGACATACCAGAGAGCAATGCAGAATATCTTCGATGATTTCCTGCACAAACGCGTCGAATGTTATGTCGACGACCTGGTGGTAAAGACGAAGCAAAGATCATATCATCTCCTTGACCTCAGGGCGGTGTTCGAGAGACTTCGGCGGTTTCAACTCAAAATGAACCCGCTGAAGTGTGCTTTCGGCGTCACCTCGGGCAAATTCTTGGGGTTCATCGTCCATCACACAGGAATCGAAGTCGACCAGTCAAAAATCGACGCCATTCAAAAGATGCCGGAGCCCAGAAACGTCTCCGAGCTTAAAAGCTTCCAAGGTCACTTGGCGTACATCCGACGTTTCATTTCGAACCTTGCCGGGAGATGCCAGCCTTTCAGTCGTCTGTTAAAGAAAGGTACACCGTTCGTATGGGACGACTCCTGTAGAAACGCCTTTAAGAACATAAAGGCGTATCTTACCAAGCCGCCAGTGCTCGTTGCTCCAATTGTCAAACCGTTACTGCTATACATCGCAGCACAAGAAAAATCGGTGGGCGCTCTTTTGGCTCAATGTGATGAGGACAACAAAGAACGTTCTCTGTATTACCTCAGCCGAACTCTGGTTGGTGCCGAGCTCAACTATACACCGATCGAGAAGACTTGCCTGGCTCTCATCTTCGTAGTTCAAAAGCTTCGACACTACCTCCTGGCGCATTCGACGAAACTCATCTCGAGAGCCGACCCGCTGAAGTACATTATGTCACGACCAATTCTCTCTGGTCGACTGGCAAAATGGGCGTTGGTCCTCTCCGAATTTGAGATCGATTTCGTACCGCAACGAGCAATCAAAGGCCAAGCATTGGCCAATTTCCTGGTAGACCATCCGGTGCCGGCCGAATGGGAGTTATCAGAAGAATTCCCGGACGAGGAAATCTTCCTGGTCGAGGTACTCCCCCCATGGGAGATGTACTTCAACGGTGCAACAAGAAGAAGTGGAGCAGGCGCCAGAGTTCTGTTCATTTTGCCGAAAAAGGACCTACTCCCATACTCGTTCATGCTTACTCAGACTTGCTTGAACAACGAAGCAGAATATCAAGCCATCCTCCTCGGGCTCGGCATGGCGGTCGAAATGAAATTGCCGCAGCTACACATCTATGGCAACTCAGCTCTCGTCATCAAGCAACTCTCAGGCAAATTTGAGGTAAAGAAACCTGAACTCGAGCCATTTTGGAGACAGGCTGGAGAACTTCTGGCCCTAATCCCGGAAGCATCACTCCACTTCGTCCCTCACTCCGAGAATGGGCCAGCCGACGCATTAGCCGGCATCGTAGCCAGACTGGCACTATTCGACCAACGGCCAAGCCATATCCCCATTTGCGAACGATGGGTCATCCCTCCACCAGTCGAAGAAGAAATAGAAGAAGAGCTAACAGAAGAGATAGAAGAATCTCTTCCTATCTCGGCTAGTCAAAATTAGATCGGAGACTGGCGCACCCCTATCATCAACTTTCTTCGCCACAACACACTCCCAGTTGACCTGCGAGAACGAGTCCAAATCCGCCGAACAGCCCCTCGGTACGTTTTCATCAACGACGTACTCTACCGAAGGTCCTATGAAGGTCTACTCCTTCTCTGTCTGTCAAAAGAAGAAGGGCTGCAGGTGCTGAAAGAAACACATGGTGGGATCTGCGGCGCACATCAAGCTGGCCCGAAGCTCCACTTGCAAGTCAAACGACTCGGCTATTACTGGCCAACCATGCTCAGGGACGCCATCGAAATAGCTCGAACCTGCAAACCATGCCAACTCCATGCTGATTACATACATCAACCACCGGTGCCGCTACACCCAACGGTCGCTTCTTGGCCATTCGAAGCTTGGGGTATGGATATCATAGGCCCCATCACTCCAAAGTCCGACTCTGAACGACAATACATCTTGGCTGCCACCGACTACTTCTCCAAATGGGCCGAAGCCGCAGCCTACTGAGAAGTGAAAGCCACCACCGTCGCCTACTTTATCCGAACTCAAATCATATACAGATATGGAGTTCCTCGGTACATCATGACGGACAATGGTACGCCCTTCAGAAACAGAGTCATGGACCGCTTCTGCGAAAAATTTTGCATACAATAGCGAACATCGTCAGCTTACAACCCGACAGCCAATGGACTCGCAGAGGCTTTCAATAAGACACTCTGCAAAATCCTGAAGAAGACGGTCGGTACCCACAAAAGGAGCTGGGATGAAAAACTCCCCGAGGCCTTATGGGCATACAGAATGACGGCTCGAACACCCACCCAGTCGACCCCATTTTCGCTGGTCTACGGTACCGGAGCAGTCCTTCCCCTCGAAGTACAACTCCCTTCCTTGCGCATAGCGGTAAGAGAAGGACTAACGACGGAGGAATGCGCCCAATTGAGACTCGCAAAACTTGAGTCTCTCGACGAGCAACGACTCGAAGCACAACAACGCCTCGAGTGCTATCAATCCAGAATGACCAGAGCCTTCAACAAAAAGGTAAGACTCAGGTCATTCCAGAAAGGCGACCTCGTGCTAGCAGGTCGACGGCCAATGCTCTTCACGAGGAAGACCGGGGGCAAATTCGCGCCAAAATGGGAAGGCCCTTATGTCGTACAAGAGGTGTACACGAATGGCGTGTACAAACTCGTCACCGCCAATGGATCAGAGCTGTCTATCACAAACGGTAAATTTCTCAAACGATTTTACCCTTGAGAAGGATAGCAGAAGAATGGAGTTCATTTCCTTCTAGTAAAAAAAAAATCTTTACATCCCAGGTCTCGCAATAAAAAAATAAAATACGCGAGACCATGCAAAAAAAATGGGTTACAACAAATCCAGGAATCAAATTCACAGCGGCTACAGATTGAGTTCGAAGTCGACCACTCGCTGCCGTCGCCGAAGCACTTCAGCTCGAACATCCTCCAGTTCACGAGCCTCGGCCTCACTCAGTACAGGCTGTGAACGAACGTCCTCAAGTTGACGCTCCAACACGGAGGCTTCCGCATCGAAAGCCTGAAGCTCAGCCTGAGAGATGCCAATGTCCGCATGAAGGGAGTCAAGCTGAGCATCCAGCTTAGCCAGTTATTCACGAACGACCTCCCTCTCAGCTTCCACGGTTTCATACACAGCCCGGCCCAGACTTAGCAGCTCAATCATTGCATTGCGCCGACAAAGCACTCGCCGAACCGACCGCGTAACTTCGGCTTCAATAGCTCGATGCTCGGCCCTGGGGAGCTTACTGGCAGCAGAACTACGCAATTGCTGGAGATGTTCCGCCTCTCGAGCGAAGTCCTCCACCCACTGCTCCAAGATAGAGATCTCTATACCCGCTACACACAAATGCTCTAGAAGACCGCGGGCATCAATCACGAGCTCAGGGGAGCAGGGGTCTTCTGCAGGTGCCAAGGCCGTCCGAATAAACCGAACCCACAGGTCCATCGCGGACTGCTGAACCCATCCTCGCGATGTCGCCGAGAGAGAAATCGACGAAGACTGAGAAATAGCCAAACGAACAAACAGTTAAGAAAAAGGGGAGACAGAAACAGCGAGCAAAGAATACCTACCGCAGTGAACCGTGAGGAGAAAGAATTCTCGCTGACGGACCGGTGGATAGGCTCTAGACGCTCTTCCCCAACGACCAGAGCGGCCGCCTGATCGTCCAGCCTCCTTCCGGTGCAAAGCCTCTCCTCAGGAGCCGAGATTAAATGATAGCCTAAGTTTGGAACAAGGGCCTGAAATCCGACCCCACCTTCCCCACCCGAAGAAGGAGACGACGCTTCGCCCTCGTCGCTAGAAATGGTCATAGGGCAGTCAACCCTACCCATCTCCGACCTACCAGTAGCAGCGTCGGCAAACACCTCCTCTCGGTCCCTCCCTTCCCGGCGACGCTCCTCGGAGGCGACAGGAGAATGCGAATCGCCTGAACGGACTTCAGGCTGGTTCGCACGAGAATACAGGACCACCGCGAGTGCGCCAACAGAGGGGTCTTCCGTCACCTCAGGCCGCATCGGAGGCGGTACGACCGGCGTTGTCTCCTGCCGCACAGCAACTTCTCCGTCAGGCGGTGCTGCTAGCCTCTCTACCGGACACGCTCCCAAAATGTCTTCTTGCGATTCCGAAACGGAGGCCGTCAGAGAGTGCAAGTCCCGAGAAGAAGAAGAAGTCCTGTGGAGCTTACTTCTCGACCTCTTCCTGAACAAAGGAGGGTTGAATACAACCCTCGTGGCCTCTTCCTTCTTCCTTTTCGGGGCACCCTTCCTAGGAGAAACTACTGGTGGCGGAACTGCAAGGTGCGCTATTATCGGGTCAACGACCCTCTTTCCTTTGTCTAAGGACGCGTCCGCAGTCGGCGGAGATGACGAGCTCGGTCGAATAACCGGTTCAGTAGATGGGACGGGCGCGGCTTCTCGGATGACAACCCCTCCCTCTGGTTCGACGGTCGCCGGAGCCGGTGCAGCCTTCTGGGAAGACTTCGACGTCAGCGTCTTCTTCTTCGCAGGGCCTCTCTTCGGCGCAACCTTCTTCCTCGGCGCCCGCTCTCCAATAAAACTCTCCCACTCTTTCTGAGAAACAAAAGGGGAGGGAGAAAGTGAGCACAAATGCAACCAGAAGACCAAGTGAGGCGAAAACAACGGTCACACAAATACTGACAAGCATAATTACCTCAAAGAAGGAAACCACGACCTCGAGCCATGATTCCCGATACAAGGCCGTCACTCCCGGGTCGGAATCTGGACTGACAAAAGATGGCACATCCACCGTCCCGAGGGGGAAAGCATTCTCAGCTTGCCATATTTCCACGAGCGACTCGACCGACGGCGCCCTCCTCTGATCGCCGATCAGAACACTCGGCAAATCCTGGCAGAAATCGAACTGACGGGCGAACCGATGCGGACTATACTGCTCCACAATCAGGAGGTCGCGCTGCTGCAACACGAGACGGGTCGCTCGCAGACATCGGAAGTAGTCCGCCTCAATTCGCTAAGCGAGGTGGCCGGGCTTGTCAACAATAGGGCCTGGAGGGAATGCTTGTGGCGGATACCAACACCGCACCCGGCCCCGCCAGAACAGAGCACGAGCTTCCCTCTGAGTGTAGGCACGACCATTGTCGGGATTGCGATAAACCATCATCAACAGATGGTCACCTTCTGACGAGTCGGCTGCGTGAACGCCGAAGTATTGCGCGAGCCAGGCATAAATAAATGGCCAAGGGTCCTTTCCCCAACAGGAACTGTTAAGGCCTTGATACAGACCTGCCAGAGTCGCGGTGGCCAAATTACACTTGTAACCACTTGCCAAAAAGCAAGCCATCTTCAAAATAGTATACCTCAATGTACCCCCTGGCGCGGGAAGAATGCAGAGGCAGAGCCAAAAAGATAAGAAGGCGGCTAAATACACTTCATCGGCGAGCACGTCGGGAACGCCGAGCTCCTTCAAAGGCTGATTCAACCGCTCCGACCTGTCGTGGCTCGTCGAGCCCGAGGTCTTCCTGCGATCGACCAAGGCATCTTCAGAAGGCCGTGAGTCCCTTCCGGGAAGAACCAGAAAGATACCCAATCGGACATCTGGACTCCAGCAGGTCTCTCTGCCTCCGAGGGCCCGAATAAACGGAAATAAGCCAAAATCAGGTACTTGATGCTCTCGGGCAAGGGAAGGTGATGACCAGAGGAGAAGTCATCAACGGAAGGGAAAGTCTCGTCGAAGATACCTCCAGAGACGGGAAGTCCACCAAGGCAATGAAGGTCCCACAAAGAAATCGACAATTCTCCCTCTCGGGTGAAAATGGAATTGGTGGAAGAACACCAGACTTCCGTGAAGGCTGTGACGACGTTGCAACAACAACTATACCGGAACATAGAGGCTCGCACGACATAAAATAGGTCGACCGCCGCCAGAAGCTCTGAGGACGTGCGAAGGACGACGTACGCCCACTCGAAGTAATATGGTACGTAGCGAGGACTCACAATGTCCATGCTTCTAGCTTCCCAGGGGCCGAAGCGACTGCTACCGATAGAAAGCTCTGGAGGAGAAAAACGCACTAAAGCGTCATGCATAGGGCTCATCAAGATGGTACCCTGAGTTTCATGCGGGGGCGCTGGGGTTTCACCGACACCAGGGATGAAGCAAATCTGGTCATCCCCGCTAACAACCGGATGACTCCAAAGCTCGCAAGCCGTTCCAGTTAAAGGGACACGTACGTCATGACCCCCGAGGGCAGAGGGCATACCCATAGTCAGTAGGATTTCCCTATCCCCCTGCACATTGTTGATATGCACACAGTCTCGGAGGACGCCTCTCACCGGCACCCGGACATTGGAGAGGACGAGGTCGAGGAACGAAATAGAAAGCGATGGAAAAGACATCTGCAACCCAAAGAAACGTCGGGATCGTCAGTTCAAAAATCAGGTACGCAAGCTATCTTCCAAAAAAAAAAAAAAAAAAAAAAAGTCTGTACATTCACATCGCGATCAACAAAAATGGTCGTAAAAAAAAAAGGGTGTGAAAAGCGGCAAAAGAAAATCAAAGCCGCAGAAAAAAAAAATCTCTCTACGGCTAACACAAATACAACCTTGAGACAATCCGCGATAGCAACCAGCAACCTCGCGGCCACCAAATCGGAGACGAACAAAGCTGGATTTCCGATGCTCAACCAAAAAATCTGAGCATAACAGGGCGAAAAAAAAAAAAAAAGCCCAGTGCTATCACCGAATGGTGGCATTGCGAATCCCAGTGCCGGACGTCAAAGTTGGACGGGAGATGAATGCTACCCGGCGACCGAGCCGGATACAATTCAAAACCACGGCGCAAAAAAAAACAAAAAGACCGCGCTCGACAACTGAGTCGGACACACCCAGGCGGGGTCAGGTAAGTGACTCTTCTCAAAAAAAAAAAAAAAAAAAAAGGAAAGGCGGTGACAAAAAGAAGCCGTCACGAAGAGACTGCGATAAAAAGAAGTCGTCGCTATAAAAAAAGGGAGAACGAAGTTTCGGTGGCAAAAAGAAGCCACCACCAGAAAACGAGGTAGCCAGGCCAACTATTACCTCGGTAATTATGGCTAGCCGCAGAAGTCGAAACTTGGCGGCCAAGCCAACGATGATGGTGCGAGATGAGACTTCTGACAAACCAGCCGAACCCTGTCGAATCAAAACTCCTACGATCGAAACGGAGGCTCCGTCCCGGCAACCGAGCCGGCCGAAGTCGAAACGACAACAATGCTCGACAACCCACAGGGAGGCGACCTGTGCGTCTCCGCAAATAAAACATAAAGCTGTGAAAATAGATCACCATCACGGCGACCTAACCAGGATCCCCTAGAGCAAAACTATCGGAAGAGGAGGAACTGGCACCCAACAATCAAGTCAGGCGCATTCCTCAACCAAATCTCTCGCAGAAGGAAACCAGTCATCTACACCAATAAGATGACGGACTCCAACAATGCCCAAAGGAGCAAGGTACGCATCGAAAAATCAAAACAAAAACAAAAAGAGAGAGAAAGAAAAGAGCTGCGACAAAAACGAAGCAGTCGCAACACAAAAAAAAACAAAAAAACAAAAAGAGAAATAGCTCTAAAACAGCAAGAGAGCAAAATAACGAGACTGCGACAAAAAGAAGTCGTCGCGAAAAAAAAAAAGTAAAGGAAGAATTCGAAAAGGAGAGGAGAGAAAAAGAAGAAGAATAAAGGAAGGAGCAAAGGAGAAAAGAAAGGAGAACGGGACCCCGGCTGCCTCGAACTCAATACGAGGTTGCCGGGAGAGGAAAAAGGAGAATCTCAAATGTACCTTTCAATCCTTGTGCGAATGAGACTTCCAACGTCGAGGAGAAAGAGACGAAATAGAGATTCACCGAAGGAAAGGGCTACTTGAGTCGTCGTCGACAAATACCCTCCTAGAACCAGAAGCACGAACAATCTCTAAGAATCAGTCGCAAACACGCACAATCGAAGGAAGTAGAACTTCAAATTGAAAGCGTTCGAGAAGCGAAAAACTCAAAAGGGTTGCGCTACAAGGTTCGTACGGTGAACTATTCAAGGCTCAAGGTGTCTTATATATCGAAGGACTCGAAGGGTTTCCTTTGAATTTGGGAGAAGGCGACAGTCCCTTTTTAAAAGGGATCTGATTTCTTCCGTACAGAATTTCCCTTATCATGAAACTCTACATGGGGACCCGATCAGGCGACAACCCCGGGATCGTTACCAGGCACTCCTTAGAACCGCTTTGGCTTACGAAGGAAGACTCGACCGTGAGGATAAAGGAGATCGTGGTGATGAACGTCTCTGGAGTCGTTGTTTTCACATTTTCATTAGAGAAATTATGAAAAACATGCTTCGAGACAAATTTGAGAGAAAAGCATAATTTCATTAATATGAATGGAGATTGAGTACATATTAATGAAATTGCATTTAGCACACTCTCAGATACAAAAGCACACACAAAAAGCAAGCTCAAACATGAGTTTCAACAAAAAAAAGTTTTAAAAGATATAGGAAGAAGTTTCTATTCGTCTTTTACCTTTTCATCTTCTTCTTCCTTTTGCAGTTTTGAGTTTTTAATATTTTTGTGTTTTTGTGTTTTTTTTTTTGGAAGCTGTAAATATTTAATCTAACCCTATTCCCATCCTAGATCTATGCAAAGAAATCAAATCTCATTCAAATTTAAACAAGTCCTAAAAATTTTGAAAAAAAACCATCCTAACCTAAAAAAAAAATTCCAGCAAATTCAGAAACTCCTACTCCTATTTTTACACTACCTACTGATCCATGTGACCTGATCCACCAGGATCGAATGGAAACTGGAACCATCAATGCTTGAGGGTATTTTTGACTTTGGAATGTGTTGCATGGTGATTATATCTTTTGAGTAAAGAGCTGGTCACTCTTTCTCTCTTCTGGTTGACTTCTAACTTGTTTTGCTCATTTATATTTAGCCAACTTTTCTTTACACTACCCAGTCCTAATAAAATTTTAAGTTCAACTTTTATGGGTGGTTTATAGGGCTAGAAAATGAAGAAATCAATGTCTAATGAGAGGAAAGAATGTTCATTAACCTTGGTGTCCTCTATCCTAACCTCTTTATGCTCTTCAAGGGGTTTCTCTTCTATTTCTATCCCATCCCCTTCTTTCTCTTTTTCATCTTCTTCTTTTATCTCTATGATCTTTTGATCCTCTCCCTCTTGAAATTCTTGAAACTCACAACGACTCTCAGCTCTCTCCGTTGTATCTTCCTCTATGTGTTCTGCAGTAACACATAAATTAAGACCAGAAGTGCTAGCTATATTCATCCATTCAGGTTCATCATCATCAGATAGCTCATGAAAATATGTTTCAACCTTCATACTTTTGCTCAATTCATGTTGTGGCTGATTTTCTAGATAAAAATAGGAAGAGCTAGCTGTATACATCCATTCAGAATTGCTAGGTAACGTACCTTGGTTCCTACCTGATATAACATTAGCCAGTTGTCCCAATTGTATTTCCAAATTTTGGATTGATGCCTCTTGAGTTTGAAACCTGGCTTCTCCTTTCTCTTGATTTGCTAGAATCTTTGAAAGGAGGTCTTCAAGGTTGGATTTTTGTTCCTGTTCTGGTGCTGCTCCTTGGAAACCAGGTGGTGATCTTGTGTGGGCATTGGGTTGTTGAAGGCTGGGTTGCTGGATATTGTTGTTTGACCATGAAAAATTTGGGTGACTCCTCCAACCAGGACAATAGTTTGGTTAGTGACTCGACTTGAGCCTGCAATGCTAATACATGATCAACATTATGTATACCAGCGACTCTCCCTTTTTCACTTCTCTCCAACCTAGACAACTCTTCTTGATGTTGAGGGGAAGAATTTTGATAACAATGATCACTATACACAGGAGGGGGCTCATATCTGAACATGGACGATTGCCCATGTGGCCAATTGGCTTCCCAATTATTTTCAAAATACTAATTTTCATATTGCCTAGAGAAATAATCAGCATGCTCTCTTCTATAGAAATCATTAGGTTTATTATCAACAAAAGAACATGATACGTCAAATTCACCTCTCCATAGAAATCATTAGGATTGTAAGTATTGCTGTCTGAATCATTAGACCTGCAAAAATTTGAAATATAATTAGCCTGGTCTAAAGAATTTACAGATTGCACATTACCTGCTTGGCATTCATGGTTGGGATGTCCTCCTCCACATATGTCACAAATCTGAGCAACCAAAAAGGGTGTGTGCAATTTTGACAATAGTTTGGTTAGTGACTCGACTTGTGCCTGCAATGCTAATACATGATCAACATTATGTATACCAGTGACTCTCCCTTTTTCACTTCTCTCCAACCTAGACAACTCTTCTTGATGTTGAGGGGAAGAATTTTGATAGCAATGATCATTATACACAGGAGGGGGCTCATATCTGAACATGGACGATTGCCCATGTGGCCAATTGTCCTCCCAATTATTTTTAAAATACTAATTTTCATATTGCCTAGAGAAATAATCAGCATGCTCTCTTCTATAGAAATCATTAGGTTCATTATCAACAAAAGAACATGATACGTCAAATTCACCTCTCCATGGGTCATAATTTGAAGATGCCTATGGTTGGGGAAATTTTGAATATGAGTTAAGATATGGATTTATCTCATTCTGCACATAATTCCACTTCTCATCTGAGTGCTCTTTCCAGGTCCAGATCGGGTTCATCTAGTGGCTCACCACTACTCGTTACATGCACTAATCTGGTTCAACCTGAAAAGATAGAATAAAAATTTTAATCTCAATCAACAAATCAAAATTCACTTAAACTTACTCTCAATTCGATGGTCCCCGGCAACGGTGCCAAAAACTTGTTGGGTGTCGAGCAAGTGCACTAGGTCAGCAAGTAATATAGACTCGAGAGTCCAGATATCGATCCCACAGAGACCTTGATGAGAATTCAGTTTAAGTAAAGATTTTTCTATTGATTGAGGGAAAAGAAATTTTTGGTTTTGGTTTTGAAAACTGAAAAGAAAACAGAATTAAACTACTGGAAAAACTAATAGAGATGAGATGTTGGGGAAAAGTGTCAATCTCTCCTAGCTGTTAACATGTAAAATTCTGATTTTATAGCTCAAGCACCTTTACTTTGACTTAGCTTATGAAAACCCGGTTACCCATATACAGGAAATAACTTTCACTTATTCCTTGAACTCCTTCTCAACCGAAACATTCAAATCCTAAGTGCATAAATATAAAAGCTTGAAGATTTACTCTCTCTTATTTAGAACACGAGTTATAGAAGTCACATCACTTTTCAACTAGTCTCCTTCGAAACCGGAACAATCTAGTTTAAAAGCGAGTTGTTTTAGAAAACAAGGAATCATATAACTAACCCAAATCTTTACTGAAATTTAACTTCTCATTCGTACCTCATTAAACTTCAGATATCAATCTAGACTAGCAATAAGCAATGAATACAGATTCTAAAACAAAAGCAGAGTACTTTTATTGCTATAGAAATCAGAACTTAAACATGTAACAGCTAGGAGTTCATGACTTCCCCAACAAAGAGAGACTACTCCATGATAATAGAATAAGCACATAGTAATAAGGATTCAATTACAGCCATAGACATAAAATAAACTAAGTACAAAAACCCCCTTGAAGGACTGCCTTTGGCTTCTCTTGCACCTTGACTGAAATCTCCACCTTCTCTCTCTAAAGTGCCAAGAGGTCGTGTAAGACTCCCTCTAGACTTTTCTCTTCTCTCTAACCTAACTAAAAAATAAGAAAAACAAACTAAGAACTGGATTTACACTACAAAAACTGGATAAAAATCTGGATGCTTGTGCTTTGCCTCGAACCTCCTTTTATAGCTTAAGCTCTGCCCAGAACTTGTAATTTTAGCCTCTGTCCAGGGGTATGAATTGTGACTTCCCGACCTCAGAATTGGCTGAAACTACATCCGAACCTTCCTTACATAGTCCTTGACTTGTGTACAAAATTTGAAGTCATTCTGAGTTGGGAAACTTGAGATATCTCCTTGAGAAGTTGAACTGGTTCTACTGCCAATTCCAGCACTGGGTCCATCACTTTGAAAATATAAAACTCCACAACCCCGACTTGGATTGGCCTGATTTTCCGTGTCATGATTTGTAATCCTCTCAGGAATCTGTGGTCCAATTTGGATCCAATTGAACATCGAAATCTCCAGATATGGCCTCTTCAATCTCGGACTTGTACTTTCCTTTTATGGCAGCAATTTCCTTCTTTGTCTTTGACTTCTCTTCTTGACCATTCAATGCACCTAGACTCAAGAAATATATCATAAAATCTTCGTGGATACCTTACTTAGCCAATTAGGACTTCTTCTTCCAAGTCTGGGCTTGATTGGTAGTCAGAATCCCGAGATTTCTGCAAGTCACGAAGCTGAGTCATCGGCGCGGTCGCGCCGAATTGTTCTTCGATTTGGCACGGTCGCGCCACTTGAGAAGAGATTTTATCTAAGTCTGGAGCACGGCCTTCGGGTCCTAAATGAGGAAGGATTCTTCAAGGCACGGTTGCGCCACTTTATGCTGTACAACTGGCGCGGTCGCGCCACTCCTTAGACCCTTTGCCGGCTTCCCGAAATTAAACTTGAACTCCATGTATGGAACCACCGGAAGCGGCATCTTCCTGGCGCGGTAGCGCCCATAGAGGGCGCTATCACGCCATTTCACATTCACGAAGTGTCCTCTTTTCAGTTCTACTAGCCGTTGGGAATTTTCTGGATTTCTTTGAATTTACGAATATTTTCCCGGTGCGGTCGCGCCAGACTCGGAGCGGTCGCGCCGTTCCCTTTTTTGCTTTATTTTGCTCCTTTTTCCTTCATTTTTCCTCAGAATTTAGATTTTCTTCTTTTACAAGGTACCTGAGACACAAAACATGTATTTGAGTTATATTTGTCACTTTAATGCTCATAATCAAATCAAATTAGGAATTTATGGTCAATAATTCATGCATAAATAAGTGTCTTTTGGACACTTATCAAAAGTTTCTTGAGTCGTGTAGTTCGACCGAAGGTTACAAGAGAGTGAGAGAGTGAGTTTAGACTTTAGGGTTTATTGAACCGAAGGAAATTCTCAGAATTACGGCGCCCAGTTGGTGCAGTTCCCTCATACTGCATAATCAGGATCGTGAGACCGACAGCCTCCGTCCATGTTCAGCATAACAGGAGGTCCAAGCCAGAGTTTGGTTTTTCGAGCCATTCAACCTACTCTCTGAACAACGATTTGCAGTACATTCTACAATAGTGACATTCAACTGGAAGCAATCAAACGGAGAAGCTGCTGAAAACGGAAGCAGCCTGTCGAAAGAGAACTGTCGAGAAGCATGAAAGCCACTGAAGGTCGTCGCTAGTACCCCTTTCAAAGATGCCGGACTCCGTCGTCAAAGTTCTTCGACGACATACACGACTGAAACAATCAAGTAAGTCGACATTCCTCTTCACCTGAGTACCTTCTTACGTTTCGGGGACATTCGCATTACCCGTGCTGCTTGAAAAAAAAAAAAAAAAAAAAAAAAGAGAGAGAATTTATTAGAATGTACAGAAAATATACATTGTCCTAAAAAGCAAGAGGACAGACAAACAATATACAAAAAGATAAACGATCCTAAAAGAGTAAGAGGATCTAAAAAAAAAAAAAAAAAAAGTGTATGTTGCGTTTTTTCAAATTCGAAACCTGTTCGTTCCTCCCGAAAGATCAAGTCTTGAAGGGGGCAATCTGTACGCATCAAAATGTGCGTGGCCCAAATTCAACAAGCCCAAGAACCCATCAACCCATCAACCAAGGCTCGTGGGCAGGCTTCAACTTATCTCAAGACCACTTACTATCGCCCACGGCGAAGTCCAATCGCAGATACAGCGTCGACAACACAATCAGCATCCTCATCGGCAACAAAAAACCCGAAAGTTAACGCCAGGTCAGCAATCGAGTATACGTCACCTTCGAACGACTAAACCCGGTCGTTAACAGTAGAGAGAAAAGAGGGGCCCGCGATCCTAGTCGCTCTCCTCCCCTCTTCTTCCTCAACTTCACAGCAGAATGAGGATCACGATCCCCATTCCCAGGCAACGTCTCTCAACAGTCACACAGGTTGACTACAAATAGCCAGAAGTTCCCTGTTCCAAGGGTGAAGAAATCGATTCCAAAAAAGACATCCCGACAAGTGAAAGAACTCTCTCCCTCTCTCAAACCGAAGGACCCAAATTCCTTCTCAGAGGAGAAGCTCTCGCCCACAGAGGATCCGTCAAATCTTCGAAGCCAAGCAGCTTGTCGCTCGTCGTTCCAACAGTTCAATCAGAGCAGCTCTACACGACTACCGGCAGCGTCACAAGTCGATACACGCAGAGCACAAATACCTCCGTCCGACCGACCGAAGCCTAACAGTTCGTGCACACTCGTTCCAGCAACTCAAGTTCGACGTTCGTTCGCAGAAGCTTGAACTTCACCAAATTCACACGGAGATCGAATCAGAGGAAGTTTAGGAGAGTGAACTCGCTTTTTCCTGACTCACACACATTGTAAACACAAATTTATTCTAAAGTAATCGACATATTCTCTCGGTCGCGCCTCTTCGCGGACCGGCAGATTTTCGGTGAAATAGATATGAATTTTAATTTCATATATAACAATGTTTTAAAAGCCGAACCGACCATCGACCAGTAGCATCTCTAGTTTTAGTTGAACCTGGTTAGACCAGGTTGGGCCAATGGTTCAACCATCGAATATTATACTCTATAATTTGTATATGCTCAATATTTGTATATGTAATTAATATGACAAAAGAAGTGCTTTAGTCGTGCCAATTTATGTTGAATTGGACTGAGTCAATAAGAATCAGATTGGACTCAGGTTTTATAGTAAGTGAACTTGAAGAAACTTTATTCCTCAATGTTACAATAAAGGAATTTGAAAAAAAAATCATGACCGAAGTAATAAGTGAATTTGAAAAAAATTGATGACTAAAGGCCATAGTGAGGGATTTAAAATAAAAATCATGATAAAAAACTAAAATATGGGAATTTGAAGAAAAATCATGACTGAAGGCAAATAGTAAGGGATTTTAAATAAAAATCATAACTCAAAGTAATATTAAGGGCATTTGAAAATAAATCATTACTGAATGGTATCATAAGAAAATTTTGATAAAATTCATTTTGGAGCCCTATAGTACGGGATTTTGAAGAAAAACCATGACAAAGACAATAGTAAAGGAATTTAAAGAAAAATATTAATTGAAGGCTATAGTAAGGGAATTTGAAGAGAAATCATGACTAAAGGCTATAATAAGGGAATTTGAAGAAATATCACGACCGAAGGCAATAGTAAGGAAATTTGAAGAAAGATTTTAACTGAATATTATATTAAGGGAATTTAAAGAAAAAAATGATTTAAAGCTATAGAAAGGGATTTTGAAGAAAAATTAGGACTGAAGGCTGTATTAAGGGATTTTTAAGAAAAATTATGATTTAAAACAAAAAATTCGAAATTTGTTGAAAAGTAATTTATGAAGGTTAAAATATTTGAATAAATTCATTCCTAAAGGCTATAGTATGGGATTTTTTAAAAAAATTATGACTAAAGGCTATAATAAGGAATTTTAAGAAAAATCATGAATGAAGGGTATAGTAAAGAAATTTAAATAAAAATCATGACTAAAGCCTATAGTAAGTGATTTTTAAGAAAATTTATGACAGAAAATAAAAATTACAAAATATGTTGAAAAATAATTTCTGAAGGCTATAGTAAGGGAATTTTTTTTAAAATCATTTTTATAGGCAATAGTAAGGGATTTTTAAGAAAAATTATGAGTAAAGGCTATAAAGGAATTTGAAGAAAAAACATGAATGAAGGCTCTAGTATGAGATTTTTAGTAAAAAATATGATTGAAAAAATCCTGATATTTTCGAAAAGTCTTTTAGGAAGGCTATAGTAAGAGAATTTTAGGAAAATTAATTCTTGAAGGCTATAGTAAGTGATTTTGAGGAAAAATTATAACTGAAGGCTATAGTAACAGGGGTTTAGTCAAATAAGAAAGTAAAGTGAGAGAGTAAAATCCTGGAAAATACCACTTTCTTAAGTTAGTGGAACCATGGGCAGTTAAAACTTTAGTTTCTCCTTAAATAGGTGGAGAATTAACTCATTGATTAATAATCACTTCTAAATAGGTGGAATTTTGAATTCTCTTTAATTCTCTAAACAGGCCTAATATTATAAAATTAATTCAAAGACTTTTTTTACCAAGAATTTAATGTATATCACTTTAAATTCTTTCTGAAACATTCAATTCCCTTTCCACTAACCCTGTAAGGGTATTTGAAAAAAATCTTAAATGTTGGCTAAGGTAAGGGATTTTTTAGAAAAATTATGAAATTTGAAGAAAAAATTATTTACAAAGGCTTGAAAGGGAATTTTAAGAAAATTCATTTATGAAGGCTATAGGGTTTTGAGGAAAATTATGTCTAAAGAAAAATCGTGACTGAAAGCTATCGTAAGGGATTTTAAAAAAAATTATGATAGAAAATAAAAAACTACAGAATTTCAAAAAAAATCATCTACGAATGCTATTGTAATGGAGTTTAAAGAAATATTACTGAAGATTGAAGAAAAATCATGACCGAAGGCTATAGTAAGGGATTTTTAAGAAATATTATGATTGAAAACAAAAATTTAAGAATTTGTTGAAAAGTCATTTACGAAGGCAAAAATATTGGAATTTTAAAAAAAATCATAAGAAAAAAATTATGACTAAAGGCTATAGTAAGGGAATTTAGAGAAAATAATGAATGAAGGCTATAGTAAGAGAATTTGAAGAAAAATCATGACTAAAGCCTTTAGGAAAGGTTTTTTAAGAAAAATTATAATATAAAACAAAAATTACAGAATATGTTGAAAAATCATTTCGGAAGACTAAAGGGAATTTTAAAAAAAATCATTTCTATTGGCTACAATAATGGATTTTTAGAAAATATTATGACTAATGGCTATAGTAAAGGAATTTGAAGAAAAATCATGAATAAATGCTCTAGATTGGGATTTTTAATAAAAATTATGACAGAAATTTTTTTCGGATATTTGTGAAAAATCATTTAAGAAGGCTTTAGTATGAGAATTTTTAGAAAATTAATTTCTGAATACAGTAAGGGAATTTGAAAAAAAACATGAATGTTGGTTAAAGTAAGGGATTTTTATGAAAAACTATAATAACAAACAAAAATTATGAAATTTGAAGAAAAAATCATTTACAAAGGATAGTAATGAAATTTTAAGAAAATTTATTCATAATGGCTATAGTAAGAGGTTTTGAGAAAAATTATGACTAAAGGCTATAATAAGGGATTTTGAAGAAAAATCATGACTGAAGGCTATAGTAAAGAATTTTTAAGAAACTTATGATAGAAAATAAAAAATAGGGACTTTCAACAAAAATCATCTATGAATGCTATAGTAATGGAATTTTTGGAAAATTAATTCCTAAAGGTTATAGTAATTGAGTTGGAGGAACAATTATGACAGAAGGACATAGAAAGAGAATTGAAGGAGGAACCATTAATATTGAAGGCCATCATAATAACAGTTTTTTAATTAAAATTATGGTAAAAAAATATGGAATATAAAGAAAAATAATTTATGTAGGCTATAATACAGGAATTTTTTAAAAATTGATTCCTAAAGGCTATAATAGTAAGGGATTTTGATGAAAAATTATTACAGAAGGCTACTGTAAGGGAATTTGAGGAAAAATCATGACAGAAGGATATCATAAGGGATTTTTAAGAAGTATTATGATAAAAAAATTATTACTGAAGGCTATTGTATGGGAATTTGAAGAAAATTCATGACCGAAGACTATAGTAAGGGATTTTTAAGAAAAATTATAATTTAAAACAAAAATTTCAGAATTTTTGAAACTGTCATTTATGAAGGTAAAAATAGAGGAATTTTAAATAAATCATTCCTAAAGTCTAAAGAGTGGGATTTTTATGAAAGATTATGATTAAAGGCTATACTAAGGGAATTTTAAGAAAAATCATGAATGAAGCTATAGTAAAGGGATTTTTAAGAAAAATTATGATTGAAAACAAACATTTTGGAATTTGTTGAAACGCCATTTATGAAGGCTAAAATATTTGAATTTAAAAAAAATTCATTCATAAAGGCTAAAATATGGAATTGTTTTGATAAATTATGACTAAAGGCTTTAGTAAGGGAATTTTTAGAATAATTGAATGAAGGTTATAGTAAGGGAATTTGAAGAAAAATCTTGACTAAAGGCTATAGTAAGGGATTTTAAGAAAAATTATGATCGAAAACCAAATAACTGAGTAAGTTGAAAAATCATTTCTGAAGGCTATAGTAAGGGAATTTTAAAAAAATTCATTCATGATGGCAATTGTAAGGGATTTAGAGGAAAAATTATTACTGAAGACTACATTGGAATTTGAAGAAAAATTATGACCGAAGGCTAAGGGATATTTAAAAAAAATTATGTTTGAAAACATAAATTTCAGAATTTGTTGAATAGTCATTTATGAAGGCTAAAATATTGGAATTTAATAAAAATCATTCCTAAAGACTATAGTATGGGATTTTTACAAATAATATGGCTAAAGGTATAGCTTTCAATCGAAAATTTTCCTCCAAATCCCTTACTATAGCCTTCAAGAATTAATTTTCTAAAAATTTCCTCACTATAGCCTTTAAAAATGGTTTTTCCTGTAGTTTTGAAATTTTCTTCTACTATAATAATTTTTCATAAAAAACACTAACTATAGCCTTCATTTGTGATTTTTTTCAAATTCGCATACTATTGCCTTCTGACAAAAATTATCCTCAAAATCACTTACAATATAGCCTCACGAAATTTTTTTCACAAAATTCCCTATCAGTAGCCTTCTGAAATGGTTTTTCAAAAATATTTGAAATTTTTGTCTAATGTCATAAGTTTTAAAATTTTTGTCTACTCTCTCAATTTTTAATAAAAAATGCTTACTATAGCCTTCATTTGTGATTTTTCTTCAAGTTCCCTCAGTATAGCCCTAAATCAATTTTTTTTCTCCAAATCCTTTACTATAGACTTAGGAATAAATTTTTAAAAAATTCCCTTACTATAGCCTTCTAAAAGTGTTTTTCTTTTATTTTTGAATTGTTTGTCTCCTCTCATAATTTATGAAATATTTTTCTACTCTCATAATTTTTCAGAAAAAACCCTAACTATAGATCAGGCTCGACGACCAGGAGAAGCAAAACAAAATCTTGATTTAGCCAAAAAAGAAGCAATGCAATAATGACCGATCACCAATGAGAAAGGCCTTCTTTTGTGATATTTTTTTAAATTCCCTTACAATTTCCTTCTGTCAAAATTTTTCCTCAAAATCCCTTACTATAGCCTTCAAGAATAAATTTTAAAACAATTCCCATACTATAGCTTTCAAAAATGGGTTTTCATTAATTTTTGTAATTTTTTTCATCTTTCATATTTTTTCATTAAAAACCCTTATTAGAGCCTTCAATTGAGTTTTTTCTTCAAATTTGCTCACTATAACACTTTGTCAAAATGTTTTTGACGATTCCCATGCGATAGCCTTCAGGAATACATTTTAAAAAAATTCCCTTACTATAGCCTTCAAAAATGATTTTTCATTAATTTTTAAAATTCTTGTCTACACAATTTTTCATAAAAAACACTAACTATAGCCATCAATTGCGATTTTTTTAAAAATTTCTTTAGTATAGCCTTTTGTCAAAACTTTTCCTCAAAGTCCCTTACGATGGCCTTCAGGAATAAATTTTCAAAAAATTCCCTAACTATTGCCTTCACAAAAGGTTTTTCATTAAATTTTAAAATTTTCTTCAAATTCCCTTAATATGGTACTAGCAGAAAAGCCCGTGCTACGCACGGGAAAAAATTAAGAAAAAAAATAGTTTAATTTAATTTATTTTAGAAAAATACATATAATATTTTTTTTTTAAAATATTATTTTGCACACATAATTTTAAATAAATATTTTTTTTTAAAAATAGTTTAATTTTTAATTGATTATGTAAAATTAATTTTATTAAAAAATAACCCACATATTTTAAGTGGAATTTATTTTTTGTTAAATAATCAAGAAATATGAAAAGCATAATAATAAAATATTAAAGACAATTTATCTACTTTTGTAAAAAATATTTAAATTATTCTAAAATATACATATTTGACCTATATACTCCAACATGTATATTTAAAAATGTTATTCTAAAGTAAAACATAAAAGAAATTGAAACAAATTTATAATTTAATATTATTGAAAAGTTAAGCATTTGCAAATGTAGAATGTGTAGCTCATTATGAACCATCTATTTCGCTTTCTTTTTCGTATGAACAATTGATCATTTCGCTACAGCTTAGATCTTCAGGTAAGTGATCTTCCAATGATTGTTGTTGGATAATCATGTTTTGATTTTTCAGTTGGGTTATATTTGACCTTTGATCTTCTACTCCATTTGTGCAATTAGATTCTCCACTGCAAAAAAATATATAACTTATTTAGTTTGATATAATACAAATTACTCTATGAATGCAACTGTAGTATTTCAGCTCACCTTGTGTCATTTTCAATTACTTCTAATAAGTGAATCAGTAAAGGATGGTCTTCTTCTTTTACTCTGTGTACAAAAAATATGTTATTAAAATGTAAGTGTATTAGATGGAAGTAATAAATAACAATTTATCAAGTAAAAATACATACCCAGTTTGTTGTTGGGATTCGATTCCTATTTCTCGGAGTACATCTTCACATTTGTCTGGTGTCATAGTTAAACTGTGGAAGTGTAAACAAATTAATGAAGTTGAAATAGGGGAAATAAAAGTTATATGAACCAAAAAAATATTTAAAAGCACCACTTATATTTTTAGAGGGCCCTTACGAAAATAAATAAGTTTAATTGAAATCAAGTCGATATAATGGTTACCTGATTTTATTTTCTTTATCATTTGTATTATCGATAATCTCCTCATCATCTTTAGGTGACACAGAACTGCAAAAAATAAACAGTAAATTAATTAGATAATGAAATTTTATATAAATTTAGAATAAGATATCAACTCTGCAAACCTTTTGTCATGAGCTTCATCAACGTCTGTTTTTATGAAGATAACCACTTCATTATTTTCTGTTGGTGGTGATCTATAAAAAGTTGAATAATGACATTATGTTCATAGAACTAAAATAATGTTAAAGATATTGTAATAGGAATCCTATTTATAATCGTCAAACCTTTTCCTCATATTTGTAAAGTTGTCTACTCCATCTTCATTTTTGTCAATCCCATCTTCCTTTGTGTCGATGCTATCTTCAATAGAAATTCCTTTTTTCTTTTTTGTTTGTTCAAAAATTATTTCTGGTTGGAATGGTAATATGTTAACCACTTCATTGATTGTGATAGCTCTTTCATTATCAATAATACTTTTTGTAATTATTTCAAAATTGTGGCACGATCCTAACAGATCTTCAATGATAGTGGAATTGTCTTCCTGGAAACACAATATTATAATTATGATCAAATTGAATAAATTATCTAAGACATCCTAACATATGAAATTAATAATATACCTGGATAATAGAATGCAATTGAGTAGATGTATAACCAAAAAATAGTCTGCCACTTGAATCTTGCAAAATACAATCCATATTGGAAGAAGAGGTTTTTATTGTGATCTTACTGTGATACCTGCAATAGTAAATTATTATATCACAATGTTATGTGTATCATTTGAAAAAAAATTAATTTATATAATACTGTTGAATAACATACCTACACTCATAAACAGGGTTTATGATATTGCAATTGGCACAAAATAAAACACACATCTCGTAGGTCATATCTTTATAACAGTGCAAACACTTCATGAAGTAAATTTCATTTTGGTGAATGTTAATCACGCAACCACTAATAGATATTCTCAGCTCCTGCAAACATTTTGTGTTAATTTAATCAAATATATTGTATTAATTTTATTAAATAATAAAAAAAAATGAAGATGAAAGTACCTTTTTTCCTTCTTGTTTCAAGCTTGTTGCAATACCAGATGCACACAATCTTCTATTTACCCTGTAACATAACAAATAACTTGAAATTTTTGTTTGAAAAGTAATTAAATAGAGCGTGTTATTATATTACCATTTGAGTAATTTTCTCGATTCAGATATCAATGGGTTTAACAAAATGGATGTAGAAGATGTTGAACTCAAGATATATGTCCCTAAAACATGAAGGGTTATAAAGTTAGACAAATATAATTTTAGATATATAAGTAAAAGTTAAGAATAAGTACCATCCACTTGTTGTATTATCAAGGACGTCGCCAAACATATGAGGGGTGTTTTTGAATGTAAGTCTAATAGTTCACCATTGGTCAGTGCTAAGTCACCCCATAGAGAAATATTACATAGTGTGTTCCTGTACAAATAAAATATGTAAATTTAGTCGACTAAATTAAAAAATATAATAGAATTTATGTAACAGAAACTCACTTGACATCCTTAATAAAAATTTCTCTTCTTGGTAAAATATTTCCGTGAATTCCTGGTGTATGAACATAAATAATAATAATAATAATTATTATTATTATATATTAATAATATTAAGTAAAATATTATTAATATATAACTACAAACATAAATAAATAAACAAAGATGATATGGCTGTAGAAATCAAAATGGGTTGACTTCTGCAAATAGATTCCTTATGTCCACTTTTTTGCTTTTACTATAATGAGTAAAGGTGGCAAAATAGTATATCCACTATTTTTTTTTTTACTTTAATGAGTAATTGGGTGGCGAAATAGAATATAGAATGGATTCCTCATGTTACTATACATAGATATAAAATGGATTCCTTATGTCTCTCCATTGAAGCACGAAAAGTCATAAAGGTATCAAAACTTAATTTGCTTTTGGGAAGAAAAGTAGAGAACTGGAAAGAATATGGGAAAGAATAAGGGTCACTTTTGGAAAGAATAAGGGAAAGAATAAGGGTCGGTTTCGGAAAGAATAAGGGAAAGAATAAGGGTCGCTTTTGGAAAGAATGGTCGCCTTCGGAAAGAAGAAGGGTAAGGTGGTCGCTTTCGGAAAAAAGAAGGGTAAGGGTCGTTTCGGGAAAGAAGAGAGGTCGTTTCGGGAAAGAAGAGAAGAAGAAGGGTCGGAAATTGGTCGAAATCTCTTTCTCAGTTTCAATTCAACCTCATAAGCGAAAACAAAAGATGGGGAAGGGATTTGCGTCGTTCTTCGGCGGGTGTGAATGGCCTTCGGCGCACGCTCTCACGAATCTCTCCTTACAGGTTTCTCACGGAGTTTGCTCTCCGCGAATCTTTCGGATTTGCGTCGTTCTTCGGCGGGTGTGAATGGCCTTCGGCGCACGCTCTCACGAATCTCTCCTTACAGGTTTCTCACGGAGTTTGCTCTCACGAATCTCTCCTCGAGTTATGAGCGGAAAGGGGATGAACGCTCTCACAAATCTCTCCTCACAGGTTTCTCGCGGAGCTTGGCTCACTGGCACCTTTACGCTTAGATTAGCTCAGAAAAATTTACGCTTAGATTAGCTCAGAAAAATAAAAAAATAAATCCAATGAAGAAGAAATACCTTTGTCGGACGGAGAGGAGAAAGAAACCAAACTGGCCGGAGAGTTTAGGCTGAACCTTAGGTAATTGCTCTGCATAAATAACGTGGATCAGTCTCCAAAAATAGTTCAGTTATCCAAAAATAGCAGAAAAAAATCTCTCTACTTACTTGAAAAAGCCTCGGAGAACTCATGTTGACGCAGGAAGAAGCTATGGTTTAATATAGTAATTTTTTTTTAGTTTCCAGTTTAGTAAAATCCCAGATATCACTCTAACGGCTGATATCTCTAATCCCTATCTAATCTAACCCCTGATATCTCTAAAATGTATCTGGCTGATATCTCTAATCCCTATCTAATCTAACCCCTGATATCTCTAATCCGTATCTAATCCCTCATATTTTTATTTGATATTTTCACAAATTTCTTATCTTATTTTTTTTTGTTTAATTTATCTTATTTTTTATCTTATTTTTTTCTCTTTAATTTTTCTCTCTACAGAAGAAGCCACCTCAGCTTTTTGCTTCCTATTTTTTCTCGACCCCTATTCCTATAATATATATATAGATTCAGTCAAAATTTTGCGTCCAAATCCCTAACTATAGCCTTCAGGAATAAATTTTATAAAAATTACCTTACTCTAGCCTTTCGTAACTGATTTTTCTTCAATATTTTAATCTTTTGTCTACTCATAATTTTTCTTAAAAAATCCTTACTATTGCCTTCATTTCAGATTTTTTTTCAAATTCTCTCACTATAACTTTCAGTTGAATGTTTTCCTCTAAATCCCTTACTATAGTCTTCAGGAAACAATTTTAAAAAAATTCCCTTACTATAGTCTTAATAAATGATAGTTCTTCAATATTTTAAATTTTTTTCTACTCTCATAATTTTTAATAAAAAACCCTTGCTATAGCCTTCATTTGTGAATGTTCTTTAAATTCATTCACTTTAGTAGTTAGTCGAAATTTTTCCTCCAAATCCCTTACAATAGCTTAAGGAATAACTTTTCAAAAAATTCCTTTAATATAGCCTTCATAAATGGTTTTTCTTCTATTTTTTCAACTTTTGTATTATCTGTATATTTTTCATAAAAAACCCTCATAATAGGCTTCATTTGTGATTTTTCTTCAAATTCCCTTACTATAGCCTTCAGTCAAAATTTTTGCACCAAATCCCTTACTTTATTCTTTAGGAATAAATTTTGAAAAAATTCCCTTACTATATCCTTCACAAGTTTTTTCATTAGTTTTTGAAATTTTTGTCTGCTCATTATTTTTCATAAAAGTCCCTTACTATAGTCTTCATTTGTGATTTTTTTAAATTCCCTTGCCAAAGCCTTCTATCAAAATTTTTCCTCAAAATCCCATACTGTAGCCTTCATAAATGGTTTTTCATTAATTTTTGAAATTTTGGTCTACTCATAAATTTTCATAAAAGACCCTTACTATTGCCTTCATTTGCAATTTTTCTTCAAATCCCCTCACTATAGAATTCAATCAAAATTTTTTCTCCAAATCCCCTACTTTTTCCTTCAAGAATAAATCACCAAAAAACTCTCTTTCTGTGGCCTTCATAAATGGTTTTTCATTATTTTTAGATATTTTTTTCCACTCTCAAATTTTTTTATATCAAAACCCTTACAATGGTCTTCATTTAAGATTTTTCTTCAAATTTCTTCACTCTAGAATATAGCATTCAGGAATAAATGTTAAAACAATTCCCTTACTAAAGCCTTCTCAAATGGTTTTCCATTTAATTTTAGAAATATTTGACTACTCTCATAATATTTCATAAAAAACCCTTATAGCCTTCATTTGTGATATTTTTTAAAATTCCCCTAATTAGCCTTCTGTCAAAATGTTTCCTCAAAATCCCTTACTATTGCCTTCATGAGTAAATTTTCAAAAAATTCCCTTACTCTTGCTTTTAGAAATAATTTTTCATAAATTTTTGTCTACTCTCATAGTTTTTGATATTTTTGACTACTCATGATTTTTTCATGAAAATCCCTTACTATAATCCTTCATTGGTTATTTTTTTTTAAATTCCTTTACTATTGCCTTCTGTAAAAAAATTTCCTCAAAAACCCTTTCTATAGCCTTCAAGAATCAATTTTTTAAAAATTCCTTTTTTTTGCCTTCATAAATTTTTTCCATTAATTTTAGAAATTTTTGTCTACTCTCATTATTTTTGCTAAAAAGCCCTTATTATAGCCTTAATTTGTGATTTTTTTTAAAATTTCCACACTATATAATTCATTCAAATTTTTTTTGACAATTCCCTTACTATAGCCTTCAGAAATGGTTTTTAATTAATTTTTGTAATTTTTATCTACTCTCATATTTTTTCATAAAGAACACTGACTCTAGCCTTCATTTGTGATTTTTTTAAAATTCTCTTAATATAGCCTTCTGTCAAAAGTTTTCCTCAAAATCCCTTTCTAGACTTCACGAATATATTTTTAAGAAATTCCCTTACTCAAGCCTTCACTTATGGTTTTTCATTAATTTTTTATTTTTTTTTCTTTTAGTATTTTTTATAAAAAACCATGATTATAGCCTTCTTTTGAGATTTTTCTTAAGATTCCCTTAGTATCATTTAATCAAAACTGTTCCTCAAAATCCCTTTCTATAGCCTTCAGGAATAAATTTTAAAAAATTCACTTACTATTGACTTCATAAATGATATTTCTTCAATATTTTAAACTTTTGTCTACTCTTACAATTTTTAATATATAATCCTTACTGTAGCCTTCATTTCAGATTTTTCTTCAAATTCTCTCACTATAGCATTAAGTCAAAATTTTTCCTCCAAATCCCTTACTATTGCCTCCAGGAATAAATTTTAAAAATATACCTTCACTATTGCCTAAATAAATGATTTTTTGTGAATATTTTAATTTTTTGTCTACTCTCAAAGTTTTTAATAAAAAACCCTTACTATAGCCTTCATTTTTTATTGTTCTTCAAATTCTTTCACTATAGTCGAAATTTTTCTCAAATTTCATTACAATAGCCTTCTGGAATAAATTTTCAAAAAATATTTTGATAACTGCCTTCATAAATGATTTTTCTTCAATTTTAAATTTTTTTGTCTTATCTCAATACTTTTAGAAAAAAAACCTAACAATAGCATTCATTTGTGTTTTTTTTTTAAACTCCCTAAGTACATCCTTGTGTCAAAATTTTCCCTCGAAGTCCCGTACTATAGCCTTCAGGAATAAATTTTCAAAAAATTCCCTTACTGTAGCCTTCACAAATGGTTTTTCATTAATGTTTGAAATTGTTGTCTAAACTCATAACTTTTCAGAAAAAAATCCTTACTGCAGCCTTCTTTGTAAATTTTTTCAAATTCCCTAACTATAGCCTTCTTTAAAATATTTTCCTTAAAATCTCTAACTACAGCCTTCTCGAACAAATTTTCAAAAAATTCCATTCTATTGCCTTCATAAGTTTTTTTCAATAATTTTTTATACTTTTTGTCCTCTATCAAAAGTTTTTCTTCAAATTCCCTCACTATTGCAATCAATCCAAATTTTTCCTCCAAATCCCTTGGAGTATCCCTCAGGAATAAATTTTCAAAAAATTCCCTTATTATAGCATTCTGTCAAAATGTTTGCTCAAAATCCCATTCTATATCCTTCAATAATAAATTTTTAGAAAATTCCCTTACTATAGACTTTTTTAATTGGTTTTCATTAATTTTAGAAAAATTTTCTACTCTCATAATTTTTCATAAAAAACCCTTATTAAAGCCTTCATTTGAGATTTTTCTTCAAATTCCCTCACTATAGCATTCAAACAAAATTTTTCATCCAAATCCCTTACTGTTGTCCTCGGGAATAAATTTTCAAAAAATTCTGTTACAACCTTGAAAAATGGTTGTTTATTAATTTTAGAAATTTTTGTCTACTCTCATAATTTTTCATAAAAAACCCTAACTATAGCCTTCTGTCAAAAATTTTCCTCCAAATCCCTTAATAGGACCTTCACGAATAAATTTTCAAAAAAGTCCCTTGTTATAGCTTTTGTAAATGCTTTTTCACTAATTTTTGAAATCTTTGTCTGATCTTAAATTTTTTCATTAAAGACCCTTACTATAGCCTTCATTTGTAATTTTTTTTCAATTCCCCTCTCTATAGAATTCTGTATTTTTCCTCCTAATCCCTTTCAATGGCCTCAATAATATATTTTAAAAACATTCCTTTACTGTAGCCTTCATAATTGGTTTTTTATTAATTTTTTATATATATTTGCACTCTCAAAAGCTTTGATAAAAAACCCTTACAATAATCTTCTTATGTGATTTTTCTTTAAATTCCCTCACAATAGCATTTAGTAGATCGTTTTCCTCCAAATCCTTACTATATCCTTCCCAAATGGGTTTTCATTAATTTTTGTAATTTTTGTTTACTCTCATAATTTTTCATAAAAAACCTTAACTATAGCCTCCCATTGTGATTTTTTGAAAATTCCCTTTACAAAGCCTTCTGTCAAAATTTATCCTCAAAATCCCTTACTATTGCCTTCACGAATAAATTTTCTAAAACTTCGCTTATTATATCCTTCATAAATGTTTTTCACTAATTTTTGAAATTTTTATCTACTCTCTTTATCTTTCATAAAAAACCCTTACCATAGCCTTCATTTGTAATTTTTCTTCAAATCCCCTCACTATAGAATTCCGTCAAAATTTTTCTTCCAAATCCCATTCTACAGCCTTCAAGAATGAATTTTAAAAACATTCCCTTACAATAGCCTTTGTAATTGGTTATTCATTAATTTTTGATATTTTTGTCCACTCTCCAAATTTTTCATAATGAAACGATTACTATTGTCTTTATTTCAGATTTTTCTTGAAATTCCCTCACTATAGCATTCAGTCCAAAATTTCCTCCAAATCCCTTGCTATAGCCTTTAAAAATCTATTTTCAAAAAATTGCCTTAATATAGCCTTATCAAATGGTTTTTCATTAACTTTTGAAAATTTTGTATACTCTCTTAATTTTTCAGAAGAAATCGTTACTATAGTCTTCTTTTGTGATTTTTTTTTGAAATTCCCTTACTATTGCCTTCTGTCAAAAATTTTCCTCAAAATCCTTTACTATGGCCTTCACGAATAAATGTTCTAAAAATTCCATTACTATTGCTAGAAAAAATGGTTTTTCATTAATTTTTAAAATTTTTGTCCACTCCTATAATTTTTGAAAATTTTGTCTAGTCATGATTTTTCATTAAAAACTTTTACTATTGCCTTCATTTGTGATTATTTTTTAATTCCTTTACTATAGCCTTCTATCGAAATTTTCTTCAAAATCCCTTATTCTAGCCTTTAAGAATAATTTTTTAAAAATTCTCTTACTATAACCTTCATAAATGGTTTTTCCTTAATTTCAGAAATTTTTGTCTACTCAATTTTTCATAAATGTCCTTTATTATAGCCTTCATTTGTAATTTTTCTTCAAATCCTCTCACTATAGAATTCGGTTGAACATTTTCTTCCAAATCTCTTACTATAGCCTTCATGAATAAATCTTCAAAATATTCCCTTACTAAGGCTTCATAAATGGTTTTTCATTAATTTTTAGAAATTTTTGTCTACTCTCAATTTTGTAATAAAAAACCCATACTGTATCCTTTAATTGTATTTTTTTTTTCAAATATCCTTACTATAGCCTTCTACCAAAGTTTTTCTTCAAAATCCCTTACTATAGCCATTGAGAATAAAATTTGAAAATAATCCCTTGATACAACCTTCATAAATGGTTTTTCATTAAATTTTGAAATTTTTGTCTACTGTCATAATTTTTGAAATTTTTTTCTACTCATGATTTTCATAAAAAAAACTTACTATAGCCTTCTTTTGTGACATTTTTTAAATAACCTTACTATAGCATTCAGTCAAAATTTATCCTCCTAATCCATTACTATTGCCTTCAAAAATAACTTTTTAAAAATAACCCTTACTAAAGTCTTCTAAATGATTTTTCAATAATTTTCTAAATTTTTGTTTACTCTCATAATTTTTATTAAAAACCCTTTCATTTGAGAGTTTTCTTTAAATTCCTTCACTATAGCATTAAGTAAAAAATTTTCATCCAAATCCCTTACTATATCCCTGAGGAATAAATTTTCTAAAAATTCCCTTCCAATAGCCTTCACTTGAATTTTTTTTTCAAATTCCCTTGCTGCAGAATTCAGTCGATAGGTTTCCTCCAAATCCATTACTATAGCCTTCATGAATAAATTTTCAAAAAATTCCCATATAGGCTTCATATATGGTTTTTTATTATTATTTTTTTTTATTTTTGTCCACTCTGAAAATGTTTCATAAAAAACTCTTACTAGTCTTATTTTGATATTTTTCTTCAAATTCTGTCACTATAGGATCCTGTTGAAAATTTTCCTTCAAATTCCTTGCTATAGCCTTTGCAAATGGTTTTTCATTAATTTTTGAAAATTTTGTCTTCTCCCATAATTTTTCTTAAAAAACCCTTAAAATAGCCTTCTTTTGTGATTTTTTTTTCAAATCTCTTACTATTATTGCCTTTATTCAAAAATTTTCCTTAAATCCCTTACTATAGAGCCTTCACTAATAAATTTTCTAAAAATTCCCTCAAAATCTTCTTAAATGGTTTTAAATTATTTTTTGAAATTTTTGCCACTCCCATAATTTTTGAAATTTTTATCTTCTCTCATAATTTTACATAAAAAACCCTTACTGGCATTGTTTTGTGATTTTTTTCAGATTTCCTTAATTTTACCTTGTATCAAAATTTTCCTCAAAATCACTTACTATAGCCTTCAAGAACAAAATTTTGAAAAAATTCCTATACGATAGGATTTTAATATTGTTTTATTTAGTTTTTTAAATTTTTGTCTACTATCATTTTTTTTCTGTTATTTTTTTCTTCTCTCATATTTTTTGAAATTTTTTTCTACTCACATAATTTTTCTTAAAAAACCCTTACTATAGCCTTCAATTGTGATTTTGTTTTTTTCAAATTCTCTTACTATGGTCTTCTTTAAAAAATTTTCCTCAAAATCCCCTTACTGTCGCCTTCAAGAATAAATTTTTCAATAATTGTCTTACTATAGCCTTCATTAAATGTTTTTCATTAATTCTAGAAATTTTTGTCTACTCTCTTAATTATTCATAAAAGCCCCTAACCATAGCCTTCATTTGAAATATTTCTTCAAATTCCCTCTCTATAGAATTCATTCGAAAGTTTTCCACCAAACCCCTTACTACAAAGCCTTTAAGAATAAATCTTCAAAATATTCCCTAACTATAGCCTTCATTACTGGTTTTTCATTAATTTTTTATATTTTTGCCCGCACTAAAAACTTTCATAAAAAACCCTAAATATAGTCTTCATTTGAGAATTTTCTTCAAATTCCCTCTGTATAACATTAGGTCAAAATTTTTCCTCCAAATCCCTTGCAGTAGTCTCCAGGATTAAATTTTCAAAAAATTCCCATGCTAAATCCTTCAGAACAAGTTTTTCATTAATTTTTGAAATATTTTTCTACTCTTTTAATTTTTAATAAAAAACACTTACTATAGCCTTCATTTGTGATTTTTTTTTAAATTCGTTTAATATTGTCTTCTGTCAATATTTTTCCACAAAATCCCTCACTATAACTATCTCGAATTTTTTTTTGAAAAACTCCCTTCCTATAGCCTTCTGAAATGGTTTTCTTTATTTTTAAAAATTTTTGTCTGCTCTAATAATTTTTGAAATTTTTATCTGCTCTCTTAATTTTTCATAAATAGTCCTTACAATTTCCTTATTTTGAGATTTTTCTTCAAATCCCTTACTGTTTAATTTTCTAAAAATTCCCTTTCTATAAAACCCTTACTAGAGTCTTCATTTTGAGATTTTTCTTTAAATTCAGTCACTATAGCATATAGTCAAAATTTTTCCTCCAAATCCCTTACTATAGCCTTCATGAATAAATCTTCAAAAAATTCACTTACTAAAGGGTTCAGAATTGGTTTTTCTTTAATATTTAGAAATTTTTGTCTACTCTCTTTTTTACTTAAAAAACCCTTACTATAGACTTCATTTGTATATTTTTTTTCAAATTCCCTTACTTTTGCCTTCTAACTAAGTTTTTCCACAAAATCCCTTTTTATAGCCTTCGAGAATAAATTTTCAAAATATTCCCTTGATACTGCCTTCGTTAATGGTTTTACTTTAATTTTTGAAATTTTGATCTACTGTCATAATTTTCAAAAAAAATTTCTACTCATGATTTTCATAAAAAACCCTTACTATAGCCTTCATTTGTGATTTTTTTTAATTCTCTTACTATATGCTTCAGTCAAACTTTATTCTCCGATTCCTTTACTATTGCCTTCAAAATTAGCTTTTTAAAAAATTCCCATACTAAAGCCTTCATAAATGAATTTACATTAATTTCCTAAATTTTTGTCTTCTCTCATAATTTTTATTAAAAACCCTTATTGTAGCCTTCATTTGAGTGTTTTTTTTTAAATTCCCTCACTATAGCATTTAGTCAAAGTTTTTCCTCCAAATCCCTTTCTATATCCTTATGGAATAAATTTTTTATAAATTCCCTTACTATAGTCTTCACAAAATTTTTTTTTTTTTGAGTTTTTGAAATTTCTTTCTACTCTCACAATTTTTCTTAAGTAACCCTTTCTCTAGCCTTCATTTGATATTTTTTTTCAAATACCCTTACTGTAAACTTTAGTCGATAGGTTTCCTCCACATCCATTACTATAGCCATCATGAATAAATTTAAAAAATATTCTCTTATAGGCTTAATTTGAAATTTTGATCTAATGTCATAATTTTCATTAATTTTTAATATCTTTGTTTATTCAAAAAATGTTTGATAAAAAACTCTTACAAGTCTTATTTTGAGATTTTTTGTCAAATTCCATCACTATAGCATTCAGCTAAAAGTTTTCCATCAAATTCTTTACTTTGCAAATGGCTTTTCATTAATTTTTGAAATTTCGGTCTTCTTTCATAATTTTTCATGAAAAACCCTTACTATAGCCTTCTTTTGTATTTTTTTTCAAATTCACTTACTATTGTCTTCAATAAAAAATTTTTCTTAAAATCGCATACTATGGAGCCTTTACGAATAAATTTTATAAAATTTCTCTTACTGTAGCCTTATGAAATGGTTTTACATTATTTTTAAAACTTTTGTCTACTCTCTTAATTTTTGAATTTTTTGTCTTCTCTCATAATTTTTCATAAAGAACCCTTACTAGCATTCTTTTGTGTTTTTTTTTTCAAATTTGTTTACTTTTGCCTTCTATCAAAATATTTCCTCAAAATCCCTTACTATAGCCTTCATGAACAAAATTTTCAAAAAATTCCCTTACAATAGGATTTTATTATGGTTTTCATTTAATTTTTGAAATTTTCGTTTACTCTCATATTTTTTGAAATTTTTATCTACTCACATAATTTTTCTTAGAAAACCCTATCGATAGCCTTCATTTGTGATTATTTTTTTCAAATTCTCTTACTATGGTCTTCTATAAAAAATTTTCCTCAAAATCCCTTACTATAGCCTTCAAGAATAAATTTTCAAAAAATTCTCTTACTATAGCCTTCAAAATGTATTTTTCATTAATTTTTGAAATTTTTTTCTATTCTCTTAATCTTCATAAAAGTCCCTAATTATTGCCTTCACTAGTAATTTTTCTTCAAATTCCCACTCTATAGAATTCAGCCGAAATTCTTCCTCCAAATCCCTTACATAGCCTTCAAGAATAAATCTTCAAAATATTCCCTAACAATAGCCTTCATAATTGGTTTTTCATTAATTTTTAATTTTTTTGTCTTCCCAAATTGTTTTTCATAAAAAACCCTAACTATTGTCTTCATTTGAGATTTTTCTTCAAATTCCCACTCTATAACATTCTATAGAAATTTTTTCTCCAAATCGCTCTTACTATAGCCTTAAGAATTAAATTTTTAAAAAATTCCCATGCTAAAGCCTTCACTACAGGTTTTTAATTAATTTTTGAAATATTTTTTTACTCTTTTAAATTTTCATAAAAAACCCTTACTATATCCTTCATTTGTGATTTTTTTAAAATTCACTTTCAGTAGCTACTGAAATGTTTTTTATTATTTTTCAAATTATTGTCTACTCTCATAATTTTTGAATTTTTTATCTAATCTCATAATTTTTTATAAAAATCCCTTACTATTTCCTTCTTTCGAGATTTTTTTTCAATATCATTACAATAGCCTTCTATCAAAAGTTTCTAAAAAATCCCTTACTGTAGCTTTCACGAATTAATTTTTTGAAAATTCGCTTTCTGCAGCCTTCATAAATGGTTTTTCATAAATGTTTTTTCATTAATTCAAAAAAAAACCCTTACTATAGTCGTCTTTTGAGATTTTTTTCAAATTACGTCACTATAGCATTCAATGGAAATTTTCCCTCCAAATCCCTTACTATTACCTTCATGTATTAATTTAAAAAATATTCCATTACTATAGATTTTACAAATGTTTTTTCATAAATTTTGAAATTTTTATTTTCTCACATAATTTTTTAAATTTTAGTCTACTCTCAACATTTTTCAAAAAAAATCCTTACTATAACTTTCATTAATGATTTTTCTTCAAATTCCCTTACTATAGAATTCCATCTAAATTTTTCCTCCAAATACCACACTATAGCCTTTTGTCAAATTTTTTCCTCCAACTCCATTACTATAGCCTTATGAATAAATCTTCAAAAAATTCCTTTACTAAAGGCTTCATAAATGGAGTTTGATTAATTTTTGAAATTTTTGTCTACTTTCATATTCTTGATAAAAAAACCTTTCTATTGCCTTCATTTACGATTTTTTTAAAATACCTTTACTATTGGCTTTTGTCAATATTTTTCCATAAAATCCCTCACAATAACCTTCACCAACAAATTTTGAAAAAATTCTCTTACTATAGCCTTCTAAAATTGTTTTTCTTTATTTTGGAAATTTTTGTCGATTCTCATTATTTCTGAAATTTTTTCTACTCATAATTTTCCGTAAAAAACCCTTACTATTGCCTACATTTGAGATTTTTTTCAATATTCTTATTATAGCCTTCTGTTAAAATGTTTCCTCAAAATCTCTTACTGTATCCTTCTCGAATTAATTTTCTAAAAATTCTCTTTCTCTAGCCTTCATAAATGGGGTTTCATTAATTTTTTATATTTTTGTCCACTCTCAAAATTTTTCATCAAAAAACACTTACTATAGTCTTCAATTGAGATTTTTCGTCAATTTTTTTCACTATAGCATGCTGTCAACATTTTTCCTCCAAATTCCTTACTACCTACATGACTAAATCTTCAAAAAATTCCCTTACTAAAGGCTTCATAAATGGTTTTTCATTAATTTTTAGAAATTTTTTCTTCTCTCTTTTTTTATAAAAAACCCTTCGTGAAGAAATTTTAAAAATATTCCCTTGATACAGCCTTCATTAATGGTTTTTCATTAATTTTAGAAATTTTAGTCTACTGTCATAATTTTTGAATTTTTTTCTACTCATGATACAACTTTCATTTGTGATATTTTTAAAATTCCCTTACTTTACCCTTCAGTCAAAATTTATCCTTCGAATCCCTTACTATTACTTTCAAAAATAAATTTTTTAAAAATTCCCATACTAAAGCCTTCATAAGTGATTTTACATTAATTTTATAAATTTTTTTCTTCTCTCATAATTTTTATAAAAAACCTTATTATAGCCTTCATTTTAGAGTTTTATTTAAATTGCCTCACTATAGCATTAAGTCAAAAATTTTCCTCCAAATCCATTACTATATCCATCAGGAATAAACTTTTCATTAATTCCCTTACTATAGCCTTCACAAACATTTTTTAAAATTTTTGAAATTTCTTTCTACTCACACAATTTTTTTTAACCAACCCTTACTATAGCCTTCATTTGAGATTTTTTTTCAAATTCTCTTATAGTAAAATTCAGTTGATAGGTTTCCTCCAAATACTTTCATGAATAAATTTTCAAAATATCCTCTGGCTTCATAAATGGTTTCTTAATTTTTCACCACTCTAAAAATGTTTCATGAAAAACTCTTACTAGTCTTGTTTTGAGATTTTTCTTCAAATTCCATCACTATAACCTTCAGCCAAAATTTTTCCTTCAAATTCCTTACTTTGCAAATGGTTTTTCATTAATTTTTGAAATTTTTGCCTTCTCTCATATTTTTTTATAAAAAACCCTTACTATAGACTTCCTTTGTGATTTTTTTTCAAATTCCCTTACTATTGCCTTCAGTCAAAATTTTTCTTTAATATCCCTGACTCTTGAGCCTTTACGAATAAATTTTATAAAAATTCTCTTACTATATCCTTCTGAAATGGTTTTACATTATATTTTGAAATTTTTGTCTACTCTCAGAATTTTTGAAATTTTTGTCTCTCTCATAATTTTTCATAAAAAACCCTTACTAGCATTCTTTTGTGATTTTTTTTCATTTTAGTTTACTTTTTTTTCCTTCTATCAAAATATTTCCTCAAAATCCCTTTCTAAAGCCTTCACGAAATTTTTTTTCAAACAATTTCCTTACAATAGGATTTTAATATTGTTTTTATTTAATTTTTGAATTTTTTGTGTATGCTCATATTTTTTGAAATTTTTGTCTACTCACATAATTTTTCTTAAAAAACACTTACTATAGACTTCATTTGTGATTTTTTTTCAAATTCTCTTACTATGGTCTTCTATAAAAAAATTTTATTCAAAATCCTTTACTATAACCTTCAAGAATAAATTTTCAAAACATTCTCTTAATATAGCCTTCATAATGTGTTTTTCATTAATTTTTGAAACTTTTTTCTACTCTCTTAATTTTTCATAAAAGTCCCTAACTATAGTCTTCATTTGTAATTTTTCTTCAAATTCCCTCTCTATAAAATTCAGTCTAAATTCTTCCTCCTAATCCCTTACTATAATTGCCTTCAAGAATAAATCTTCAAAATATTCCCTTACAATAGCCGCCATAAATGGTTTTTCATTAATTTTTGATGTTTTTGTCGGCTCTAAAAAATTTTCTTAAAAAACCTTACCTATAGTCTTCATTAGATTTTTTCTTCAAATTCGCTCTCAATAACATTCTGTCAAAATTTTTCCTTCAAATCCTTCTTACTATAGCCTTCAAAAATAAATTTTCAAAAAATTCTGATGCTATAGACTTCACAACAGGTTTTCATTAATTTTTGAAACATTTTTCTCGTCTTTTAATTTTTCATAAAAAACCCATACTATATCCTTCATTTGTAATATTTTTTAAATTCCCTTACTAACCTTTTTGTCAATATTTTCCACAAAATCCCTCACTATACCCTTCATGAATAAATTTTAAAAAAAATCCCATATAATAGCATTCTGAAATGGTTTTTCTTTATTTTTCAAATTATTGTCTACTCCCTTAATTTTTGAAATTTTTATCTACTCATAATTTTTCGTAAGCTTTACTATTTTCTTCTTTTGTGATTTTTTTTCGATATCGTTACAATAAACTTCAATCATAATATTTCCTCAAAAACCCTTATTGTAGACTTCAAGAATTAATTTTCTGAAAATTTGCATTCTATAGCCTTAATAAATGGTTTTTCATTAATTTTTTATATTTTTGTCGACTCTCATAATTTTTCATAAAAGACCCTTATTATAGCCTTCATTTGAGATTTTTCTTCAAATTCCCTCACTATAGCATTAAGTCAAAATTTTTCCTCCAAGTCCCTTACAATATCCTTCACTAATAAATTTTAAAAAAATTCCTTTACTATTGCCTCCACAAACTGTTTTACATTAATTTTTGAAATTGTTTTAAACCCTCACAATTTTACTTAAATAACCCTCACTATAGCCTTCATTTGTGATTTTTTTTCAAATTCCCTTACTGTTGAATTCAGTTGTTAGGTTTCCTCCAAATCCCTTACTATAGCTTTCAAGAAAAAATTTTCAAAACAATACCTTACTATGGGCTTCATAAATGGTTTTTCATTAATTTTTGATATTTTTGTCCACTCTAAAAATGTTTCATAAAAAACTCTTAATATAATCTTCATTTGAGATTTTTCATCAAATTCTATCACTATAGCATTCTGTCGAAATGTTTCCTTCAAGTTCCTTACTATAGCCTCTGCAAATGGGTATTCATTAATATTTGAAATTTTTGTCTTCTCTGATAATTTTTCATAAAACACCCATACTATAGCCATCTTTTATGATTTTTTTTCAAATTCCCTTTCTATAGCCTTTTGTCAAAATTATTCCTAAAAATCCTTACTATGGAGCCTTAGCGTATAAAATTTCAAAAAAATCCCTTACTATAGCCTTCTGAAATAGTTTTACATTATTTTTTGAAATTTTTGTGTACTCATAATTGTTGAAGTTTTTTCATTCTCTCATAATTTTTCATAAAAAAACCCTTGTTAGCATTATTTTGTGATTTTTTTCCAAATTTCCTTACTTTTGTCATCTATCAAAATTTCTGAAATTTTTTTATACTCTTTTATTTTTTCCTAGAAAACCCTTATTATAGCCTTCATTTGTGATTTTTGTTAAATTCCCTTACTATAGCCTTCAGTCAAACTTTTTCCACTAAATCCCTCACTATAGCCTTAACGAATAAATTTTCAAAAAATTCCCATACTGTAGTCTTCGAAATGGTTTTTCTTTAATTTTTTAATTTTTTTTCAACTCTCATAATTTTTCTTATAAAACCCTTTCTATTGCCTTCATTTGTGATATTTTTTCAAATTCCCTTACTATAGTTGTAGGTCAAAATTTTTCTTCAAAATCACTTATTATAGCCTTCATGAATAAATTTTAAAAAAAATTCTTTACTATATCATTTACAAATGGTTTTTCGTTAATTTTTGAAATTTTTGTCTACTCTCATAATTTTTTGTAAAAAACCCTTACAATAGCCTCCATTTGTGATTTGTTTTTAAATTCCCTTACTATAGGTTTCGGTCAAAAAATATTTTCAAAATCACTTACTCTAGCCTTCACGAATAAATTTCCAAAAAATTCCTTTA
This sequence comes from Aristolochia fimbriata, assembly GCA_019845555.1. NCBI lineage: Eukaryota > Viridiplantae > Streptophyta > Magnoliopsida > Piperales > Aristolochiaceae > Aristolochia > Aristolochia fimbriata. The sequence goes on from CM034083.1 coordinate 20,327,027, forward strand.
CTATAGCATTCTGAAATGGTTTATATTTAATTTTTGAATTTTTTGTCAACTCTCATATTTTTTTAAATTTTTGTCTACTCTTCATAATTTTTCATAAAAACCCCTTATTATAGCCCTCATTTGCAATTTTTATTCAAATTTCTATATCCTTCAGGAATAAATTTTAAAAAATTCCCTTACTATTGCCTTCACAAACGGTTTTTTATTAAGTTTTGAAATTGTTTTCTACTCTCACAATTTTTCTTAAATAACCCTTACTAATGCCTTCATTTGTGATTTTTTTTCAAATTCCCTTATTGTAGAATTCGGTCGTTAGGTTTCCTCCAAATCCGTTACGATAGCCTTCAAGAAAATTTTTTCAAAACAATGCCTTGCTATAGGCTTCAGAAAGGGTTTTTTATTAATTTTTCATATTTTTGTCCACTCTGAAAATGTTTCATAAAAAACTCTTAATATAGTCTTCATTTGAGGTTTTTCTTCAAATTCCATCACAATAGCATTTTGCCAAAATTTTTCCTTCAAATTCCTTACTATAGCCTTCGCAAATGGATTTTCATTAATTTTTGAAATTTTTGTCTTCTCTTATAATTTTTCATAAAAATCCCATACAATAGCCTTCTTCTGTGAATTTTTTTCAAATTCCCTTACTATAGCCTTCTGTCAAAACTTTTGCTAAAAATCCTTACTATGGAGCCTTCATGTATAAATTTTCAAAAAATTCCCATCCTGTAGCCTTCTAAAATGGTTTTACATTATTTTTTGAAATTTTTTTCTAGTCTCATAATTTTTCGTAAAAAACCCTTACTAGCATTCTTTTGTGATTTTTTTCAAATTTCCTTACTTTTGCCATCTATCAAAATTTATCCTCCAAATCCCTTACTATAGACTTTAGGACTAAATCCTCAAAAAATTCCCTTATTATAGCATTCATAAATGGCTTTTCATTAATTTTTTATATTTTGGTCCTTTCTAAAATTTTTCATAAAAAACCTTAACTATAGTCATCATTTGAGATTTTTCTTCAAATTCCCTCTCTATAGAGTTCAATCCAAAATTTTCCTCCAAATCCCTTACTATAGCCTTCAAGAATAATTCTTAGGAAAATTCCCTAATTATAGCCTTCACAACGATTTTTCATTAATCTTTGATATTTTTCTCTGCTCACAAAATTTTTCATAAAAAACCCTTACTGTAGTCTCCATTTCAGATTTTTCTTCAAATTCCCTCTCTATAACATTCTATCAAAAGTTTTCCTCCAAATCCCTTACTATATATAGCCTTCAGGAATAAATTTTCAAAAAAAATCCCATGATTAGCCTTCGCAACAGGTTTTTCATTAATTTTTGAAATTTTTTTCTACACTTTTAATTTTTCATAAAAAACCCATACTATAGCCTTCGTTTGTAATTTTTTTTAAATTCCCTTACTGTAGCCTTCTGTCAAACTTTTTCCACAAAATCCCTCACTAAAGCCTTAAGGAGTAAATATTCAAAAAATTCCCTCACTGTAGCCTTCTAAAATGGTTATCTTTATTGCCTTCATTTGTGTTTTTTTTCAAATTCCCTTACTGTAGCTTTTAGTCAAAATTTTTCCTCAAAATCACTCACTGTAGCCTTCACGAATAAATTTTCAAAAAATTCATTTACTATAGGATTCTGAAATGGTTTTTATTTAACTTTTGAAATTTTTATCAACTTTCATATTTTTTGAAATTTTCGTCTACTCTCTTAATTTTTCATAAAAAACCCTTATTATAGCCTTCATTTGAGATTTTTCTTCAAATTCCCACACTATAGCATTAAGTGAAAATTTTTCCTTTGAATCCCTTACTATATCCTTCAGGAATAAATTTTCAAAAAATTCCCTTACTATTGCCTTCACAAACAATTTTTTATTAATTTTTGAAATTGTTTTCTACTATCACAATTTTTCTTAAATAACCCTTACTATAGTCTTCATTTGTGATTTTTTTTTCAAATTCCCTTACCGTAGAATTCAGTTGTTAGGTTTCCTCCAAATCCCTTTCCATAGCCTTTAAGAATTTTTTTTTAAAAAATGACCTTACTATAGGCTTCATAAATGGTTTTTCATTAATTTTTCATATTTTTGTCCACTCTGAAAATGTTTCATAAAAAACTCTTAATATAGTCTTCATTTGAGATTTTTCTTCAAATTCTGTCACTATAGTATTCTGTCAAAATTTTTCCTTCAAATTTCTTACTATAGCCTTCGCAAATAGGTTTTCATTAATTTTTGAAATTTTTGTCTTCTCTTATAATTTTTCATAAAAAAACATACTATAGCCTTCTTTTGTGAATTTTTTTCAAATTCCCTTACTATTACCTTCTGTCAAATTTTTCCCTGAAAATCCTTACTATAGAGCCTTCACGTATAAATTTTACAAAAATTCCCTTACTATAGCCTTCTGAAATGGTTTTACATTATTTTTTGAAATTTTTGTCTAGTCATAATTTTTGAAGTTTTTGTTCTCTCATAATTTTTCATAAAAAACTCTTTCTAGCATTCTTTTGTGATTTTTTTTCAAATTTCCTTACTTTGGCCATCTATCAAAATTTATCCTCCAAATCCCTTACTATAGCCTTTAGGAATAAATCTTCAAAAAATTCCCTTATTGTAGCCTTCATTTGAGATTTTTCTTCAAATTCCCTCACTATAGCATTAAGTCAAAATTTTTCCTCCAAATCCCTTACTATATCCTTCAGGAATAAATTTTTAAAAAGTTCCCTTACTATTCGGCTTCCACTTCTTTGGCTAATGCATAACTGAGGAAGGTTGGCCTCGAGTCCTCTTCAGTGCCCTGGTTGACCTTCTTTAGTTCGTCCACCGTAGCTTGTCCTCCCTCTTCGAACACGGCTGGAGCATCCTTCAGGATGAGCACTTCATCGCCTTGTTCGTTGTCACTGGTAACTGAGATATGGTTCACGGCCAAAACTTAATTGATGCCCGCGCAAGCCTTGGCAATGGCAACTTTTGTATACATGACCACCAGGGCTCTGTTCTTCTTTGGTGGGCTTTGGTTGATCGACACTTGAAGAACATCGACTGACTGACCAGTGATTCGAATGGGCTTCTTCGTTTGGTAGCTGATGATCCTAGATAATCACTAGCAAGAGGACTAATCAATGTAATATAGACTTAGGTTAAGTACGCATATCGTCCCACAAGGACCAAGCCAATAGTTAATTACTTTCTAGTTAAAAACTAAATTTTGAGTATCCAGATTAGAAAAGCCTTGTAAAAAAAGAAAATTAAACTGAAAAGTTACTTAAAGCAAGTTGAGAGAGAGATTTTGAGAAAATTCAGTAAGGAAAAGTGGTGTTAGGAATCCAATCCCCTCCCTAGACACTTCTGATATTGAATGAAGATAAAGTTTTGGAAATCAATTTTTGACGAGCTTATGAAACCCATGGTTTCTTCCGCATTGGCATCACCTTCTATCTCCTAGAGCAAACCAGCCGGCATGATCAACTCTACTCGATAGCATAAATATAAAGCACAGCGACCCTACCTATGGTTGGGAATCAGGTCTTATGCCTTAGATAAATCAATCAGCCCAAAGGGTATTACTTTAAGGTCAAGGATTAACCCTAAGATAAGTTTGACTTACCTAGTGTATGAACTCAAAAAGAACTTATACATCCTATCAAACATATCTTACCTTAAGCCAAACTTCACCTTATAACCAGTACATCGTAAGGCAACAAGCATGAATCAAGGAATTAACAGCTTATTGATACTCATTCATACACCAAATTGCAAACCAAAGTAAGTGTAAAATATATGAATCTCATTACATGCCTAGGGAGTCATGGACTCCCAACTAAGATGACTAATCCATGCTGAAATTAAAACACAAATCAAGGATTCAATTACAGCCATGAAAACCAAATTACAGTCATGAAAACCAAATTAAAACTAAGTACAGAAACTCCCTTGGAAGCTTGCTCCTAGTAACAACTTGCTCCTTGGCTGAAATCTCCACCTTTCTCCTCTAAAGTACCAGGAGGTCGTGCAATACTTCATTTGTACTTTATCTCCTCTCAAAACTAAGTAAAAGAACAGAAACTTAGGCTAAAGATCGATCCCCAACACTTCTCCTCGGACCCCTATTTATAGTTGAACTTCTATTCAAGCCTTGTAGTTTTTTTTTTGTCCAGGGGTTGAAAATATGCCTTCCAGATGTCAGAATTGTATGAAATTACAGACGAAGCTTCCTTCCATGGTCCTTGACTTGTGTACAAAATTTTAGTTAATCTGAATTGGGAAACTTGAGATATGATGCTGAGAAGTCGGGTTGGTTCTGCTGCCAATTTCAGCACTCGTTCTTCACTTTTGAAAATTTAAAACTCCAAAAGAACGACTTGAATTTGATCTGATTTTTTGTGATATGATTCTCAATCCTCTCAAAAGTCTATGGTCCAAATTCGGATTCAATTGGAAGTTGGAATCTCCAGATATGATCTCTTCAAACTTGGACTGTAATTTCCTTCTTTAGCAGTCTTCTGATGAGTATTGGACTTCACCTCTTGGAACTTGAAACTTCTAAGGATCCTTGTCAATTTCTTCTATAGTCTTCGTGGACACCTTCCTTATGTTCTTAGGACTCTATCTCCCAAGTTTGAACTTAATTTGTTGTCAGAATCCCGAGATTTTTGTGATTTTGCATTGCAGAGTCACTGGCGCGGTCGCGCCACAGATGTGTTTGATTTTGGCGCAGTAGCTCTAGTTGAGTAGAATCATTTCCAAGTCCGGAAATGGCAACCATATCCTAGCTGAATTATGAAACTTCGTGGTGCGGACGCACCAATTTTTGCCTTGTTTGTGGCATTGTAGCCCACTCTTTAAAAATTTTGCCGAAGTCCCAAAGTGGCAACAATGACTTTTGTAATAGGCAACTCCACGGCGCGGTAGTTCCATTTCACAGTCCCCAACTGTCCTCTTTCATGGTTGTTAAGCCGTTGGGCATTTTTATCTCTTTATTTGAATTTTTTCCCATTTTCTAGGCATGCATGCACCATTTTGGCTTGTTTTGGTCATATTTCCTTCATTTTTTCTCCAAATTCAAATTTTCTTCTTCCACTGGGTGCCTGAGACACAAAAAATGAATTTGAGTCATATTTGATATTTTTATTCTAAGAATTGACTAAGAATGGGAATTTCTAATCATTTTATGTGCCTAAAAATAGTGTCTTTCAGACACTTATCAATAGCCGAGTTCGCGCCGTCTTGGTGGAATGCAGCCACCCTCCTTCCTCAGTTTCTCTTGCGCCAGAGTGAGAATTGGGACAACGATGACCGACTTCTTGCGCAACTACTCTTTTGTGAAATTGCCCCCTGCTTTGGCAAGAAACCGTTAGGCGTTTGGATTGAAGCCCTCGGTCATTCGAGTCGTTGGCAACCATTTGGGACTAGGACAGTTTTTGAAGAAACTCCGGTCTTCAAGCTTTGGCAAAGGCAAAGTGACTCCTTTCAGCGGAGTTGGTTCGACGTTGTGGCAAACAACGAGAGGGGCTTCCCCTTTCTTTCTCTGTGACTGTGGAACATACCTTAGCATAGGTATGTTGTTCTTTGGCGGCACCGGTGTTGTTGATGCGATCGCTTGGTTGCTGTGCGCCGGTGGTTTGGGCTGCGCGGCTTTCAACAACACATTGTGTTTTGGAGCTTGTTTAGGAGGAAGTGCGATTTTGGCATTTGGAGCCTAGCCCGGCCAAGACGACGCTTTGACCATAGGCCGTGTTGTTAGGTAGAATTTCACGTCAGCGAATGAGGCTTCAGCTTTGGTGAACGAACTTGCAACGGCATACACCGTCTTCTGCTCGCCGTCTTTCCAATAATTAAAGCACCGATAGAGTGTCGATGGTACAACACCATTCGCATGGAGCCACGACCGACCCATAAGCAAGTTATATACGTCATTCTAGAGTTGATAACTTGCAAAGGTGTGTCAGCGACCATCTCTCCTATGTGGAGCTCGAGCCGGATCATTCCAAGCATTTGTTGACCTTCCAGGTTGAACCCTTGAATGAGCAGTGAGCTTGTAAACAGGTCCCTGGCGGAGATGCCGACATTCTTCATCGTTCGGATCGGTAGGATGTTGACTGCGGAACCGCAATCGATGAGGATGTGGTTAACCAGGTGGTCCTTGATGTAGCCCGACACATATAACGGCCAGTTGTGAGTCTTTGCCCCCAGTTGAGCATCTTCTTCTAGAAAAGTGATGCACAACGGACAGGAGACTGTGAGAGACTCCTGTGGCTACGATATCTATCTAGAAGAGGAAGCTTATTCTTCTTTCCTGAATGGCAGCGTAAGACTGACCTTCAGCAAGCCATTCTTCCTCATGAGCAGTTGATCCAATTCGGCTTGGAGCTTCCCAGGTTCGTCAAAGATCTTGACCAAGGCCTGCTGAGATTGATTGTGCATGTCCAAGTCGTCCTCGAGCTCGTTCAGGGGAGAAATCTGTTTTAGGGACATCTTGAGGTCGTCACACTCAACCACCAATGCTTTGCCCTTGTCTTCTCAGTTGGTCTGCTCGGGAGGGGACGCCGAAGAGCATGTGGCCACCATCGTTGGATGTGGCATGAAGAAATCTTTGGGGAAGAACTCCGCCAGTGTGATGAGCCTTCTTTTTCTTCTGTTTACTCCTTGAACAACTGTCCTTGGAGTTTTGTTACGGCGCTTCGTGGCTCTTTTCTTTGACTGCTTCGCCTTGGTTGTGGTGCTCTTTGATGATTCAATCTCTCAAATCGGTTTCTTCCATCGTGTGACCAGAATCCACCCCTCCACGTCTGCTTTAGCGGCTTCTCAGGGTGCCAGTGCTGGAGCAATTTTCGCCGATGGTTTGTTGTGTGAGCTGGACTTGGGACGGTTCTCCCTCCTCGCACCTTGAGGCTTGTTGAGTCTAACTTTAAGGTCAGGCCTGGCCTTGATGGATACAGAGTTAACTAAAGCAGTGTTCTCTATTCTATCAATTATGATGCGACCTTGCGTCGCGAGCTCCAGAATTTTGCCGTTCAGGACAAAGCACTTTCAGGTTGAATGTCTGAGTAACCGATGGTACTTGCAGAAGTTTGACTCCTGCGATTTTGTCAGGTCGCCTAGTCTTTTAACATCTAGCAAGTAGAGCAAGTCGGCTCCAAGCAATTGCTCGAGCATGACTGGCACATCGGCGTCTATGAAGGCGTAGGTCTTCGACGGCCTCTCCTTCAACGTCTGCCTCTAAAAAGTTGGCCTAGCGGGTGGCCGCGGGGCGTAGTTTGTCTTTTGTTTGCCTCCGGCCTTGGTTGGTGTGAAGACCTCGGTTGCATAGGAGCCTTTCATCTTTTCTTTCGACTCCTTTGCGACAGTTTTTCCCTTTTTGTGGGGATCAGGAATTGGAGTGGCGATGTCGCCGGCTTGCTCCATGACGACTTCCATGTTGGCTTCAGTTGCGAGCTCTTGGAAGTCGATTGACTTCAATTGCGAGCTCTTGGAAGTCGACTGGCTTCTTGCCCTTTAAGAAGTAGAGGATACCCCATGACATGCCACATATGCACATGTTGATCTGTACTTCAAGAGACAAGTTCGAGCTTTCTTTATAGTTGAGGCTAAGATTCCTCCACCAATTGATGTAGTCGATGACCTTTTCACCTTTCTTTTGTCTAAGGTTGGCCATCTCGACTAATGTTACGGTGTGCCAGATGGTGTAGAATCGGTTGAAGAATTCGCTCTCAAACTGCTCCCAACTATCAATTGGATGAGGCATTTCCCTTCAGTGAATGGCCAAACTGCTTGACTAGCAGGTCACCGTTGATACCTGTGTTGTTGCAGGTCTCGATGAAATGTGCGACGTGCTGGTTTGGATGCCCGTCGTCATTGAATTGCTGGAATTTGGGTGGATGGTACCTGAACGCATCAGGAGATTTTGGATCCGCTTGAGTGTATGGCCTTCGATAGGAATCGATTTGCTCTCGCCAGAGCTGTTTCACACGGTGCAGTTGATCATTTTAGTCACCGCGTCGAGTGTAAGAGAGGCTGGCTCTTCATCGCCCTGTGACGTTCGAATGGTCACTGGAGCCGTCTGCTGCAACTCGTCGGTAGCAGTCTCCTCTTGGCAGGGCTCGGCTGAAGCACTGGTTGTCGCCCTATTCCAGTCAACCTCTTGTGAGGCGTCACCGGTGTTGGTTGTGAGGGCCTTCAATCGCTCCATTATTTACACGATCTGGAGGTCGTGAGCCATGATTTGAGCATCTTTGGCGCAAATCATTTTGCCTTGCCCCTTGAGTGTGGCTTGCATCTCTGCAAGTTGTTCTTCGATTGTTTTGGTCGAAGTTGCCATAGCGGCGACTTTGATGGTTGGGGCCAAAGGAGAAGCCCCCATCGTGAACCGAAGTGGCGATATTTTGGCTGGCGACCATGCTAGAGAGCTGACAACTGGGACATGTCGGTGAAGTGACACCTTGGTTGGCAACCAGCTCGATGGAGTAGCTGCTGGTGTATTTTGGCGAGAGGTGGTTGGTGACCAAACCAAAGGAGATGCCGCCGGTGTTGGTTGGCTTGGAGAAGATGCAAGTGGTGATCGAGCTGCAGTGGTGAGCGCCGCCAGAAGTTCATGGGAGACGGTCACCATTGGCGAATGATCCCCAACCGCTATTCTGGGAGAGGCTGAGGCTGGTTGCGGGTTCCTCGTCACTAATGAGGATGGAGTTGCGTGCTGCTCGTAACGCTGAATCATGGCAGGTATAATAGAGACCCTCCGCGATGATGACGATTGTGTCGGGCTGGTCACTGGGTTGTACGCCGGTGGAGTAGTAGCTACGGCCAGGTAGGTAGGCTTGATTGCCACCAGAACTAATCTCCTAGCTTTCCTCTGATTCAATCTCTATGTGTAATTTGGCGAAGTTACTGCTTCTTGCGAGTTGATGACGAATTTCAAGTTTCCAAAGTGAGTGTGCACGAACGATGATGGCCTTGGTCGGCCGAATGGAAGTATCTGTGTTCCGTGCGTTTTGGCGTATGGACATTGCCCGTGAATATATAGAGCTGCTCCAATAGAATTGTATGAACTTCGACGAACGACAAGTTGCTGGAACTTCTGGCTCAAGAAGGCTTCTATACGCAAGAATGCTTCTTGACAAAAGATCTTCTCCTTGGTGTGTTTGCTTTCTAGCTATTTGTAGCCAGGCTTTTTGTCTATCCTCATAAAGGGGATCGACATCCTTTTCAGAAGGGGAGTAGTGACTTGACCTTCTCCATCGATCCTCAGAAGGGGATCGATGGAGTGACTTCTCCTTTTTTGGCGGTTACGACTGTGACTTGGTCAATGCTTGGTGACAAGCAGAAGGCGAGATGATGGAGCGATGACTGTGACGATATGGCGATGAAGTGGCAAAGTGATGGGCCCGACGATGGGCTATCGAATGTTGACTTCAGAAATTGATGGACAGGCTCATGACAAGCCTGTGACGAGAGATCGATCGGCTGGTGGGCGACTTGACTCACTCTATATGGGTAAACAACATTTTGCCGTCTACAAAGATATTTATTATATTTAATTTATATATATTTAAAATATTAATAAATTATTTTAATTTTTGTAGTTTTAATTATTTATTTTAATCAATATTTTTGTTATGTTATTTGTAATTTGAAGAGTTTTTTTAAAAGCATTAATTATTTTAATTATTTTCTAGTTTTTATCAATGTTTTAAAAACCGAATTGACCATCCAACCAACGCTATGTCCGATTTTAGTTGAACCCAGTTAGACTTTGTTGAACCGTTAAATATTATACACCATATGTACATATATTTAATATTTTTAGGAAAAAAGACAAAAATAATGCCTATTACAGTGAATCGGGCTAAGTCAACAAGAACTAGACTGGCATCCGATTCTAGTTCAACCGGGTTGGATTGGCCAGTTCAGTTCGGTTTTTAAAACACTAATTTTTATAATATTCTTTATTTTTAATTTTTCATAAAATTTGTTTATTTTACTATTGGGATACAACTGGAAATAAAAAAGAACAAAAGAAAAAACATCCCAATAATCACCCAACTCTTTCCCTTCTGCCTAACTACTCTCAAAACGGTAAACCACCTCTTTCTACAATGCCACATTTCTTTGACTATTTGGACAACCCTCTTTCAAAATTCAAGACAACAATTATGTCTAAACTTGTTATGGCATCATATCACAAAATTCAAACAACACCTCACAATTCCTTACTCTCATCGTAATTACACTCTGGGAGATTTGGAAGGAGCGTAACTTTGCAAATTTTTCGAACCAAAGCAACCCCAATTTACAGACTTATTTTACTCATAAAATCAAGCTTTACTGTCATTTGTAAAACAAGAAAAATCCCATAAATGTCTTGCAATATATCACCTGATCCCCACCACCCTTAAATAACCTTGAAGTCAATTTCCATGCAATGGTGCGCCTCTTCTATTCGCAAATTGGTCACTCAAACACAAAACAAACAATGAAATGAAATTTCTCAGCTTACACCTGCTAATGCTCGTTCCCAAATTTTATCCTAACACCAATGCGCAACTGGGAGGGGGATTCTATGCTGGTGGTCAAAGCCTTATTGCTGACCGGGGAGCTCCTCTGTTGGATCCCTCGAATGAGGATCGCGAGCATCTTTTCTCGGCCTTTACCATTGGCGACCAGGCTTGGTCATTTAATTGCTGAAGTTGTGGCATCGTAGCTAGTTGTTGACTGGTGCTGACGCGGCGGTTTATTACTGGATGCGGCAACGACTATATCGATGATGCAGTGACGCGAATGGGTCTGGCGATGGGCTGCGGCAAGTGACTTTGAAAATCGACAGAACCTACCCACGACGATCGGTTGCTGGATTAATGGGCGTTTAGACTCATCCCGTTCACATTTTGGTGTATACACACCTGTCAATGCTCGTTCCCAAATTTTATCCTAACACCAATGCGCAATGGGAGGGGGATTCTATGCTGGTGGTCAAAGCCTTATGGGGAGAATAGGTAATGAATTGGAGATTATCCAGTGTTCCAAAAGTGCTTACAACTATCACAGCTGAACCGACCATGGTGGATACACAATCGACACAGAGAAATGGCACCACAAGCAATTCACTGAAAATCTGGACAGTAGTCCCCCCTGTTTTGAATTAATGTGTTTTTTGAACGACGTCAATATCGCCAACTTTTGTAATATCAGATATCTGTAGGACCTATCCAAACCTGGCTGGGCCAGACTTTTATAAATATCAATGAAATGCCTATTTTGGATTAAAAAAAAAAAATCACCTCATCTTTTTTTTTCAGAGTTCAATCCTTCAAGTGATTTCATTAAAAAAAAAAAAAAAAAAAGAAGACAAGGTTCTTGTAACGAAAAGGTGATTCCGATGGTTTAACAAGAGCAGTCCCATGAGATAACAACCCCACTAGCATAAGAGGCTGGACAAATCATCAAGTAATCTTGAAGTTATTCGAAAAATTATATGCAGTGCTCAGTAAGTTATGCGAGTTCCAGTACAAATTGCTGATTAAACAAGGGGAAAGAGTAACAAACAGGACACGGATTTTAACGTGGTAAACCCCAGAAAGGGAAACATCCACGGGCCATTAGAGGCCAGGAGAAAGAAATCATTTTATTGAGGAAAAAAAGCAAATACTGCTGTACAAAAAGGTTTTTACAAAATCGCTATCACATAATAGGAAACAAAGGCTTCATCCTCTTCCGATCCCAACTCATGAGAATGGTAGTAACTTTTGTCACTGCTGCATCCCCTACGGCAGACACAATGTCCAACGCACGAGAAATCGTACTTGAAATATATCAACTATCAAGTACTGAAGTGACGGAAAAACAATGCAAAACCTTGCATGCTGTCAAGAAAAAAAAGAATTCCACAAAGCAAAATATCTTGCATGCAGTTAACAAAAATCTAAACAGGGAGCGAGAGAGAATTCATAGAAGAAACCAAATTATCTGAAATTCATAAAATAAAGCAAAATGGCCTACCATTTTCATAAAAGTGATGAAGAGGGACAAAAGTAAAACTCTAAAACAAGAGCAGAAAAGATGTTACCTACATATACTGAGTTAACAATTCATGTTTTCTCTGCCTAACACCTGCAAACACCTTAGAATCATTTTCCCACTGTAAACTGTAATTACCCTAAGCAAAACAACAAACCTGAAGATAAAAATTAAGTAATTTGGCGGAACAAATTTTCCTGATCTGCTTCAGAGACATGTAGTGCACACCAAGAGCGAGATAGAGGTTGATCAGCACAGTCTTCCAAATGCTCCAGTATTGTTCGAAAAATATATAAAACACTGAATAGGGGAATATTTCCATCTACAACATTAAATGAAAACTTAATGTATCAGCCCCTGAGATTAAATTTGGATAGAAGCAATCTGTGTATCCTTCAAATAAAGAACCATTAGGAGCATATGTGAAGGATCCAGATACCCTTTGCAATTTAAGGTCATGCAAAATATGCTTTGCAAGTTAAGCTCATGTAATGTAAAAATTTATTGCGATTGGTCCATTTATACTTGCTAATGAAAGAGAAATCCAATCAGCTGTCTCTCTCTCTTGGCATACAAGGTCAGCCAATTCAATTACCTAGCTTTCCAACTATGAATATATTACCAACATCTACAACATTCCAACAGGAATAAAAGACTGTTAACTATGGTTTGAAGAATTACCTGCGATACATCAGAAACCCTTGAATTGAATTCTCGAGCTGCATGCATTGCATTTACAAAGTCATGCTGAATAGGAACCAACACAAACTGGGTAAGTCTTACCAATCAAGCAGGAAGATTATTAATGAAAATTATCATCCAGGACACAGTAATACTTGATTATTAAGAGGAGTATGATATGTGCGGAACTCAGATGAATCACACCACTTTCATTACCTGCCAAACAGTTACCAAACAAGATCATGTGTATGTAACGGCAGGCAAAAACTGTTAAAGATTCTATGCCTAGAACTATACATGAAATATGTTTCAAGAAACTCTAGTCTGACTAAAACATATCAGGATTTTTCAGGGAAGGTTACCATTTGTATCTACACTATTCATGTAAGCCCCATGACCACCTTTAGCACAATTGGCAGTAGGCAATGCATTTAGAAACCAAGGAAGCTTCTGTCTGAATTGGGAAGTAGATGGACGGCCTAGTTGCAACAGTAACACTCAAGTAAGAACCTTTCTGAATGAAAATAGCAATTTAAGAGCACAATAAGTATTTCTAGAGATGTAATAGAAGACTAAAAGTTCCAGAATTCAACTAACTATTAGACACTTTTTTGTATGCTCTCTTGAGACTAATGCTCGTGGTATGCAGAAAACATGACGTTAAACCTATCTGATACCAACTTGGCCTAACCAACCCCTACAACAAGTCAGACCCCAATGGATCTTACTTATCCACCATGATATCTGTCCATGATCAGTTTCTTATGATGACTCTCTCTTTAGACCAAGTAGCCTTTTTCTCCCTTTTGTCAGGTATTTAATCTTAGAAAAAATAACCCTACATCACCTCTTCATCACTATTTCCCACTCAATAGTTCTCAATCCAAAACAAGTAACACCTTTCCCCTTTTTAATACTCTCAATTTTGTACCAGATGACTATTTTATCAGTTGACCTCTCACGGATTTCAACATGACACACAATGCCTGCTCTACTATAACATGCAATATGCTAATCAACAAACTAAAAGCTCAAAAGGTAATCATAGATAGAAACTTAGACCCTTGAAACTAATTATATCAGGTTAACTAGAAATCAAAACCCTAAGTGAACTGAAAGTCATGACTTAGTAACAATGTTACCTCAGCTCTTCACATAACTTTGTGAAAGAAACATGATCCTGTATCTCTCACATTTGTTGTGCAACGACCTTGTCTAGCAACAATTGAAAACAGAAACAAGAAATTTCTAAACCACTAGATTATTTAGTAGCAAAAGAAAAGAAAAAATTCTTCTTGCTTTTAGCACTTGAAGTTTTACTCCCAACTGAATCTTTAAAATCACCAATTCTACTTCTTCAAAAAAAACAAGCAAACAAGGATTTTAAGTTTCATTCAGAAGTTTTAACCAAAGAAACCTGGTCATCAGGAGGACAACACGTTCCCTTAGTAAACACACGACAACAACCAAATGCTTCAGGAGATAACAAAGAAGGAAGTCATCAAGCCATGAGGCAGCAGGCTTTGCAATGTAAATTGACTGGCACCAATGATGCCCTTGATATCTGCACATAGAAAGATAATTAAACACGTTTCGCACAAAAAGATAAAGCAGAAAACAAAAATTCAACACGTCAAGCAAAAATTCATCTCTTCGACTAGTCACTAAATGTTTCACCTCATTTAAAAGAGAATTGGCATCACATTGGCTGATTGAGCGTAACTGATTAGTGTGTCTAGATTCCACACTGAAAATAGAATTAATAGAGTATGATTAACTGACCTTTTTTTTTATTTTTTTGAGGTAGAAGAATTAACTTAGTTTAGTCATTTTGTGGTACACTGGTAATTTTTTAGCCTAAAATATGGTATTGAAAACCATGAAAGGCATCAAATTCTAATTGATGAAAGAGATAAGTCACCCTACCTATAATTGTTGTTATTCACAACAAAATATAATGGAGGACCCACTCTGAGATACTCGGATACATTCCTAAACTAACCCAATTTAGGAAAACTTTAGTCAGTTGCTGCAAGAAGGAAATCAGAAGGTATGAGTCACTGGGCAGAGGAACCTGTAGCTCCAAACCTGGTTTGATCCTTGGGGTAAGCGCCTGTGAGATTCAAAATAGAGGCAGAGTTGCATAAGATGGTAATAAAAATCAACAACGACATTCTTATTGGAAAGATATTACTTCCACGTGAATGACAAGATAAACTGGATCCTAAGTACTTACAATGCTAACAAAAGCAAATGCAGTGAATAAAGCAATCACTGGAACTTTTACCGCCCAAAGATTGAGAAATGATGCATGGACTTCCTACAGAGTAAAGTTTAGGTTAAAATAGTGAGCAACTTACCTCCCAGCCTGCCATACTTGTTATCTGACATGGCTCCGATATGAACATGGACCTACATTTGGAGTCCTAGCAGCAGGCTTCTTCGCTACTTGCGGAGTCCCAAACACATTCCAGAACCTCAGAGTTTCATCTCCTGCCCCAGATACCACCGTGCACCCATCTGGGCTCTGAGCCATGAACAGAACTCTGGAGGTATGCCCCGTGAGCTCGGCCATCTTAACCATCGATGGGTACCTCCACAAGGTGAGTTTCTTAAACTGAGAGCTCAACAACTCCCTCTCCTTGTTGCTCCAGAGCAAAGAGGATACCTGGGAGCCCGAATCCACCGAGTTCAAGCACGACCCAGTTTGGGTGTTCCAGAACTTGATGCATCCGTCTCCAGAACCACCACCGGAAGCAAGCAGATTGCTCTGAAAGGGACACCAAGCGAGGGCCTTAACGGTACCCTTGTGGTCTTCCAATCTATGCAGCCACCGGCGGGTTCGGGAATTCGAAGAAGAAGAAGAAGCATATGATCTGTCCCAGATGTGGAGGAGCTTGTCTTTCCCTCCACTGGCTAGATGCTTTCCTGAAGAAGACCATTTAAGCCCGCAGACGTCTAGATAATGTCCCCTGTATACGTCGAGGATGTGCTTTCTCGCTCTTGCGTCGTGGTTGATTATCAAACCAAACATATCTCCCGTGGTGAGAATGTGGTCATTCCAAGAAAGCGCGCCCACACGAGATCGATGCCCACCTTTGAGCGTTCTCAACTGTAACATATAAAATAAATTAACAACAAGAAAGTTCAGTATGTGAAATTAAAGGGGAATAAAAGAACGGTAATCGATCGATCGGGAATGAATGTATGTACCTGTTTACCAGCTACGGCGTCCCAGAGATGAACTTCTCCGTTGTTCAACCCCACGGCGATGTTCTGGCCGTCGGGAGCCCAACTGACACTTGTGAGAGGGCCCTTGTCATAGTCAATTGTAAAGAGGTAAGAGGAAGACCCGCTCCAAACATCCCAGAGGAGGACCGTATCTCCAAGGCCGACTGCCACAACGTTACTGCTACTCCAGTCCAGTAGATTCAAATAGTAATAATTCATCAGGTCAGGCACATCGAGAATCCTGTCACAGGTCTGTTTGAAAAAAGAAAAAGAAAAAAGAAAAAAGAAAACAGAAACTGAGCAAATTAATCATCAAAAACTAGACATGTATTAATGATGAAGAAAAAATCACAAAACAATACAGAAAGGGGAACGTACCGTACGAATATGTCTCACGGGCTTTGCAGCCTCGCATTCCCAAAAGGTTTCTTCGAAAACACTAGTGACGGGGGTCGGGGGTTTTGTCTTGAAAGCAAGGATCCGGGTTCTGTTCATGTTCAGAGTTTCGGCCAGACGCTTGCGGTAGGCTTCTGTGTGGGGAGAAACCAAGGTCTCTTCTTCTTTCTTCTTTCTTGATTCCAGTAACACGGATCGAGCGAAGTCGAAATCCATTGCCGATCTCACAGGGATGAATCTGTCGCCCACCTGAAGATACAATTAATTAAAAACAGCACGAATTGAACCCCATTAGATTAAATTTCAGGACATTCAATTAATTAACGAGTACGAATGCCCGAGAATCAAGACTCGATCGATGGAGTTCATGAAGAAGCCACATACCGTTGGACGATGATATGAAGGTCTTGGGGCGACATGGTATTGGTATTCCAGCAGCAGAGGGTGGCGAGCCTGTCCGTGAGATTGAGCTTCATCCATGGTTTAGGACAAACAAAACACAAGAAGCTAAAAGAAACAATATTATTTCCTGCAAAAACAGAGATTAGTGCAAGAATAGAATCACAAGATCAGAAAATGAAACGGCAAGGGACTTAGAAGAGCGCGAGAGAGATTGAGCGGCTGATGATCGGAAAAGAAAGTCTCTTCTTGGAGGGAAGAAGAGAGTTTATTGTTTTTCCTCTTGTGTGCGAGTGCTTCCAAGAATCAGGAGGGCAGCGTAGGGAGATTGAGGGATGATCGCTCGGAATTCGGGAAGTGTCGAGACGAGGAAGGCGGGAAATGGGAATAAAAAGGAGGACGACCAACGGTTCTTAGGCGGGTCCTTGCGTGTCGGACATATAAGGTCGTCCCTGTAGTAAGTGTTAAAGGGACTTGGGGTTGGCTTGATCCATACAACTGGCTTCTTCGCTTAGATTACAAAATAGAAAATTAGGCCTCAGCATGCATATAGTTAACGCCCCTCTATATATATATAAGATTTGCCCCTTCTTAACTATACCTACCCCTAACTCAATATAACCGAACTCTCTTTATTTCTTTAATTATTATTTTATTTTGTATTTTTATCACACGACAAGGATAAAGCCATGAGTTAAAATTTAGAGCGTTAACTTTAGAGAGAATCCCATGAGTTAAAATTTAGCTTGGAGTTTTCTAAATAGCGACAAGAGCGACAAGGAAGATGAAGACTTGAGGAGGGCAATGGCATAGTCGCGAGCTGATAAGGAGGGGGAGGATACACGTCTAAGAGAAAGGATGAAGGGAGCAAGACCTGCAGTAGAGCTAACCCCTATGACACAGGTTGACTAAAGGAGAGCAGGGTACTCCAGGAAAGATGATGTTTTTCTTAGAGCACAATAGTAATAGAACATGAAGTGCAATGTGCCCAAGAAGAGACATGCAATATTCCCTAATTTAATTCGCTTTAAAGGGCCTATGATGACCCAACCTCAAATAAAAACATCAATGATTGCAAATCTGAAGAAAGTGATGAATAAAAACATTGCTAGTTTTTTACATGGGAAAGGCTTGAGGACAAAAACAGTCTCCGCTTTACAGTTTGTTTCCATGGTGGATTCAATTGGTAGTGTTGGCCCTTAAGTAAAGAGATCAACTAGAAGAGATATTCAAGGGTCCTTGTTAAATGAGGCTCTAAAAGAAATTAATGCATATACACATAATTTCTGTTAGAAAATTTATTATGTGTGGCCCAACTCATAACACTTACTCCCAATTTTGTGCATGCAAAATTAATTCCATGGAATTTCATCCCTTTGACATTAGAACATTGGGATGTGGGTGTCTTCAGACACACTCTGTCCTAGAGCCTTGTGGTTGTCCGGGAACGACACTTTTTTACGATGCTTCGATCTTCAAGCTTAAGCAACGACAAAATAGCTCTTTCAGAGTTGTCGGCTCAACAAGAGGGGCTTCCCCTTTCTTTCGTTGTGATTGCGAAACATACCTTAACACAGGTGTGTTGTTCTATGGCGGCAGCGTCGGTGCTGTCGGCACGGTTGCTTGGCGGCTGTAAGCCGGTGGTTTAGGCTGCGTGGTTTTCAACAGCTCATCGTGTGTTGGAGTTTGTTTAGGGAGGTGTGCTACTTTGTTGTTTTGGGCCTGGCTCAGCCAAGACTGGTGTTTTGCCCTTATCTTATTTGCTAATATGTCCGGCTAGTGATGCTAACGAGCATGTGGCCACCATCGTTGGTGGTTGCGTGAGGAAATCTTTGGGGAAGAACTCTGCCAGTGTGACTGGTCTTCTTTCCTTCTATTTACTCGGACAATTGTCCTTGAAGTTTGATAGCGGCGCTTCGTGGTTCTTTTCTTTGACCGATTTGCCTTGTTTGTAATGGTTTTTGACTGTTTTGTCTGTTGAATCGGCTTCTTCCGTCAAGTGACCAGGATCCACCCCTCCACGTCTGCTTTAGCAGTTTCTCGGGTTGCCGACGCTGGAGCAATTTTCGCTGGTGGTTTGTTGGGTAGGCTAGATTTGGGACGATACTCCCTCCTCGCGGCTCGAGGCTTGTTGGATCTGGATTTGGGGTTAGATCTGACCATGACGGATATGGAGTTTACTGAAGCAATATTTTCCATTTCATCGATTATGATACGATCTTGCGTCGCAAGTTTCGGGATTCTGTTCTTTAGGACAAAACACTTCTCAGTTGAATGTCCGAGTAAGCGATGATACTTACAGAAGTTTGGCTCCTTTGATTTCGTCAAGTTGCCTGGTGTTTTTACTTCTAGTAAGTGGAGCATGTCGGCACCGAGCAATTACTCGAGCATGACTGGTACGTCGGCGTTTGTGAAGGGGTAAGTCTTTGATTGCTTTTCCTTCAACGTCTGCTTCTGGAAGTTTGGCCCAGCGGGTGGCCGTGGGGCAAAATTTAATTTTTGTTTGCTTCCCAGCTTGATTGGTATGAAGCTTTTAGTTGCATAGGAGCCTTTCGCATTTTCTTTTGGCTCCTTTGCGATAACTTTTCCCTTTTTGTGGGAATCGGGAATTAGAGCGGCAATGTTGCCAGCTTGCTCCATGACGACTTCCATGTCATGAACTTCAGTTGCAAGCTCTTGGAAGTCATCTAATTTCTTCCCCTTCAAGAAGTAGAGAAGGCCCCAGGACATGTAGCAGACGCACATGTGGATCTCTGCTTTGAGAGACAAGTTGGAGCTTTCTTTGTAGTTGAGGTTGAGATTCCTCCACCGGTTAATGTAGTCAATGACCTTTTCGCCTTTCTTCTATCCAAGATTGGCCATCTCGGTTAATGTCACGGTTTGTCGAGTGATGTAGAACCGGTTGAGGAATTCATTTTCAAATTGCTTTCAGCTGTCGATCGATTCCTGTTGTAGCTCAATGTACCAGTTGAAGGCATTTTACTTCAGTGAGAGGCCGAACTTCTTGACTAGCAGGTCGCCGTCGGTACTAGCATTGTTGCAGGTCGATAAAGTGGCGACGTGCTATTTCGGATGGCCGTCACCATTGAATTATTGAAATTTGGGCGGATGGTACCCGAAAGGCATCGAAAGATTTTGGATCCGCTAGGTGTACGGTCTCCGGTCTCCTCCCCAGAGCTATTTCGTATTGCGCAGTTGATCATTTCATTCACCACGTCAAGTGTGAGGGAGGCTGGCTCCTCCTCGCCCTACAACGTTAGAATAGTTGTCGGGACCACCGGGTGCTCATTGTGAGCAGGCTCCTCTCAGTAGGGCTCAGCCAAAGCGCTGGTTGTCTCCCTGTTCCGGTCGACTTCTTGAGAGACGTCGCCGACATTGGTCGTGAAGGCTTCCAATCGCTGCATCATTTGCGCGATCTGGATGTCACGAGCCATAATTTGAGCATCCTTGGCGCGGATCCTCTCATCTTGTTCTTTTAGTGCTGCTTGCATTTCTGCAAGCTGTTCTTCGACCGTTTTGGACGAAGTTGCCATAGAGGCAACTTTGATGGTGGGAGTTGAAGGAGATGCTCCCGTCGCGAACTGGAGTGGCGACATTTTTACTGGTGACCCTGTTGGAGAGGAGGATGCTGGTGTAGTTTGGCGCGGCAAGGCCGCAGTAGGTGATTGGGCAGGAGAGCCGACCACAGAGGTGTGTTGGCGAGTTGTTGCCTTGATAGGCGACCAGCTCGATGGAGTGGCCGCTGGTGTACTCTGGCGAGAGTTGATTGGCGCCCGGGCGAGAGGTTTTGCTACTGGCGGTGGTCGACGTGGTGATTGAGCTGCGATAGTGAGCGCAACTAAGAGCACAGTCACGATGGGCAACTGGACCTTAGCCGTTGTTCTGAGTGAAGCCAGAACTGGTGTTTGGTCCCTCCTCACGGAGGAGGAAGGGGTTGTGTACTACTCATATCACTATATCATTGCAGGGATGATGGAGACCCTTTCCAATGGTGGCGACTGGGTCGGATTGGCCACCGGGCTGTACACCAGCGGTGTGGTAGTGACGGCCAGGTAAGTCAGCTTAGTTGCTGCCAAGATCAACCTAACCAGTTTTGCTGCTGCTTGTTTGGAGGAAGCCGCGACAGTCTGAGGTTGGAACACCACGCTCGGTCGGTGTGTGTCCTTCATGAAGGGAGCCTGTCTTGCAGACAAGCTTCTGGCCAACACCCTTGTCATGGGGTGAGTGGCTTGAGGTGGAGAGGTCGGAGAGCAAATGTTGGCCGTAGAGCTGGTCGTCGATCTATGAACTCCAGTTGTTGAGGTCGAGCTTGAGCCCGAGGCAGAGCGTGGATAAGCAGAGCCTGAGTTGGCAGTTGGTTTGTCGTTGTTGTTGTTGTTGTTGTTGTTGTTGTTGCCGCTGTTGCCGTTGTTGTTGTTGCCGTTGTTGCCGTTGTTGTTGTCATTGTTGCCGTTGTTGTTGTGGCCGGCCATTGGATTGGATTTTGTGGATTTTTTTTTTTTTTTTTTTTCGGAGAAGGAGATGAGAGGTAGGAAAGGTCCCACCGGGCGTGTCAAATCTATTTCGACGAAAAACCTCCGGTCTGCGAAGCGGTGCGATGACCAATATTAATTAATCGACTGAGATAACAGATAAATTACAATTTGATGTTTGGAATTTGGAAAATTTTGCGAGTGTGATCTCCTAGCTTTCCTCTGATTCGATCTCCGTGTTTAGTGAAGTACTACCTGTAAGTGACGACGAACTTCGAGTCTCCGGTTGTTTGTACACGATATCCGACGAATTTAGTCAGCTGGATGGGAGTATTTGTGTCCCGTGTATTGCAGCTTGTGATGTTTTCGGTGAACGTGTAGTGTTCCGGTAGAGTGTGTGAACTTCGACGGTCTGAAGGTAGCGTGAACTTCTGGCTTGATAAGATTCTCTTTGGAGTGAAGACGATTTCTCAAACTCTTCCAAAAGCGAACCTTTTTCTGACCCCTTGTGATTGGAGTTTCCTGGTATTTGTAGTTGATGTGGCTCACTTGTTTGATGGAGCTCGATCCTCAGAAAGAGGATCTCAATCAACCTTTTCTACTTCTGTTGGAGTGGGAGAAGGACTTGGAAGTTCCCTGTTTTTCCTCTCTCGATCCTCAAGAGGAGGGGTGACTTTCCATTTTTCTTCTCCTGCAGTTGGGGGATCGACCAGACTGGGTTGATTGTATTCTGACGTGCTTGCAAGCCACTTGAGAAGCTGTTGTGGCTTCCAACTTGGCTGGCTGCCAAGTAACTTGAGGAATTGTTGAGGCTGAGTGTCGGGCCTGCGGATGGGCTAGTAGGCTTGATGGGCGGAGCTAGAAGACATGCAGTAGACACGAAGTAGGCCTTCAGATGGTTTATTGGGTGGATCGTCACATGGGTTTATTGTAAATGGGTTGTGTCAAATTTTGATGCCTACAATGGGCTTCTCGGCCCATTTAATTAGTGGGCTATTAGGTTTGATTGGTTGATGGGCCACGAATTTTAGATATACACATGCTGAGGAGGTCACACCAACTCTAAAACAAGACTTCATTCTTCACACGAAGAGTCTTCCATCGATGAAAATCAAATAAACATTGTTGACATTGTTGGTGGACTAACAACAATTTGACAATGGACAAGAACGACGAGAAACAGATTCGCAAAAATTCAATTTTTACTATATTGTGATCCACAAGGAAAACAATTGGTATGAGATCTAGTTTGTTTAATTGTTCAAATTTAGCAATTTCTAAATTGGTTTTCAGTTTTCAAGTTATTTTTGGAATTTTCTGAAATGGAAAAGTGTCTAGTTTGGGAATTCCAAAATTTTGACGACATTGTAAACACCATAATGTGATTGGCCCATCTACGTGAGTATAGTGGCCCACTAGCCCATCGATTGTTCGTCACAGGATCGTCATGAGCGAATCCAACAGTTTCTGAAGTCGGCATCCCCCATCGTCGAGCCTAGAGCTTTGCCACGACATCAGCCTCGTCATTGCCAAAGTCAGTACTCCACTGCCACTTCATCATCATATCATCACAGTCATCGCCTCGTCATCTGCCTGCCACCATGTATCGACCAAGTCACAGTCACAAGCCAAAAAAAGAAAGTCATTCCAACGATCCTCTTTCTAAGAATCGATGGAGATAGTCAAGTCACGGCCAACCCCTCTGGGGAGCAGGAGAAAAATGAGGTCGATCCCCCTCCTGAGGATCGACAAAAAGCGCTGACTACAAATAGCTAGAAATCAGAATCGAAAGGAGAAATCTTTTTGTCCATAGATATTCCTGAGTACATAAGCTCTCAAGCTAAAAGTTCCAGCAACTTGTCGTTCGTCAAAATTCACACAATTCAACTAGAGCAGCTCTACACGTTCACTGGCAACGTCAACATGCCGAAACACACGAAACACAAATACGTTCATTCAACTCGCAAGAAGCAGTAACTTCGCGCCAACTACACATGGATATCGAATCAGAGGAAAGCTAGGAGATCGCATCCCCACAATTTCCTAAATTCGCAAAACACAAAAATTATAATTTTCTCTATATTCTTGTCGAATTAATCAATCGGTCGTGCCGCTTCGCGGACCAGAGGTTTTTCGAGGAATTAGATTTGGCACGCCGGTGGGACATTTCCTACTTCTCATCTCCTTCTCCGTCAAAACTTCGAAAACAAAATCCAACACCTCAAATGGCAGGCAACAACAACAACAACAATGACGCCGACAAGACGGTCTCCACCGCAAGCTCCACCTACCCGCGACCAGTTGCCGGCGCGAGCTCGACTACCACAGCCAGAGCTCATAGGCCATCTCTTGGCTCTCCGACCAGCATTGGCGCCCCAACTTCTCCACCACAAGCCACTCGTCCAATGATAAGGGTGTTAGCCAGGAGCAAGCTCCCTTCATAAGGGACGCACGACGCCCGAGCACGGTGTTCCATCTACAGGTTATTGCGGCCCCTGTCAAGCCAGCCACAACAGCACCGGTCAGGTTAATCCCGATAGTAAATAAGCCAACTTACCTGGCTATTGCCACTACACCACCAACGCGCTGTCCAGTGACAAACCCAACCCAGTCGCCATCATTACAGAGGGCTTCTATCGTGCCTGCCATGATCCAGCATTATGAGCAGCACGCAACTCCATCTTGTCAGTGAGGAAAGATCCGCAGCCAGTCTCGGCCTCTCCCAGAATAACAACTAGGGGTCATTCACCAATGGTGACTGTCTCTCAAGAACTCTTGGCAGCGCTCACTGTCGTAGCCCAATCACCACGCCGACTGACTCCAGTAGCGTCTCCTCTGGTTCGTCTGCCAACCAGCTCTCGCCAAAACATAGCTACGACCACTCCATCAAACTGGTCTCCAATCAAGGCATCACCTCGCCAACACATCTCGGCCGGTCGACTCTCCAACCTGATCGCCCACCGCGGCCTCGCCACACCAAACTACAACAACATCCTTCTCTCCAACAGGGTCGCCAGTTAAAATGTCGCCACTTCGGTTTGCGATAGGAGCATCTCCTCCAACTCCCACCATCAACGTCGCCGCTATGGCAACTTCGACCAAAATGCTCGAAGAACAGCTTGCAGAAATGCAAGCCGCACTGAAAGAATAAGACGAGAGAATCCAAGCCAAGGATGCTCAAATTTTGGCTCATGACCTCCAGATCGCGCAAATAATAGAGCGATTGTAGGCTCTGATGACCAACACTGACAACCTCTCACAAGAAGTCGATCAGAACGGGCCGACAACCAGCGCCTCAGCTGAGCCCTGCCGAGTGGAGCCAGCTTTACACGAGCAGCCGGTGGCCCCAGTGATTATTCCAAGGTTGCAGGGTGAGGAGGAGCCGACCTCCCTCACACTCAATGCGGTGACTGAGATGTTCAACTGTGTCGTACGAAACAGCTCTGGCGAGAGCAAATCAGCCTCCTACCGGAGACCCTACGCTCAACGAATCCAAAATCTACCGATGCCATTCGGGTACCATCTGCCTAAATTCCAGCAATTTAACGGGGACGGGCATTCAAAGCAACACATCACACATTTAACGGGGATGGGCATTCGAAGGAATCAGTCGAGCTAAAGTGTAGTCCACTGGGTCTCACTCTAGTTTGCGCCAAACTCCCAGAATAGTACAGAGGAGTTCCGAGAGCACCAAAATTCGCCGAAGATCGCCAAAATGCAAACTCCAGACTACCGTAGCAGTCTCCATTCATGACGTCGGAACAAACTCTATCTTCCGATGCATCGCTGTCTGGATTCGAGGATGAAGACCTCAACACAGGTGCTTTTCACTTCCCATATGTACATACATTCGTATACGTACACATACATGCAAAAATAAAAAATCAAAAAAATCAAGCAGCCCTATAAAAGCAAGAGGGCAGAAAATATTGAGTGTTTAAAAAATAAAATAAAAGTAAGAGGGCTCGACAAACATATAAATCGAGTGTACAGGAAATGTACATTGTCCTAAAAAAGAAAGAGGACAGAAAATACATACACAAAAAGATAAATGACCCTAAAATAGCAAGAGGGTCCAAAAAAAAAAAAGAGCATGCGTGCGTGTGGTTACATGTCTAGACTTACTCGTTCGTTCTTCGAATGTGTAATTCTCGAAGAGGGCAAACTGCAGACGCCAAAATGTGATTGGCCCATCTACGGTGAGTCCAGTCACCCACCAGCCCATCGATCGTTCATCACAGGATCGTCATGAGCGAATCCAGCAGTTTCTGAAGTCGGCTCCGATAGGCCACCGTCGAGCCTAGAGCTTCACCACGACATCAGCATCATCATCGCCAAAGTCAGCATTCCACTGCCACTTCATCGTCATATCATCACAATTATCGCCTTGTCATCTGCCTGCCACCATGTATCGACCAAATCACAGTCACAAGCCAGAAAAAGGAAGTCGTTCCACCGATCCCTTTTCTAAGGATCAATGGAGATAGTCAAGTCACGGCCTCCCCCACCTGGGGAGCAGGAGAAAAATGAGGTCGATCCCCTTTTTGAGGATCGACAGAAAGCCCTGGTTACAAATAGCCAGAAATTAGAATCGAAAGGAGAGATCTTTTTGTCCTGAGATATTCCTGAGTACAGAAGCTCTCAAGTCAGAAGTTCCAGCAGCTTATCATTCGTCGAAATTCACATAGTTCAACCAGAGCAGCTCTACACGTTCATGGACAACGTCCACACTCCGAAACACACAGAGCACAAATATTTCCGTTTGGCCGACCAAAGCCATCATCGTTCGTGCACACTCACTTCAAAAACTCGAAGTTCGTCGTCAACTCGCAAGAAGCAGTAACTTCACGCCAACAACACACGGAGATCAAATAAGACGAAAGCTAGGAGATCGCATCTCCACAATTTCCCAAATTTATAAAATACAAAAATTATAATTTTCTCTATACTCTTGTCTAATTAATCGATCGGTCGCGCCGCTTCGCGGACCAAAGGTTTTTTGAGGATGCAAACATCTCGTTAGGGTTTTAGCCTATGTTTGATCAGTCTTGTCTGTGTCGATCAACCCAAATTTGGGAAATTGACTTGGTGAAGGAATTTTTTTTCCCTATGCAATAATGTATTTCCTTCGAGGTGTACTCTCCAGCGACACTTTGATTGGGCTTTGCGAGGAAAACTTAATTACTAGAAGGAATCGGTCTCTAAATCAACCACATGAAAAAAATAAGAATAAAAATAAAAATGAAAAAGGAGTATTTTTATTTTCGTGGTCCCCAGCGACTGTCCAACACCGTGAAAGGTCGCTGGAGAAGATTGTCTCCAATGCCAACCCAGCCGGGTTGGTTCGAGAAATCAACCCGAGTGTTTGGGTCAGTCAACCTAGGTTTGAAACCAAACCCTAATGAACTCAGACGAACGGACCTGGTCTGTCCCAACTCGATCATCGACTCAGCTCGTTGAGTTAGTTTCGATTCTGCAGGGGCTAACTCAAGTGGGTCGGTCAACTACAAATACGACCCAAACCAAAATGAGTGAACCGAATTGAACCGGTTTTATTATTTTCTTGTTGGTTTAGGGCCTTAGAGACATCAAAATTTGATGAAATTTTACCTGTAGACTCTAGAAAATATTCTGGATTTTATGTAGTTTTAAAAAATTTCTACTCTCGAAAAATATTTATTTTAGGATAAAATCTATATTTTGAGTATTTTGGCTCAACAAAATATAAATATGCATATTGCATTTTGACTCAAAATTCTCTCCATAAATATCATTTATTGTGGAAAAATTAATGATATATTTTTTTCATTAATTTCATGTTATTTGGTGATATTATGACCCACGATTGTGTATAAATTTTATTTATACATGTGTGACATATTTACATGTGCCTTGAAGAGTTAAAATGAGATTTATTTTATTGTTTATGTTGGTCAGGATTGCACTTGAAATGCGCTAAATTGTACTATGATGAAACTCAAGTATCAAAGTTGAAAAATTCAAGGTTATTTGGTTTTAGTGCAATTATTGCAATATAAATTGACTCAGTGACTCCAAGAGTTGGTTCAAGAATTAGACTCAGGATCTCCCCCTGATTGACCTAGTGTTGGTCATTAATTAATCTCATTAATCTTTATGACCTGATTTAGTAATTTTAAAATCGGGATTACCACTTGGATGGTAAGATTGTGATCCAATGGTTAGACTTTCTTTTAGTGCAACACTTAGTTATATTAGGTTGATTAATTACCGAAAATAGTCGACTAATTATTGAAAGAGGAGAAAGTGAAATATAATATATATCCTTCATGTACTTAGAAATATATAATTCTCAAACTTACGTACCTTAATCTTTTAAGTTTGACCCATCCAAAAGTACAAAGAGATTTTAGAAGATTATGGCAACTTGGACAGAAAAATTATATTTTCTCAAAGTGCAAAGTGCGAAGCAATCATGTGGATTGAAGAAAGAAAATCTAGCTTCCACAAAAAAAATCCAGTGTGTCAATAATGTTGCTAGCATGGACAAGTTAAATTTTTGTTGTTACCAATGACTCCATTATTAATTCAGGATTTATTAGATGGGATAATAGATTTTAATGGATACAATTTCAAAAGACAAATTGGAATCTACAGTTTTATGTTTGCCTTTATACTTTCATGGGTGGAAAAGTTTAAAACACGGTCAATGATGAACGAGGGACTTATGTATTCAAGATTAGTGGAATAAATACAAGAAAATCCGAGTATCCAATTACACATAAGGATAATTGATGGAATAAATACAAATGGCATCCAATACAATGCACTAACATCAAGCAAGTTAGCTCCGCCCTGTAGCTACAGGGCGGAGCTAACGAAGCGCTCACGCCAGGGAGCAAAGCGCGGATGCCACTATTGCTATAAGGAGCCTGCAGGGCGACTTTATGGCTTGGGGGCACTAGCGCACAAGCCCGCAGGCTTGTGCGCTAGCTTACACGCCTCCTTATAGCAATAGGGCAGCAAGTGCCCCCTATGGCCTTTGAGCTTGTGCGCTAGCCTACGCGGGCGTGTGCGTGTTATGCCCTAAGTGGCCACATTAATGGTTGAAGATGGATTCGAACATACGAAAGGTAAAGATATTATACGTTGTTCAAAAGAAGGATACCTTCAGAGATTATTTGAAACTCACCCTAACTTTATAGCTTCACAACATCTTTTATCATTTCCTCGCGGTGAAGATGGGTGGCATCTCTCAATTCCATTGGTAAATGATCAATTAGTTAGAAGTGAAAGGGACAGAGTAGAGAATATATCTCATTAAGAAAATTTTATGCATATAGATTGCAATAAAGAACAGATGAAGGGTATACAATTTTATAAGGTGGATGATTATTTTAACAATATGTTGTTGATACATATGAAGCAATTGAAGAAGATCATCTAAAATTGGTTAGAATAAATAGAAAACAATGGTAATCTGATTTACATAATGTGTTAGAAGATGTTGTTAGTGCTAGAGATTGTGATGCTTCCTCTGTTGGTAGATAGTATGATCTTCCAACTTCTTTTACTAGAGGCCCAAAGCATATGATCAAAATGTACCAAGATGTTATGCAAATATGCCAATTTATGCGACAACTTGATTTGTTCATAACATTTACTTGCAATCGTCAATGGAAAGAGATTATTGAAAACCGTCAGCCGCCTCAAACAAGAGAAGATATTATTATTGCACGTGTCTTTCCTCTAAAGTTAAACCAATTAATGAAGGATTTGAGGATAGGTCATATTTTTGGAAGAATTGTAGCAGGTAATTTTATTTTTAAGTTTAATTAGTAAAATATTATTTTAAAATTAGACTAAGTTTGACTTTTTTTTCCAGGTAAACATGTTGTAGAATATTGGAAAAGAGGTCTGCCACATGCACATATTTTTTTACCTTGGCTAAGGAAAATAAGATACTAGATAATGAAGAAATAGAAACTATTATCTCAACTGAAATCATAGATAGAGAAACAAATCTTGCAGTTTATGAGATAGTTGTGAGATTTATGATGCATGGTCCATGAGGGAGGCATAAACCATCAACAAAATATATGGTGGAAGGGAATTTTTCAAAAAAAATCCAGCAATTTTCAATGAACATACATCTCTGAATGAGAATCAGTTTGCAGTGTGTAGAAGAAGTAAGAATGGAAAATCCATTATTGTGAAAGGGGTCATATTAGATAAACGATGGGTAGTGTCGTACAATAAAAATCTGCTAAGGAAATATAATACTCATATTAATGTTGAGATATGTGTTCATTCCAAAGCAATCCAATATTTGTATAAGTATGTTCATAAAGGATCTGATTGAGCTACAATTTGTATAAAAAATAGCGTAGCATCTGAAAATATTAGGAACAAGCATAGGTGGATGTATTATTCATCTGATAAAGTAAAACAATATGAGGTTATTACTGTGCTTCACGTGTACGTAGGAGTGTACTTACACCCGGAGATTGGTGTACTTACACTTATCGTCAATAAACTAAAAACACAATAGACACCAAAAATTGTTATCGCAGTTCGGAACCAAAAGTTCCTACTCTGCGGGGCACTCGGCCCAGGGTACCAGAAATCCACTAAAGAGTCTTACAGAAGTAACTATGTCTGAGAAACACTTACAACCGTAGTTTCTCCTCCCTCAGGATTCGAACTTGACTCTTCTAGTCTTGTAGCTTCCTGTTCCAGCAGTCAACAGAAGCTCCTTGATACCCTTTACACTAAGGTTCTCCCCCTTAGTGTGATATCCCTCTCTCGAGACATCTTTCACGCAAAACTTCGCGAGAGTGAGAGATTGCACGATTTGCTAGCGGCTTCAGCAAAGCCCGAAGTTCTTCTTCAACAACACCGGTGAAGACCTTCAATGAATCAACCCTCCATTAACATGAGGAACTCCCCCTTAATTTCTCCTCCAGTATTTCGGTCTTACTAACTGCGTAACCCTAATCCACATCAGAAATAACATTATATAGTTTAGGGTAATCTCCCCCTTTTACATCCGTGCCCTTTTCCTTATTATCTCCTCCTTAAATCCAGGAAGCCAGCTTCGTCCTGGTTT
Organism: Aristolochia fimbriata; assembly: GCA_019845555.1. Taxonomy (NCBI): domain Eukaryota; kingdom Viridiplantae; phylum Streptophyta; class Magnoliopsida; order Piperales; family Aristolochiaceae; genus Aristolochia; species Aristolochia fimbriata. Next base: position 20,357,324 of record CM034083.1, read on the forward strand.
CCTATTACAAACTTCCACTTAGGTATTATCCACATATGGTAATCTCCTGAAATCAAGGAGTCGTGATCTTCCGTGCTTCCTGCGAATCTATTTCTGCCTTTCTGGTGTTTCAAGACAGAACACCTTCAATTGGAAAGTGTTTTGGTCATAAATAGCCAATACACAAATCCGTATTTACACAAAAATTTGTTTCAATGTTTTTAGGGTATATAGGTAATATTCACCCAAATGGACAACTATATGTCATGACTAGTTTACATTGCAAAGCTGACCTAAGCCAAACAACTCCACTCTCATGTTCAAGATGTGCAATATTATATCCAATTTATGTTTGCAGATATATAATATTTTCAATCAATTATGTTTATATAATTTTTCATATTCTATGATTATGTATTTCTTTTTACTATGTTATTCCTTTTTTTAGGTATGATGTTATTTTAGCAATTACAAATTAAAATGTAACAAAACATTGTTATTTAAAAGATGAAATAGGTAGAAAACTTTTAAAAGTTACAGCAAATGACTTGCATCAGAATGGACAGGAATAAATATTTATCAATTCTTATATTTTAAATGTATCATATGTAATTTATAATATTACAAATATTCTTTGTAGGACAAAACTACATTAGAAGATGTATTAGAAGTTTGATACACATTTACAATACAAATGAACAATTGTGATGGTGATGATGTTGATGTCACAAGTTGTGAAGTTATTGAACTCACTCATTTCAATCCACATAATAGTCCATAAAATAATTAAAATTTAAAATGAAATGTAAGTGGAGACAGTGTGCAATTCAAGGTATGTTTGTTTATATTTTTTGTAGTTGTTTTGTACAATATAAATGCATATTTATTAAAATCATTGTTCTATTTTGTGACGATTTTTTAGCCCTACCATCGGAGTTGACGAAGATACTTTCACAAAATTGAATTGTGAGTATTACATTTTTTGTTAAATTTTTTGTTCATTAAAAAAATTATTCTGATTCAATTTTCAAAATAAAGATATAGGTAGAGAACTAATTTAACTTAATGATTTTTTATCAAACCATATTTTATAAATTAAATTAATAATTTGTAGTATTTTTTTAAAATATTCCTATTCTAGTAGAAAAGGAGAGAAATTAAATGAGCCAAGTGCATGCAACAGTGAGTTGTGAGTATTATTCGTAATTATTTTAATTCTAATTTTGTGACCATTTTGTTGCCATACTCTAGGAATTGAAGGTAATACGTCCATAGAGATGAACCATGGCAAAAATGAGTTGTGAGTATAATATTTTTATGTTAAAATTTGGTTTAATGAACAAATGATTCCAATTCCTTTTCAAAATAAATATACTAATAGAGAACCAATTTAGTTAAATGATTTTTTTGTAACATGCTTTATAAAATAAAATTTAAATTTATAAACTCTATGTTTGTGATATTTTCAATATTCATGTCCAAGCAGAAAAATAGAGTAATTAAAGAAGACAAATACATGCAACAATGAGTTGTGAGTATTGATCATAACTATTCTAACCTTTCTTATTCATAATTTTTTTAATTTTATGGTAATGTTGTCATTTTTTTGCCACAAATTCATTCATTGATAGATAAGTTAAGCAATTTAAGCATTATATATAACATAATTATAGATCTATTAAAATTATTATTATTTTTTTGTGACCATTTTGTAACCTTACCATAGGAGTTGAAGCAGATACGTTCACTGAGATGAACCATGACCAAATTGAGTTGAGGCTATTATATTTTTTGCTAAATTTTTAGTTTATGAACAAATTATTGTAATTCTATTTCAAAATAAATATGTTGGTAGAGAACAAATTTATGTAAAATATTTTTTTATCAAACCATGTTTTATACATAGTAATGTTAATTTTGCTTGCACTATTATTGTATTTCAAAAAAAAATTTATTCATATAATTTTTATTTTGTTATGATGTTGTTATTGGTGCCAAATTCATGCATTGATGAAAACGTTGAAGCAATTGAGGTATGAGGCATGCAAGAAAAAAGAATAGTAAGTGTTTATAAAAATTTTTTGAGAAAAAGTTTTTTTTTTTTGAGGAAAAGAGAAAAAGTATTTTTAGATATTGCCTCAATCTATTGCCCAATTAAATTTTTCTAAATTTTAACACATTTTTTATTCTTAGCAATACAAAAAGTCTGGATCATTTAATTGAGTTGATAAAGAATGAATCTAATAACAACAACGACAACAAAGAATTGTAAGTATTATTTTATCTTATTAATTTTCATTGTTTTATGAATATTTCTATTATTTTAGATTTTTTATTTCTATGATAGAGAAATATCAAATGCTTCAAGATTTTTGTATGTGTTCGTTCAAGATCCCAACAAACAAGAGATGATGTGAAAATTTAAGGCAATGATGAAACACATAACACAACAAGTCCTATAGAAAATGCTTGGAGGCCAACGAAAATATAAATTCATTAGATCAATCTCATTTTATTGTTAATCAAAATATTTTAAATTTTACACAATTTCAATTTTTATATCTTTCTTAATTATTTTTCTTATCACATAGGCTTTCCTGCTAGTATAATGGTATTTCCATAATAAAATTTATAAAAATCTATAGGAAAACAACTACTAGTAGATTATATGTAGGTTGTTCATAGAACAAGTGCTCTCTAAGTACAATATGTGGTAATTAAGTTTGCAATAACCCTTCAATTTGATCATGAAATTGGAATTAAAGGGTGTCAAATGAAACTTTTATTATTTTACATTTTCTCATACAATCTTGTTTGACAATTTGGAGGTTGTCACTTATTAATAAATAATTCGTGTGTAACGCAGTACTAAGTGAATACGAAGATCGATATACTTAAATAGGTTGTGAATAGATGAACTCTTTTATATATACAACATTTGTTGCTTCTTTATCAAAGAGTGGAAGCCGCTCATAAATAGGAAGAATTTCTTGGCTACAAGTATTTCAAAAGAGGGCACAATATGAAAATTTGTAATCTGTAATGACATATTCAAATAATATATGGCTGAAGAGGTAGCAGTACTGGATGGTAGCAGTGGAAATGGCTTGGAGATTATCATTTATGGATGTTAGCATTGGCTGACCATTGACTTCCTCTTTCATATATCTATCAAAATTTATCCTCCAAATCCCTTACTCTAGCCTTTAGGAATAAATCTTCAAAAAATTCCTTATTTTAGCCTTCATAAATGGTTTTTCATTAATTTTTGATATTTTGGTCCTCCCAACAATTTTTCAAAAAAAACCTTAACAATAGTCTTCATTAGAGATTTTTCTTCAAATTCCCTCACTATAGAATTCAGTCAAAATATTTCCTCCAAATCCCTTACTATAGCCTTCAAGAATAAATCTTTGGAAAATTCCCTAATTATAGCCTTTATCCACTCTATAGAAATATAACATATTTATAAAGTATAGAGGATAATATCTAATGGTCGAACCATTGGTCCAACCCGGTCTAACCAGGTTCGACCAAAACTGAACAGACTGTCGGTTTGATGGCCGGTTCAATTTTCAAAACATTGCCTTCATTAATGATTTTCATTAATCTTTGATATTTTCTCCGCTCTCAAAAATTTTCATAAAAAACCCAAACTATAGTCTTCATTTGAGATTTTTCTTCAAATTCCCAATCTATAACATTGTGTCAAAATTTTTCCTCCAAATCTCTAATTATAGCCTCATCAGGAATAAATTTTCAAGAACTTTCCAGCCTTCACAACAGGTTTTTCATTAATTTTTGAAATTTTTTTCTATTCTTTTAATTTTTCATAAAAAACCCTTACTATAGCCTTCATTTGTGATTTTGTTTTAAATTCTCTTACTATAGCCTTCTGTTAAAATTTTCCCACAAAATCCCTCACTATAGCCTTAATGAATAAATTTTAAAAAAATTCCCATACTGTAGCCTTCTGAAATGGTTTATCCTTATTTTTTAAAATTTTTGTCTACTCTCATAATTTTTCATAAAAAACCCTTACTTGCATTCATTTGTGATTTTTTTTCCAGTTCCCTTAGCTTTCGATAAAAAATTTTCCTCAAAATCACTTTTTATAGCCTTCATGAATAAATTTACAAAAAATTTCTTTACTATAGCATTTACAAATGGTTTTTCGTTAACTTTTAAAATTTTTGTCTACTCTTATAATTTTTCGTAAAAAACCCTTACTATAGCCTTTATTTGTGAGTTTTTTTTTCAAATTCCCTTACTATAGCTTTCGGTCAAAAGTTTTCCTCAAAATCACTTACTCTAGCCTTCACGAATAAATTTCCAAAAAATTCCTTTAAAATAGAATTCTGAAAAGGTTTTTATTTAATTTTTTAAATTTTTGTCAACTCTCATATTTTTTGATATTTTTGTGTACTCTCATAATTTTTCATAAAAAACCCAAATTATAGACCCATAAAAAACCCAAAAAATTCCCTCTCTATAGCATAAAGTCAAAATTTTTCCTCCAAATCCCTTACTATATCCATCAAGAATAAGTTTTCAAAAAACTCTGTTACTATTGCCTTCACAAAGGGTTTTTTTAATTTTTTAAATTATTTTCTGTTGTCACAATTTTTCTTAAATAACCCTTACTATAGCCTTCATTTGTGCTTTTTTTCCAAAATCCCTTACTGTAGAATTCAGTCGTTAGGTTTCCTCCAAATCCCTTACTATAGCCTTCAAGAAAATTTTTTCCAAAAATTACCTTATTATAGGCTTTATAAATTGTTTTTCATTAACTTTTAATATTTTTGTCCTCTTTAAAAATGTTTCATAAAAAACTCTTCATGTAGTCTTCATTTGAGATTTTTCTTTAAATTCCATCACGATAGCATTCTGTCAAAATGTTTCTTTCAAATTCCTTACTATAGCCTTCCCAAATGGGTTTTCATTAATTTTAGAAATTTTAGTCTTCTCTCGTAATTTTTCATAAAAAAGCCATACTATAGCCTTCTTTTGTGAATTTATTTTAAATTTCCTAACTATAGCCTTCTATCATAATTTTTCCTAAAAATCCTTACTATAGAGTCTTCACGAATAAATTTTCAAAAAATTCCCTTACTATAGCCTTCTGAAATGGATTTACATTATTTTTTGAAATTTTAGTCTACTCTTATAATTTTTTAAGTTTTTGTATTCTCTCATAATTTTTCACAAAAAACCCTCACTAGCATTCTTTTGTGATTTTTTTCAAATTTTCTTACTTTTGCCATCTATCAAAATTTATCCTCCAAATCCCTTACAGCCTTTAGGAATAAATCTTCATAAAATTTCCTTATTATAGCCTTCATAAATGGTTTTTCATTAATTTTTGATACTTTGATCCTCGCAACAATTTTTCATAAAAAAACTTAACTATTGTCTTCAATTGCGATTTTTCTTCAAATTCCTCTCTATACTATTCAGTTGGAATTTTTCCACCAAATCCCTTACTATAGCCTTCAGGAATAAATCTTTGGAAAATTCCCTAATTATATCCTTCATCAATGATTTTTCATTAACAATACATATTTTTCTCCACTCTCAAAAATTTTCGTAAAAAACCCTAATTATTGTCTTCATTTGAGATTTTTATTCAAATTTCCTCTCTATAACATTTTGTCAAATATTTTCCCCCAAATCCCTTACAATAGCCTTCAGGAATAAATTTTCAAAAAATTCCCATGCTATAGCCTTCACAACAGGTTTTTCATTAATTTTTGAAATTTTTTCTTCTCTTTTAATTTTTCTTAAAAAACCCTTATAATGCCTTCATTTGTGATTTTTTTAAATTCCCTTACTATAGCCTTCTATCAAACTTTTTCCACAAAATCCCTCACTATAGCCTTAATGAATAAATTTTCAAAAAATTCCCTTACTGTAGCCTTTTGAAATGGTTTTTCTTTATTTTTTGAAATTTTTGTCAACTCCCATAATTTTTCATAAAAACCCTTACTATTGGCTTCATTTGTGATTTTTTTTAAATTCCCTTACTATTGCTTTCGGTCAAAATTTTTCCTCAAAATCACTTATAATAGCCTTCATGAATAAATCTACAAACAAATTCTTTACTATAGCATTTACAAATGGTTTGTAGTTAATTTTTGAAATTTTTGTCTACTATCATAATTTTTTGTAAAAAATTGCCTTAATTTGTGATATTTTTTCGAATTCCCTTACTATAGCTTTTGATCTAAATTTTTCCTCAAAATCACTTACTCTAGCATTCACAAAAAAATTTCCAAAAAATTCCTTTACTATAGGATTCTGAAATGGATTTTTTTTAACTTTGAAATTTTTGTCAACTCTCATATTTTTTGAAATTTTTGTCAACTCTCATATTTTTTGAAATTTTTATCTACTCTCATAATTTTTCATAAAAAACCCTTATTATAGCCTTCATTTGAGATTTTTCTTCAAATACCCTCACTATAGGATTAAGTCAAAAATTTTCCTCCAAATCCCTCATTTAGGAATAAATTTTCAAAAAATTCTCTTACTGTTGCCTTCATAAATGATTTTTTTTAATTTTTGACATTTTTTTCTTCTCTCACAATTTTTCTTAAATAACCGTTACGTTAGCCTTCATTTATGATTTTTCTTTTACAAATTCTCTTACTGTAGAATTCAGGCATTAGGTTTCCTCCAAATCCCTTACTAAATAGCCTTCAAGAAAAAAATTTCAAAAAATTACCTTTCTATAGGCTTCCTAAATGGTTTTTCATTAATTTTTCATATTTTTGACCACTCTGAAAATGTTGTTTAAAAAACTCTTAATATAGTCTTCATTTGAATTTTTTCTTCAAATTCTTTCACAATTGCATTGTATCGAAAGTTTTCCCTCAAATTCCTTTCTATAGCCTTAACAAATGGGATTTCATTAATTTTTGAAAATTTTGTATTGTCTCATAATTTTTCAAAAATTTATAGCCTTCTTTTGTGAATGTTTTTTAAATTCCCATACTATAGCCTTTTGTCAAAAATTTCCTATAGAGCCTATAGAGCCTTCATGAATAAATCTTTACTATAGAGCCTTCATGAATAAATTTTCAAAAAATTACCTTACTATATATTTCAGAAATGGTTTTACATTATTTTTTGAAATTTTTGTCTACTCTCATAATTTTTGAAATTTTTGTCTTCCCTCATAATTTTTCAAAAAAAGCCCTTACTATAGTATTCTTTTGTGAGTTTTATTCCGATTTCCTTACTTTTGCCTTCATTTAAATTTTTTCCTCAAAATCCCTTATCATTGTCTTCACGAATAAATTTTATTAAAATTCACTTACTATAACCCTCATAAATGGTTTTTCATTAATTTTTTATATTTTGGTATACTCTCAAAATTTTTCATGAAAGACCCTTACTATAGTCTTTATTTGAGATATTTCTTCATATTTGCTTACCTAGCATTCAGTCAAAAACTTTTCTCCAAATCCCATATTGTAGCCTTCAGGAACAAATTTTAAATAAGTTTCTTCACTAACACCTTCTCAAATGGTTTTCAATAAATTTTTGCAATTTTTGTCTACTCCCATAATTTTTCATACAAAACCCATACTATTGCCTTTATATATTATTCTTTTTCCTATTCCCTTACTATTGACTTCGGTTATAAATTTTCCCCAAAATCCCTTATTATAGCATACATGAACAAAATTTTCAAAAAATTCCCTTACCAAAGGATTTTTATTTGGATTTTACTTAATTTTTGAAATTTTTATCTACTCTCATATTTTTTGAAATTTTTGTCTTCTCTCATAATTTTTCATAAAAAACCCTTACTATAGCCTTCATTTGTGATTTTTTTTTAAATTCTCTAACTATAGCCTTCTGTAGAAAGTTTTTTGCAAAATCCCTCATTATAGGTTACATGAATAAATTTTTAAAAAATTCCCTTAATAATGCCTTCTGAAATGGTTTTTCTTTATTTTTTGAATTTTTTTCTTCTCTCTTAATTTTTGAATTTTTATTCAACTTCATAATTTTTCATTAAAAAGCCTTACTATTGCCTTCATTTGAGATTTTTTTTTTAGTATCCTTACTAAAGCCATCTGTCAAAATTTTTCCTCAAAATCTCTTGTTGTCATCTTCATGAATTAATTTTCTGAAAACTCACTTTCTATAGCCTTCATAATTGGTTGTCATTAATTTTTTATAATTTTGTCCACTCAAAATTTTTCATAAAAAACCCTTACTATAGTCTTCATTTGACATTTTTCTTCAAATTCTGTTACTATAGCATTCAGCCAAAATTTTTCCTCCAAATCCCATACTATAGCCATCATCAATAAATTTCCAAAAATTTTCTTTAATATAGGATTCTTAAAAGGTTTTTATATTTTTTTGAAAATAAAATTTGATAATATTCCATTTCTGCAGCCTTCATAAATGGTTTCTCATTAATGTTTGAAATTTTTGTCTACTGTTATAATTTTTGAAATTTTTTTCTACTCATGATTTTCGTAAAAAACCCTGACCATTACCTTCATTTGTGAATTTTTAAAAATTCGCTTACTATGGGCTTCTGTCATAATTTATACACCGAACCCAGCCTTCAAAAATAAATTTTAAAAAAATTCCCATTCTAAAGCCTTCATAAATGATTTCCATTAATTTTTTGAATTTTTGTTTACTCTCATAATTTTTATAAAAAAACCTTAGAATGGCCTTCATTTGAGATTTTTCATCAGATTCCCTCACTATAGCATTAAGTCAAAATTTTTCCTCCAAATCCCTTATTGTATCCTTCAGGAATAAATTTTCAAAAAATTCCCTTACCATTGCCTTCTCAAACCATTTTTATTAATTTTGGAAATTGTTTTCTACTCTCACAATTTTTCTTAAATAACCCTTACTGCAGCCTTCATTTGCGATTTTTTTTCAAACTCCCTTACTGAAGACTTCAGTCATTAGGTTTCTTTCAAATCCCTTACTATATCCTTTAAGAAATAACATTCAAAAAATTCCTTTAAGGGTTCATAATTGTTTTTTCATTAATTTTTTATATATCCACTCTAAAAATATTTCTTACAAACTCTTACTATATTCTTCATTTGAGATTTTTCTTCAAATTCCATCACTATAGCATTCTGTCACAATTTTTCCTTTAAATTCCCTGCAATTGCCTTAATAAATGGTTTTTCATTAATTTTTTATATTTTTGTCCACTCTACAATTTTTCATAAAAAACCTTATAGTCTTCATTTATCTTTTTTCTTGAAATTTCCTCTCTATAGAATTAAGTCAAAATTTTTCCTCCAAATCCCTTACTATAATAACCTTCAAGAATAAATCTTCAAAAAATTCCCTAACTATAGCCTTCATAAATGGTTTTTCATTATTTTTTATATTTTAGTCCTCTCTCAAAAAAATTTCATTAAAACCTCTAACTATAGTCTTCATTAGAGATTTTTCTTCAAATTCCCTCTCTATACATTCGGTCAAAATTTTTTCTCCAAATCCCTTACGATAGTCTTCAGGAATAAATTTTCAAAAAATTCTCATGCTAAAGCCCTCTATCAAAGTTTTTCCACAAATCCCTTACTATAGGCTTCGAGAATAAATTTTCAAATTCCCTTGCTACAGCCATCATAAATTGTTTTTCATTAATATTTGAAATTTTTGTCTACTGTCATAATTTTTGAAATTTTTTTCTACTCATGATTTTCATATGAAACCCTTACTATAGCCTCCATTTATGATTTTTTTAAAATTCCCTTACTAAATCTTTAAGTCAAAATTTATCCTTAAAATCCCAAACTATAGCCTTCCAAGCTAAATTTTTAAGAAATTCCCTTACTAAAACCTTCATAAATGCTTTTTCATTAATTTTCTAAATTTTTGCCTACTTTCATAATTTTTTAAAAAACCCTTATCATTGCCTTCATTTGAGATTTTTCTTCAAATTCCCTCACTATAGCATTAAGTCAAAAATTTTCCATCAAATCCTTTACTATATCCTTCAAGAATAAATTTTCAAAAAATTCCCTTACAATTGCCTTCGCAAACAGTTTTTTTAAATTTTTGAAATTTGTTTCTACTCTCAAAATTTTTCTTAAATAACCCTTACTATTGCCTTCACGAAAAATTTTCAAAAAATTCCCTTATAGGTTTCATAAATGGTTTTTCATTCATTTTTCATATATTTGTCCTCTCTGAAATTGTTTCATAAAAAACTCTTACTAGTCTTATTTTGAGATTTTTCTTCAAATTCCAACAATATAGCATTCAATCAAAAATTTCCTTCAAATTCTTTAATAGCCTTTGCAAATGGTTTTTCATTAAGTTTTGAAATTTTTGTCCACTCTCATAAATTTTCAAAAAAAACCCTTACTATAGTCTTCTGTTGTGAATTTTTTTCAAATCCCTAACTTTTGCTTTCTATAAAATATTTTCCTAAAAATTCCTTACTATAGAGCCTTCACTAATAAATTTACAAAACTTCCCCTACTATAGGCTCTTGAAATAATTTTACATTATTTTTTGAAGTTTTTGTCTACTCTCATAATTTTTCAAATTTTTCTCTTCTCTCACAATTTTCCATAAAAAATCTCCGAATCCCTTACTATAGCCTTCATGAATAAATCTTCAAAAAATTCCCTTACTAAAGGCTTCATATATGGTCTTTCATTAATGTTTGATATTTTTGTCTACTCTCATATTTTTCACAGAAAACCCTTACCATAGGCTTCATTTGTGATTTTTTTTCAAATACCCTTACCATATAGCCTTCGAGAATAAATTTTCAAAATATTCCCCTATTATAGCCTTCATAAATGGTTTTTCTTTAATTTTTGAATTTCTACTGCCACCATCTTTAAAATTTGTTTCTACTCATTACTTTCATATGAAACACTTACTATAGCCTCCATTTGTGTTTTTTTTTTAAATTCCTTTACTATATCCTTTTGTCAAAATTTATACTCCAAATCCCATACTATAGCCTTCAATAATAAATTTTTCCTCAGGGATAAAGTTTCAAAAATATCCGTTACTATTGCCTTCACAAACTGGTTTTTATTAATTTTTGAAATTTTTTTCTACTCGCACATTTTTCTTAAATAACCCTTGCTATAGCCTTCATTAGTAACTTTTTTTCAAAATACCCTACTATAGGCTTTTGTCAAAAATTTTCATCCAAATCCCTAACTATAGACTTTATGAATAAATCTTCAAAAAATTCTTATACCAATATATGGTTTGTCATTAATTTCTGAAATGTTTTTCTATTCTAATATTCTTCATTAAAAACCCTTATTGTAGCCTTCTTTTATAAATTTTTATCAAATACCATTACTAGTCTTCTATCAACCTTTTTCCACAAAATCCCTTACTATAGCCTTTGAGAATAAATTTTAGAAAATATTCCCTTGCTATCGCCTTCAGAAATGGTTTTTCATTAATTTTTGAAATTTTTGTCTACTATCATAATTTTTAAAAAAAATTTCTACTCATGATTTTCATAAGAAACTCTTTCTATAGCCTTCATTTGTGATTTTTTTTAAATTCCCTTACTATTTAGCCTTATGTCAAAATTTATCCTCTGAATCCTTCATTTGAGATTTTTCTTCAAATTCCCTCACTACAGCATTAAGTAAAACTTTTCTTCCATATCCCATCCTACATCCTCCAGGAATAAATTTTAAACACATTCCCTTACTATACCCTCTACAAATGGTTTTTTTTAATTTTTTAAAATTTCTTTCTACTCTCACAATTTTTCTTAAATAACCTTTACTTAGCCTTCAATTGAGATTTTTTTCAAATTCCTTTACTACATAATTTCGTCGCTAGGTTTCCTCCAAATCCCTTACTATACCCTTCAAGAATAAACTTTCAAAAATTCCCTTATAGGCTTCATAAATGGTTTTTCATTACTTATTCATATTTTTGTCCTCACAGAAAATGTTTCATGAAAAACTCTTACTAGTCTTATTTTAAGATTTTTCTTCAAATTCCATCATTATAGCATTCAGTAGAAACTTTTCCTTCAAATTCCTTACTATAGCCTTCGCAAATGGGTTTTCATTAATTTTTGAAATTTTTGTCTTCTCTCATAATTTTTCATAAAAAACCCATACTATAGCATTCTTTTGTGAATTTTTTTCAAATTTCCTTACTATAGCCTTCTTCAAAAATTTTCCAAAAAATCCTTACTATAGAGCTTTCTCGAATAAATTTTCAAAAAATTCCCTTGCTATAGCCTTCCAAAATTGTGTTATGTTAGTTTTTGAAATTTTTGTCCACTCTCATAATTTTTAAAATTTTTGCCTTCTCTCATATAAAAAATCTTACTATAACTTTCTTTTGTGATTTTTATTCAAATTTCCTTACTTTTTCCTTATGTAAAAAATTTTCCTCAAAATCCCTAACTATAACTTTCAAGAAAAATTTTCAAAAAATTCTATTACTAAAGCCTTCATAAAGTGTGTTTCATTAATTTTGGAAATTTTTGTCTACTCTCTTAATTTTTCATAAAATTCCCCTCCTATAGACTTCATTTGTAATTTTTATTCAAATCCCTTCACTATGGAATTATGTCAAAATTTTTCCGCCAAATCCCATACTATTGCTTTCACGAATAAATCTTCAAACGATTCCCGTGTTATAACCTTTGCAACAGGTTTTTCATAAATTTTTTAAAAAATTTTCTGATCTTCTAATTTTTTATAAAAAACCCTTACTATTGCCTTAGTTTGTGATTATTTTAAAATCCCCATACTATAGCCTTTTGTCAATAAATTTCCACAAAAGATCTCTCTATACACTTCATGAATAAATTTTTGAAAAATTCCCTTACTATAGCCTTTTGAAATGATTTTTCTTTGCTTTTTGAAGTTTTTTTCTTCTCTCATAATTTTTGAAATTTTAATCTACTCTCATAATTTGTTATCAAAAACCCTTACTATTGCCTTCATTTGAGATGTTTTTTCAATATCCTTACCATAGTCTTCACTCAAAAATTTTCCTCAAAATCACTTACTGTAGCCTTCATGAATTAATTTTCTGAAAATTTGCTTCCTATTGGGCCCATAAATTGTTTTTCATTAGTTTTTTATACTTTTGTCCACTCTCAAAAATTTTCATGCAAAACCCTTACTATAGTCGTCATTTGAAATTTTTCTCCCAAATCCCTAAATACAGCCTTCATGAATAAATTTACAAAAAATTTCATTATTATAGCATTTACAAATGGTTTTTCATTATTTTTAAACATTTTTGTCTGCTCTCAAAATTTTTCATAAAGAACCCTTATTATAGCCTTCATTTGTCATTTTTTGTCAAATTCCCTTACAACAGCTTTCGGTCATAATTTTTCCTCAGAGTCACTTACTCAAGCCTTCACATATAAATTTCCAAAAAATTCTTTTACTATAGGTGATAAGGTTTTTATTTAATTTTTGAAAAAAATTTCAACTCACAGATTTTTTTATATTTTTGTCTTCTCTCATTATTTTGCATAAAAAATCCATACTAGAGCCTTCATTTGTGATTTTTTTTCAAATTCTCTTACTATAGGCTTTAGTAAAAAAATTTCCTCTAAATCCCATACTATTGCCTTCTGTCAAAAATTTTCCTCCAAATCCCTTAATATATAGCCTTCATGAATAAATCTTCAAAAAACTCCCTAACCAAAAGCTTCATAATTTTTCATTAAATTTTGAAATTTTTTTCTTCTCTCATTTTTTTCATAAAAATCCCCTACTATAGCCTTCTTTTGTGATTTTTTTCAAATTTTCTTTCAATAGCCTTTTGTCAAAAAAATTCCTCAAAATCCCTCACTATAGCCTTAATGAATAAATTTTCAAACAATTCTTTACTATTGCCTTCTAAAATAGTTTTTCTTTACTTCTTTAAAATTTTTTAGTCTCATAATATTTAAAATTTTTGTCTAATCCCATAATTTTTCATGAAAAACCCTTACTATAGCGTACCTTCGAGATTTTTTTCAAATTCCCTTAATATTGCCTTCTGTCAAAAATTTTCCTCAAAAACTTTTATTGTAGCCTTCACGAATTAATTTTCTGAAAATTCCCTTACTATTGCTTTCTTATCTGGTTTTTCATTAATATTTATTTTTTGTCTATGAACAAAATTGTTCATTAAAGGCTCTTACTATAATCCTCATTTGTGATTATTGTTCATATTCCCTCACTATACCATTTAGACGAAATTTTCCCTACTACCATACACTAGCCTTTAGAATTAAATTTTCAAGAAATTTAGCCTTCTAAAATGGTTTTCCATTAAATTTTAAAATTTTGAGTCTACTCACATAATTTTTCATTAAAAAACCTTTACATAGCCTTCATTTGTTATTTTTTTTCAAATTTCTTTACTATTGCCTTCTCTCAAATTTTTCAACAAAATCCTTTACCATTGCCTTCACGAATAAATTTTCAAAAAATTCCCAGACTATTGCCTTCTGAAATGGTTTTTCTTTATTTTTTCTAATTTTTGTCCAATCTCATAATTTTTGAAATTTTTTCTACTCTCATAATTTTTCATAAAAAAACCATACCATATCCTTCATTTGTGATTTTTTTTCAAATATCCTTACTATAGCTTCTATCAAAATCCCTTACAAATTCACTTACTATAGTCTCAAGGTTTTTCCTAAAAGACCCTCACTATTGTCTTCATTTGAGTTTTTTCTTCAAATTCCCTCACTATAGCATTCAGACGAAATTTTTCCTCCAAATACCTAACTATAGCCTTCAAGAATAAATTTAAAAAAAAAATCTTATACTTTAGCATTAAGTAAAAAAAAATCTTTCTCAAATGGTTTTCCATTAATTTTTGAAATTTTTGTCTACTCTCATAATGTTTCATAAAAAACCCTTACTATAGCTTTCTTTTGTGATTTTTTCCAAATTCCCTTACTCTTGCCTTCTGTGAAAATTATTCCGCAAAATCCCTTACTTTATCTTTCATGATTAAATTTTCCAAAAATTCCCATGCTATTGCCTTCAGAAAAGGTTTTTCAATAATTTTTTAATTTTTATCTACTCTCAATATTATTGAAATTTTTGTCTACTCTCATATTTTTTGAAATTTTTGTCTACACTCAAGATTTTTCATAAAAAACTCTTGTACAATAGCCTTCATTTGTGATTTTTTTTCAAATACCCATACTATTGCCTTCTGTCAAAAATATTCCTCAAAATCCCTTCCCATAACCATCAAGAATAAATATTAAAAAAATTCTCTAACTATAACCTTCATAAAAGGTTTTTCTTTAATTTTTGAAATTTTTGTCTAGTCTCATAAATTTTCATAAAAGACCCTCACTAAAGTATTCAGTCAAAATTTTTCCTCCAAATCTCTTACTATAGATTTCAAGAATAAATCTACAAAAATTCCATTACAATAGCCTTCATATATAGTTTTTCAATAATGTTTGAAATTTTTGGCTACTCTCTTGATTTTTCATAAAAAAATGTTACTATGGCCTTCTTTTGTGATTTTTTTCAAATTCCGTTACTATAGACGTTGGTAAAAAATTTTCCTTAAAATTCCTTACTTCAGACTTCGGACAAAACTTTTCCTCAAAATCCCATACTATAGCCTTCACTAACAAAATTTTCAAAAAATTCCCTTACTATAGGATTTAAAATGGTTTTTAATAAATTTTTGAAATTTTTGTCTACTCTCATAATTTTTCATATTCCATTATTATAGCCTACTGTCCAAATTTTTCCTCAAAATCCCTTACTATATCCCTCACGAAATATTTTCATAAAATTCCTTTACTATTGTCTTCTGATATGGTTTTTCTTTAATTTTTTGAAATTTTTGTCTACTTCATAATTTTTTATATTTTTGTCTTCTCTCATAATTTTTCATTTAAAAACCCTTACTATAGTCTTCATTTGAGACTTTTTTTTAAATTCCCTCAATATAGCATCAGTCAAAAATTTTCCACCAAATCCCTTACAATTACCTTCAAGAATAGAGTTTTAAAAAATTCCATTATTGTAGCCTTCTCAAATGTTTTTCTTAAATTTTTGAAATTTTTTCCTACTCTCAAAATTTTTCATAAATAACCATTACTATAGCCTTCATTAGTGATTTTTTTCAAATTCCCTTACTATAACCTTTTGTCAAAAATTTTCCTCCAAATCTCATACCATAGCGTTCACGAATAAATTTTCAAACAATTCCCTTACTACATCAGAAATTATTTTAAAATAATTTTTGAAATTTTTAAGTACTCATAATTTTTGAAATTTTTATCTACTCTCATGATTTTTCATAAAAAACCCTTACTATTGCTTTCATTTGTTATTTTTTTCAAATTCTTTTACTATTGCTTTCTGTCAAAAAATTTCCTCAAAATTTTTTAATGCTTCACAAGCAATTTTTCTGAAAATTCGATTTCTATCACCTTCGTAAATGGTTTTTTATTTATATATCATATTTGAGTCTACTATAAAATTTTTTTGTAAAAGACCCTCACTATAGTCTTCATTGGAGTTTTTTCTTCAAATTCCCTCACTATAGCATTCAAACAAAATTTTTTCTCCAAATCCCTTAATATAACCTTCAAGAGAAGAAAAATAATGAATGAAGGCTCAAGAATAGTAACAGAATTTTAGGAAAATTAATTCTTGAAGGTTAAAGTAAGTGATTTTGTGAAAAAATTATGATTGAAGGCTATAGTAAGGGAATTTGAAAAAAGCATGAATCTTGGAAAGAGTAAGGGATTTTTTAGAAAAATTATGATAACAAACAAAAATTATGAAATTAAAAGAAAAAATCATTTACAAAGGTTAAAAGGGAATTTTAAGCAAATTCATTTATGAAGGCTATAGCAAGGGGTCTTGAGGAAAATTATGACTGAAGCCTACGACAAGGAAATTTGAAAAAAAATCATAACTGAAAGCAATAGAAAGAGATTTTTTAAAAAATTATTATTGAAAATAAAATATACGAAATTTCAAGAAAAATATCTATGAATGCTATAGTTCGGACATTTTAGAAAAATTAATTTCAGAAGGCCATAGTAAGGGAATTGAAGGAAGAATCACAACGGAGGTCTAAAATAACAGATTTTTAATGAAAATAATGGTATAAAAAAATAATGGAATTTGAAGAAAAATAATTTAAGTAGGCTATAGAAAGGGAATTTTAAAAAAATTCATTCCTAAAAGCGTTAGTAAGGGAATTTGAAGAAAAATCATGACTGAAACCTATAGTAAGGGATTTTTAAGAAAAAATTATGATTGAAAACAAATTACAGAATTTGTAGAAAGGTCATTTAAGCAAAATTATAACTAAATGCTATAGAAAGGGAATTTTAAGAAAATTTATGAATGAAGGCTATATAAGAGAATTTGAAGAAAAATTATGAGAAAAGCACATAGTAAGGGATTTTTATGAAAAATTATAAAAGATAACAAAAGTTAGAGAATATGTTGAAAAGTCAATTCTGAAGGCAATATAGTAAGGAAATTTTAAAATTAATCATTTCTACAGTCTATAGTAAGGGATTTTTAAGGAAAATTATGACTCAAGGCTTTAGTAAAGGAATATGAAGAAAAGTCATAAATGAAGGCCCTGGTATGGGATTTTTTATAAAAATTATAATCAATGTTTTAAAAACCGAATCGGCCATCAAACCCACAGTATGATCGGTTTTGGTCGAACCTGGTTAGATCGGGTTGGACCAATGGTTGTTCCATTGAATATTAGCCTCTATACTTTATAAATATGTTATATTTTTATAGGTAAAAAGATAAAATTAATGTTGATTACAGAGAACCGGGCCGAGTCAATAAGAACCGGACTAACCTCCGGTTCTGGTTCAACCGGGTTGGACCGGCCGGTCCGGTTCAGTTTTTAAAACAGTGATTATAATTGAAAACAAAATTATGGATATTTAATAATTTTAGAAATATTAATTTCTAAAGGATATAGTAAGTTATTTTGAGGACAAACTATGACTAAAGGCTATAGTAAAGGCTATTGTAAAGGAATTTGAGGAAAATTCATGAATGAAAGCTCTTGTATTGAACTTTTTATTAAAATTATAATTCAAAAAAATACCAATATTTAAGAAAAATCATTAAAGAAGACTATTGTAAGAGAAATTAAGGAAAATTAATTTCTAAGGGGTATAGTAAGTGATTTTGAGGAAAAATTATGACTGAAGGCAATAGTAAGGGAATTTAAAAAAAAACAAAAATGAAGGCCAAAGTAAGAGATATTTTAGAAAAACTACGATAACAAAAAAAATTATAAAATTTTGAAGAAAAAATAATTTACCAAGGTTACTAAGGGAATTCTAAAAATTTCATTCACGGAGGCTTTAGTAAGGGGTTTTGAAGAAAATTATGACTGAAGGAAAAAATAAGGAAGTTTGAAGAAAAATTATGATAGAAAGCAAAACAAAGGGATTTTTAAAAAAATTATGATGGAACGAAATTTCAAGAAATATCATCTATGAAGGCAATAGTAAAGGAATTTTAGAAAAATTAATTTCTGAAGGCATATAGCAAATGATTTCGAGAAAATATTATGATAGAAGGCTATAATAAGGAAATAGAAGGCATAATTATTAATGAAGGCTATAATAACTAATTTTTAATGAAAATTATGGTAGAAAAATAGTTACAAAATTTGAAAAAATAATTTATGTAGCAATAGTCAAGGAATTTCAAAAACACTATTGCTAAAGGCTATGGTAAGGGAATTATAGAAAAAAATATTACTGAATGCTATTGTATGGGAATTTGAAGAAAAATCATGACCGAAGGCTATAGAAAGGAATTTTTAAGAAAAATTATGATTGAAAAAAAAAATTAGGAATTTGTTGAAAAGTCATTTATGAAGGCTAAAATATAGGAATTTTAAAAAAGATTCATTCCTAAACTTACGACTAAAAGCTGTAGTAAATGAATTTCAAGAAAAATCATTAATGAATATGTTGAAGAAAAATCATGACTAAAGCCTATAGTATTGGATTTTTATTCAAAATTATGATAGAAAACAAAAATTACAGAAAATGTTGAAAATCATTTCTGAAGGCTAATCAATTCTATTGTCTCTAGTAAGTGATTTTTAAAGGCTATAGTATTTGAATTTTAGGATATTTAATTTCTAAAGGCTATAGTAAATGATTTTGAGGAAGAACATTGACTGAAGGCTAAAGTAAGGGAATTTGAAAAAAATAAGAATGTTGGCTAAAGTAAGGGATTTTTTAGAAAAATTATGATTACAAACAAAAATTATGAAATTTGAAGAAAAATCATTTACAAAGGCAAGGAAGGAAATTTTTAGAAAATTCGTTTATGGTGGCTAAAGGAGTTTTGAGGAAAATTATGACTGAAGGCTTATAACAAGGGAATTTGAAGAAAAATCATTACTGAAGGCAATAGTATGGGATTTTTACAAAAATTATGATAGAAAATAAAAAATACGAAGTTTCAAGAAAAATCATCTATGAATCCTAGAATATGGGAATTTTAAGAACATTAATTTCTGAAGGCTATAGTAAGTGATTTAGAGGAAAAATTTGACAGAACGCTTTACTAAAGGAATTTAAGGAAGAATCATTATTGAAGGCTATAATAACAAAATTTTAATGAAAATTATGATTGAAAAAAAATTCATTCCTTAAAGGCAATAGTTAGGGATTTTGAGGAAAAAATATTACTAAAGGCTATTGTAAGGGAATTTAAAAAAAAATCATTACTGAAAGCTATAATAAGGGATTATTAAGAAAAATTATAATTGAAAACCAAAAAAATAGAAATTGTAGAAAGTCATTTATGACGGCTAAAATATTGGAATTTTAAAAAAATCCAATCCTAAAGGCTCTAGTATGAGATTTTTTAAAAAAATTATAACTAATGGCTATTGTAAGGCAATTTCAAGAAAAATCATGAATGAAGGCAAGATTAAAGGAATTTGAAAGATAATAATGAGTAAAACCTATAGTAAGGTATATTGAAGAAAAATTATGAAAGAAAACAAAAATTATAGAATATGATAAAAAGACATTTTCCAAGGCTATAGTAATGGAATTTTATGAAAATTAATTCCTTACGGCAGGGATTTTTTTAAAAATTTACTATAGAAAACTAAAATTACAAAATTTGTTGAAAAATCATTTTTGTACGCTATTGTTTGAAATTGTTTTAAAAAAATCATTTCTAAAGGCTAAAGTAAGGTAATTTTATCCTAAAGGCTATAGTAAGGTAGTTTTAGGAAAAACTATGACTGAAGGCAATAGTGAGGGATTTTTAATAAAAATTATGAAATCTAAAGAAAAATTATTTATGAAGGTTGTAGTAAGGAATTTTAGGAAAAATCTCTCTGGAAGGCTAAATTAAGTAATTTTGAGACAATATTATGATTTAAGGCTATACTAAGGGAATTGAAAGAAAACTCGTGAACGAAGGCTATAGTAAGGGATTTTTAATAAAAATTAAGGAAGAAAATAAAATTATGGAATTTGAAGAAAATTCATTTATGAAGGCTATAGTTAGGAAAATTTAAATAAATTCACTCCTAAAGGATATTGTAGGGGATTTTAAGGAAAAATTTTGACTAAAGGTTATAGTAAGAGAATTTCTTAAATGAAGGGTACAGTTAGGGATTTTAAATAAAACTTATGAAAAAAAAATTACTAATTTTTTTGAAAAATTGTTTATGAAGGATATAGTAAGGGAATTTTGAAAAAATTCATTCTGAAGGTCTGTAAGGGATTTTTAGGAAAAATTATGACTTAACAATAGTAAGAGAATTTGAAGAAAAATCTTGAATGAAAGCTATAGTAAGGGAATTTGACAAAAAATAATGACTAAAGTCTATAATAAGGGATTTTTAAGAAAAATTATAATAGAAAAAAATATACATAATTTATTAAAAAATCATTTATGAAGGATATAGTAAGGGAATTTTAAAAAAATTTAAACCTAAAAGCTATAGTAAGGGAAATTATTACTAAAGATTATAGTAAGGGAATTTGAAGAAAAATCGTGACTAAAGCTATGGTAAGGGATTTTTAAGAAACAATTGATAGAAAACAAAATGTAAAGAATTTGTTGAAAAATAATTTATGAAGGATATGGTAAAGGTTTTAATGGAAAAATTATTTCTAAAGGCAAGTAAGGGAATTTAAAGAAAAAACATGAAAATGCTATTGTAAGGGATTTTTAATAAAAAGTATGGATATTTAAGAAATATTATTTATGAAGGCTATAGTAAAGGAATTTTAATAAAATTCATTCCTTAAGGCCATAGTAAGGGATATTAAGAAAAAATCATGACTAAAAGCTATACTATGGGATTTTTAATAAAAATCATTATACAAAACAAAAATTACGGAATTTGTTGAAATTTATGATCGCTATAATAAGGGAATTTTTTTAAAAAAAATCATTCCTCAAGGGCATAAGGGATTTTTAGGAAATATTATGAGTAAAGGTTACAATAAGGTAATTTGAAGAAAAATTATGAATGAAGGCTATAGTAAGGGGATTTGAAGAAAAAAATGACTAAAGACTACAGTAAGGGATTTCTAATAAAATTTATTGAAAAAATTATGATTAAAGGCTATTGTAAGGGAATTTGAAGAAAAATCATGAATGAAGGTATAGCAAGGGATTTTTAATAAAAATTATGATTGAAAAAATTTTTGGATATTAAAGTTAAATTATTTATGAAGGTTATAGTAAGAAAATTTTTAAAAAATCATTCCTAAAGCCCATAGTAAGAGACTTTTAAGGAAAATTATGACTGAAGGTTATTGTAAAAGAATTTGAAAAAAAAGCATAATTAAAAGCTACAGTAAGGGATTTTTAAGAAAAATTATAATAGAAAACAAAAATTAAGGAAATTTTTGAAAAAGTCATTTATGAATGTTATAATGGAATTTTAGAAAAATTAATTCCTAAATGCTATAGTAAAGGATTTTTATGAAAAATTAATTTCTAAAGGCTATAGTAAGGGATTTTTATGAAAAAATAATTCATAAAGGCTATAGTAAGGGATTTTTATGAAAAATTATGACTAAAGGTTGTAGTAAGAGAATTTGAAGCAAAATCATGAATTAAGGCTATAGTAATGAATTGTTAATAAAAATTGTGATAGAAAATAAAAATTATGGATATTAATGAAAAACCATTTAGGAAGGTTATAATATGAGAATTTTAAGAAAATCCATTACTAAAGGCTATAGAAAAGAAATTTGAAAAAAAAAGGCTTTAGTAAGGAATTTTTAATAAAAATTATGATAGAAAAAAGTTACGGATATTTAATAAAAATCAATTTTGAAGGCAATAGTAAGAGAATTTTAGGAAAATTCATTCTAGACTATAGTAATAGAATTTTAATAAAAAAATATTACTGAAGGTTATAATAATTGAATTTTTAAAAAAAAAACATGGATGAAGACCAAAGTAAGGGATTTTTTAGGAATATTACGATAACAAACAAAAATTAAGAAATTTGAAGAAAAATCATCTTTAAAGGCTAGTAAGGGGATTTTAAGAAAATTTATTCACAAAGGCTATAGTAAGGGGTTTTGAGGAAAATACTTGGCCGGTATTTCTTAAACTCAGTTATGAACTTAAACTACATTCAATACAAGATGCTAGTAATATTATTCTACAAGTTCATCTTTCTTAATACAGATAGAAATTCACCATCCCGCTAACACGGCACTAGTTCTGCCACTAAGTGCTCTAACAGTACTTGTATCTGTTCAGTAGTGCATATTCTAATATTCATGACCAATCGATATACCGTAGCCCATTAGATCGATGGTCTCATAACTGATTATAGGAGTGGGAAAAGAAATGAATACACAAATATATACTAGACTCACAATTCATTAAGAAAATCTTTTGTTAACGAAGTATAAGAAAGAATTGAAGAAGAAGAAAAGAATGAATCGATATATATCAAACAAAACAAATCAGAATTAAACTATCTACAACTTAGGAAGTAAAACCAATCCAAATAATTCAGATCGAGTTCGATCCCCAAACATCAAGCTTATAATGTTTGGTTTCTCCATGCAGCTCAGTTGACAAGGCTGCAGATTTTCCTGATCTGCCCGGCGGAGCCGGTGAGAGGCTCGATGTCCCCCATCTTCACCATCGCCGCCGCGAAATCCGATGAGAAAATCGATGGGTTTTTGCTGTACTCGGTGACGATGCCGTCGGTGGATCCCCCGGCGAAGAGCACCTGGTCGGATTGGAGCAGACCCTTCTTCTGAATGAGGTTCTTGAAGTAGTTGTTGTCGAAGGAGTTGGGGGTGACGAGGTCGAGCGCCGCCAGGTTCCCGTCGCCGCCGGTGGCCGGGCATCGGCGTCTGCGGGTGCTGGCGAAACCGGCGTCGACGTCGGTTCCGTTGCCGTGAATCCTGGTCCTGAACGTCGCGCATTGGGCTTGTCCGATCGTGTGTGCACCTGAGAGGGCCACCATGTCCCTTGCACTGAGACCCTTTCTGTTGAACGAGTCGATGAGGACTTGTAAGGAGTCTGTGAATCGGGGGAGATTTGAAGAAACTTGGGCTTGGTTCGCAGAGGTGGAGTCTCTTCTTCCAAGCTTCACCGTCCACGAAGGGCCACCAACCTGCAGAATATTTCGGGAATAACATCAGTCTCATATATATAGATAAACAATTAGAGCTGGTGCTCGTACATAACCTGCTCTTCAGTATATGTTTTTTTTGCAAGAAGAACATAAGCTCATATATGTGAATGATGAATTACTACTATACTTACATAAGCTGAAGCGTCGCGGGCTGCAACGGCGAGAACATCCGAGCAAGAGACAACGCCGGGGCATATCTTTTCGACTTGAGACTTGGCATCTTCGATGACATCGAATCCTCTGGCAGAGTTCACGTTCCCAGGCGCATTCTTCTCACTGGTGAATGAGGGAGTGGGGTCGAGTAAGATCGAAGCGTCGCAGCCCTGGACGAAGCAGTCGTGGAAGTGAAGGCGAATGAGTGAGGCTGCCATTCGCCTCTCCCTCGAGATCGCCCTTCTAATGGCGGTTCTTATCGTACTCAGAGCGTTTGGGCAGGTATCGTCGTAGAAACTTGCCGAGAACTGAGCCTGGCATTGCATGCTGGACTCTAACAGTAGGATTAAAGCAAGAATACAAGCGAAGAACCTGAACGAACTCTCAGCTGACAAACCCATAATTTCTTTCAGTCTCTCTTCTTCTCAGACAAGAATCGGGATGAGGAAGAAAACAGAAACAGGGTCCAAGAGACAGCTACTGAAATGAAGGAGATCGATCAGGTAAGTCTTCTTCTTCTTCTTCTTCTTCTTCTTCTTCTTCTTCTCTGTGTGCTAGTGAAGATGAGGAAAGAAGAAGATTTTTGGGGTGAGATGTAAAGGGAGCAAGAGGCCTCCTTTTAAAGCAGATTTCTCTTCTAATTTCATAATCTGCATGTGAATGATTCGGGTACTGTTTGGATATCGTTCCGCGTTGGCATTTCTCTACGTTCTACGCGTTGTAATAGTCAACGTTATGGGCTTGCATGCAGCAACTTCGAAAGGCCTTTTTTTTTATCAGTTATTTGACTTCAAAGAGCAGCCAATCACGAAGAAGGTCAATATTGCAGAAGCTGACCAGTCCACCGACCCCGATTCTGCTTAATACGCACTTCCACAGCCCGCCACCTTCTGCAGCAACGCGAGACAGCAGCACTGGAAATGAAGATCGATGAGTGATCATCAGGTGTCAATCCCCATTAATGTTTTTAATAACTTAATAATTACTAACCTGGTCACACTGATGATACTGTAAACTTAAGTTGACCGAAATT
Organism: Aristolochia fimbriata; assembly: GCA_019845555.1. Lineage (NCBI taxonomy): Eukaryota > Viridiplantae > Streptophyta > Magnoliopsida > Piperales > Aristolochiaceae > Aristolochia > Aristolochia fimbriata. Next base: position 20,382,129 of record CM034083.1, read on the forward strand.
GTTAAATGAAACAACTGGCCGGGAAACGTATTTAATAACACGCACAGATTGATTTCGCCATGACTAATTATAAAATCTTAAGAGGATAGAGTCGATTACTAATTATTTAAATTTCCCATATATATATCTTGACGATGGCCGGGTCTGTACTCTGTCGTCACCTTCAATTTCTTTAATATATAGGCGCCTCAGAGTGCTCGACCGATCAATGCTATAGCTAGTGACTATTTTGAAGTTTTCTTTTTCTTTTTTCTCAAAATGGTTGGTGGGTTTTGGACGTGAACGAAGCATCCAGGATGGTGCATGCGCTTCAATGGCTGACATTTCTGTTTTTCGATTAGTTTCTGTAGCGCAGCCAATCTCAACTCGGTCTTGAACCTTGAATACGTAAACAATGGCATACAGCAGCAAAATTAAGCCAGTTCACTGAGTTGACAAGCACAACGCGTTACAGAGGCATGACTGGAACAAATCCAAGCTTTTGTCCGGCCGCAGCGAAATCTGCTATAAAAAGCTTTACTGATATCTTCCCATCTCCACACACAAATCATCATCTTCAATCGTTGTTTAGCAGAGAGAGAAACTAGCTAGCTCCTAATTAGTACTTTCTCCAACATATATATATCTCCCTTCCCATCTGCTCTTCTTGCTATTTCTTCCTTCTTGCACCAAGGGCAATCTTCAGTTCTTGGTGAGACGTACGTACAAAGATCGATCTTCAGAGAAGAAATACTACAGATGGGTTCTTCTGAAAGTTCCAAATTCGCATGTATTCTTGCTTTAATCCTACTGTTAGAGTCCAGCATGCAATGCCAGGCTCAGTTCTCGGCAAGTTTCTACGACGATACCTGCCCAAACGCTCTGAGTACGATAAGAACCGCCATTAGAAGGGCGATCTCGAGGGAGAGGCGAATGGCAGCCTCACTCATTCGCCTTCACTTCCACGACTGCTTCGTCCAGGGCTGCGACGCTTCGATCTTACTCGACCCCACTCCCTCATTTACCAGTGAGAAGAATGCGCCTGGGAACGTGAACTCTGCCAAAGGATTCGATGTCATCGAAGATGCCAAATCTCAAGTCGAAAAGATATGCCCCGGCGTTGTCTCTTGCTCGGATGTTCTCGCCGTTGCAGCCCGCGACGCTTCAGCTTATGTAAGTATAGTAGTAATTCATCATTCACATATATGAGCTTATGTTCTTCTTGCAAAAAAAACGTATACTGAAGACCAGGTTATGTACGAGCACCAGCTCTAATTGTTTATCTATATATATGAGACTGATGTTGTTCCCGAAATATTCTGCAGGTTGGTGGCCCTTCGTGGACGGTGAAGCTTGGAAGAAGAGACTCCACCTCTGCGAACCAAGCCCAAGTTTCTTCAAATCTCCCCCGATTCACAGACTCCTTACAAGTCCTCATCGACTCATTCAACAGAAAGGGTCTCAGTGCAAGGGACATGGTGGCCCTCTCAGGTGCACACACGATCGGACAAGCCCAATGCGCGACGTTCAGGACCAGGATTCACGGCAACGGAACCGACGTCGACGCCGGTTTCGCCAGCACCCGCAGACGCCGATGCCCGGCCACCGGCGGCGACGGGAACCTGGCGGCGCTCGACCTCGTCACCCCCAACTCCTTCGACAACAACTACTTCAAGAACCTCATTCAGAAGAAGGGTCTGCTCCAATCCGACCAGGTGCTCTTCGCCGGGGGATCCACCGACGGCATCGTCACCGAGTACAGCAAAAACCCATCGATTTTCTCATCGGATTTCGCGGCGGCGATGGTGAAGATGGGGGACATCGAGCCTCTCACCGGCTCCGCCGGGCAGATCAGGAAAATCTGCAGCCTTGTCAACTAACATTTAAGCTGTTGACATATGCTTTGTTCAACCTTAAATGTAGATAGCTTCGTTGATCTGTTTTAATTTTTTTTATTAGGAATTGTTCGATTCTTTTCTCTGTTATTCTTTAACGTACTTTCAGACATTGTAATATATGTTATGTTGATATATTTATGAGAATCTAAAGATTCAATATTTCTTTATTACACGCCTGCATAGTTACAGTATTACTTCGGGGCATATATGGAGGGAGACATAGGAATATTAAAACACGGAGGTAGAGTGTGGGTACGTTGAAGATCAACAAATTTGGGGTGTTATCATAGATCCCATAATTCTCGTTATATATTATCTTTAGAAAAATATATAATTATAAATTTTAAACTAACTTATATATGGTTTATGTTTATATTATAATCTTGAATAGTAAGGATTTAAACAATCTTTACTATTGGAGGGCTGGGCTAGTTCAGAAATTATATCCCAAATCCTACAAAGGGAGTAGTTCAGGGTAAAAAGAATGTTTTAGTGAAGCTGAATTTGTTTCAATTGTTGTTTTTGACACCATCAATAACTAAATGGTAGACAAGATACCAAGAAAAATTGCTTATATTTCTTTAAATCTCAACACGTGTGGGAGGAAGAACCAACCCTAAATAGAAAAATTGCTTATATATCCCTAAACCCTAAACCCTAAACCCTACCTGAACCCACCTGCCTACGTGAAAATCTGGGTCAAGTCGGGTAGGAATGTCACATATCTTTCTATGGTACATTTTCTTACCTCTTCATGTTACACTGTGCCATCGCAAGGCACGACTAAGGCGCCGGCACCTTCTGCCCTGAGCCTTCACTTTCATCCGAATATGCAAGCAAGTTGGGGCAGTACCGACAGATAAGTAGCTCTACCTGTTCTCCAAATGGCCTATCCTGGTATTCACCTATATGTTTAGTCATTTGGCTCCAGCGTTTCCGGCAGATTTCTCCAGTCCTGCAAAACAAACATAGATTGTAAACAAGAAATTGATGTAAGGCATGTCTCTGTATCTAATCCCTTAATATTACATGTCTGTGACACTGCACAACTCAAGCTAATTAATCTTAAGCAATTGTTTTATGTACTACAAGTGGATGCAATGCTACACAAGATCAAACATTAGGCATCTTGGACTTTGAAAGAAACATCGCGTAAGTTGCATAACACAAAACACATAACACAATGTCCAAGTTGTGAATTAATGTTAAGCATTATGTACACTTGATATTGATTGCATTGATGTCATGACATGTTAGAGAAGGAAACACTTCAAAATGAGCTTTCAGTAAACACAATTAAAAGAACAAACTAGTAGCAGCAAACTACAGCAACCAAGGAATAACTAGTGACTGGGTAATGCTTAATAATGTAGGAAGGCTTGTATAGTACTCAGCAGCTCCTTGTTCATAACCATCGAAAGATAAAATTAAGCTGTACTTCAAAGATGCCTTATTTGGAAACCCATGTCCATTAGGTTTTGGAGGTAGCCTTTAATGACTACTAGGGTGCTGACGTAGCCTCATTTTCTGGTCCCTTTGGAGTTGGCCTCTCAGCCTCAGCAGAAGTAATGGGTCTCCTTTATGGGTTAAATAATTTTCATAAATATCAAGGCCCTAGAAATTGAAGGTGACTCAAGTGTGGCAATAGGATGGGGTAAGTGCAACTCAAACCCTCCTGGAGGTTCCAGACTGCATTCGGGGAGATCTTTGACCTAATAAAGGATTGAATTGTAGTTAGTCTTCTGTTCCCTGTTCTACCAACCCTTTAATAGATGGACTTGCAAAGCTGGAGGTGTCTCTCCAATCCCTTGTCGTAAAGGAATGCCCTTGATCCTCTGTAATCCTTTTTGCAGTAATAAGAATGTGTTTTCTAAAAACAAAAAAAAAAAAAAAAAAGAGCACTGCAGTGTCTTGGAATCCTTAGAATGGGTGTAACAGAAACTTTTGAGACCAATCAAAACCACAAGGGTAGTGTCATTGAGGCTCTTATGCATTCCACCCTTTTTAAGGGCAGTTAATTTCATAAATTATCTCATTTATAAATCAATCAGAAATAATTGTAAAATAGTAATTTCCAACACCTTCAAAGCAACTCCCACTCTCACCCCTTGGGACTAACCCTTTTCATTGAAATCATAAATTATATGATGGTTTATTGTAATGGAAACCCTAGGATAAATAGTGGAGATAATATTAAGGACTTTGCATGTAATATGCTTTCATATTTTTCAGCATCACACAGCGAGCGTTTTTTAAACTGCTATACCCATGATTCTGTAGTTGCAGAATTAAAATCTCTCCTTCATTGTTTGAGGATTTATTCAACAATTCTTTTTTGCTCATGTTGAAAAGGACTCCACTATGATTTAGTTGGGCTCCCAGAAAAGAGCTTCTTTGGAAAGATTTCTTTCAGTATCTTAATGAAAGTATATCCATAATCTAGATAATATCATGTTGTTAATATTATCTTACATATTTGCCTATTTTTTCTGTATTTAAGAATTTTTTTCTATAAAGATGCCGCCTCTCCTCTTGAAGTGTTTTCTTAATCAGATCGATTCTAGCTCTTTAAAGAAAAAAGATACTACATAACATCATAAGCACAGGATGTTACTTAGCGTAACTACATAAAGGAACTTAAAGAGGAATATGAACTACTGACCTATTATCAAGAAGACTATCCCAATCAACATCCTCCAGAGATGACGCATCCAAATTCAGAAGTCTGCATCAACAACACAGAGTTAGTCAAACTTCAAATTTAACTGTCACAGAGAGAGAGAGAGAGAGAGAGAGAGAGAGAGAGAGAGAGAGAGAGAGAATAATGTGTATTAGTATAATAAGGCAATGACACCCTTTTAGGGACTATTAATAATTTTATGCCACTTGAGATGGTTTATTCTGGAAAAACTATTAACATGCAGATCAAAGAAAAGGTATGCATGCTTGCTACATAAACAAAAAGAATAAATAATTTTTCTTTTTTAAAAACAATCTGCCTGCATGAAGGCTCCTTGCCTTTTGCTTCTAAGGGGACTTGAACCCAAGACCACCCAATCTCCTCTATGTGCCATTGAGCGACCCATCCATAAAAAGAGCAATGCAATTAAAAACAATCAAAGTGCATCATGTCCAACTTGTTGAGGACTCAGAAACAACTTCAATTCATATAGCATCAATAAACGATGCGTTTTTACAATGCACAACACACTTATTGTTCCCTCTCCTTCCCTACATTTTAAAAAGGAGTGCTCCCATAATTGAAAAACTTAATGAAAGATTAGTGCACAGATAATAGTGAAACTTACTCTTCCAGTAAACGGTTGTCGTCGTCAACATCCCATATCCCATCCTTTACCATAGGTGACAGCAGTTGATTGTACCTGATAAAGTAAAGAAGACACAGCACCTTAAACAATAAAACTGGGAGCAGTAATAGGCTGAACACAAGCATTAGATTTCCTTGGGCTTCTAAACAAAATGAACTCAAAATGTTAATAAATCAAGTACAAACCACTTTCTGCAGCAGTCTCCACCAGTTCTAGTTCCTATCACATGACTAATTGCTTCCCAACTGATGTTTTCCCGCAACTACCCACCAAATAATAGCTCAATTAGAGAACTGTAAACTGGCATCTAGTAAAACAAACGTCAAGAACTATGTAAACTCACCATTCCATACTGCGAGTCTTGCTTCTCAAACTTCCTCATCTCCCTATCCTTATTTACTAAATCAAATAAAGCCCGATACTCATCTTGTTTCCAATGACCTATGCCATAAATTATACACAGAAACCAAAAGAGAGGTCAGAGATTTCATTGAATACTTATATTAGGCCCCAAGCCCCAAGGAGCTGGAGATTTTTTCACTACCCTAATCAGTGACTGCAGGGGAGTCCTGCTCTACCACTAAAGGACCATTGAAGAACTTAACAACCTGATTCCTGCTAGGGGAGCTTAGTTTCAGGTTGCTGTAAGGGCTGCTCCCAGTAGGGGCGGAGTGCCACTGCTGAATCAGCTGGAAGAAAGTGTGAAGCATGCAGCTATTCTTGTTGAATATTTTAAGCATGTTCAGTTTCCATATCAGGCTTGGCCCTCCCAAGCTAGGTTTTGGGGGCCTTCAAAGAGTCTTACAGAAGGATGCAACATAGAAGATTCCTGTAGGGTATGCACTATTTTTCATTGAATCCCTCAGCAAGAGCAAGACTTCTACCTCCTCTGTTTGCAGGTCATTCAAGCCTGTTTGAAAATTCAGATTATGCCCTCCATTAAACCCCTTCTAATTTGGGGTCACCTGAAACTTTTTGGTTTTGTGATAAGTGGAAGAGTCTTGGGAAAGATTGGGGTAAAACCCAAGAGTTCTTCTAGCACATTGAATTGTATGTTATGTAGACCACTCTTGCATCCAAAACAAAAGTTCAATCAAACATTAGATCACATTCTGAAATACCTGTTCTCTTATTAGGTAAATTTATCCGGCGCCATGTTTCCCTTAAATGTTTTCGGCACCTGCCAAGCTGAGCTGCAAGACTTTTCCAGTCACCTCCATGAACTTCATAGTGCCTGTGTCCTTAAAGTGTTAGATGCCACTGCAAAAATAAGTTACGACTAACATATGCCATGACAAATTGGTCAGGATACAATACCAAAGAAAATTAAGTAAAGTAAATTCTTTTCACAAAGTAGCAAAAGAGATGAACATTAAAAGATAGATTTGCATTAATCAAATTGAACTGTTACAATTTACATTACCTTTGGATCATTTCATATTCATAAGGCTCCCAAAAGTGCTTCTCTGACCTCTCAAATATGATATGTGCCCGGTGGCTTACAGATAAGACTGGTCGCCAAGGCAGTGCGGCAGCTGAAATAATTAAATGTATTTTATAATGGCAATTAAAACTGATCAAAACAGAAGAGAAATCCAATTTGCAGCCACCAAATAGCAGTACAGAGGTCAATAGAGAGGTTATTTACATGCGGCCTCCACAAAATAAGCAAATTGTAAGCTTCTATGCCATTTTAGCGTGAAGATCAAAAGACAAATGCTTCCAAATATAGGCACTAATCATTGTCACTTTCTGCAATACTGCAGCTTTTTTTTTTTTTTTTGAAGAGAAAAAAAATTTGAGGAAAACTGCAGCTTAATTTGAATAATGAATGAAAACAAGGGTGCCAAATTTCTTAATTTTTTACGAGTATGTGTGATATATACCTTTAGGTTGTACCCCTAAACTAAGCAAGGTTGTAGCTGTTTTTTCCAAAGGGAGCAAATTAGTGCATTGGAAATAAGAGAAATGGTTAACTTCTCCATTACATTAGAAACATCTAAAGAAACTACCCACACAGGGCAGAAGGGAGAGGGAAAACCAACAAAGATCTTCTCTTGTTCCATGAGAAATGTATATTGCAGCTGATAACACAAACACACGTTCGCACACAGGGTAAAAGGGAGGTGAATGATCAACCAAATTCTTCTCCTGTTCCATGACAATGTCTATTGCAACTATTACACAATCAGCTGCATGAAATTCGATAAGTCCTTGAATGCCAAAGGATATCTTGACTACTAATTTAATCTAAACATACAAATCAAGGAAAGATCAAATGAAGGTAACTCAATCCAACAGCCATTATCGGATTATTGACTGGCATGACAAGGTTATGATTCAAGATAGCGCTTAAATAAGAAATGCTGCTTTTAAGTAGAATCTCAAAGCATCACATCCCCCTTCCTTAAAAATAATAAAAATAAATAAAAGATAGAAAGTAGTGGAGATGAATGAGGATGTGCATTTTATGAACTACATCACAAGAACAACATTTAATTTGTATATAACGAGAGTAAGAACAACAATCAATGCTCACCAATTTCATTCCAACAGCCCTTGAGTCCATGTTTTCTACTATTGAGAACCTTTTCCAAACCATAGTCGCCCAAGTTATTCTCCTAAATCACAAAAATCAAATGATCAGGAACTCTTTATAATCAATAAGCCGGTGTAGTAACATATCTCTTTGATTCCTCAAACTTACAAGTTATAACTCAAAAAAAGTTCTGCATTAGACTACTATCATAGCAATGTTGCACTTGAAAGAGGCCATTGAACACCATGTCCAGATAAGGAGTAAATATATCCTTTAGAAAACAAATACAAACTTTTTATTTCAAGAATATTAAACTTTTTATGAAAGAATCCAAGAATAAGTCAATGGACATCTTATTCCTGCACAAATTTTCAACTATTCTGCCTTTAAAACAGTCTCCCTTTCACCGATATAAACAATTTTTCCTACTCATCACTTTAAAACCAAAAAAAATAGTAATTCGTAATTATCGTACAAAAGACACATTAAAACTAGCCTCTTTTTATCAAATATTAAAACTAGTTGGACGTGTCTAATGCTGACTATAAATGGTGTGGCAGAACTCTTCCTTCCAGCAATAAACTGTTTCTAAGATCCACATAAAATATTCAAAACCCAATAGCATAGTTCTAAAATCTAAACACATAGCAAACATAAAAAATTGTGTTATGTTTGTTGCAATGAGAAAAAGTTTAAGACTTTTCTGAAAACAAGGAAAAATTGTGAATTCATCTAAAAGACATGAGATGTTAAGAAGCCACTACAAAGGGAAGAAAATAGAAAGATAGTACAATAAGCCCAAATAATCTACCAAGAAAGTGTTACACTTTATAAGGAATGCAGCACATATATAATCCACAAAAGTCAAAGAAAAACAACAAACTAAAACATATAATATATGATGAAAAATAACATATAAGAAATGCAACTAACCTTTATATAGTCAAAGACAGCTTTTTTAAGGATCTCATCCTCTTCTTGTGAGAAACGTTTCCCACGCACCAAATCCCCAGCATACTCTTCAGCTGAAGAATTTTTATCATTGGGGAATACATCCACCTTACTCGAAAAGCTCACTCTCTTGTGCTTTTTGCTTGGCTTAACATGTGAAAAGTGATCATCTTTATTTTGCTTTCTCTTTTGTGCATTAGATTCCCCCTCATAGTACTTGAGTGAAATATCTTCTCCTTCAATTACTTTTTCAGAACTATCCAATGTTTTGGTTTTACTGGCTTTGATGGTCATTTCATTCCCATTTTTTTTTAAAACCCCCCTCTTCTTCTTTTTCTTCTTCCCGTTGGAACCTTTAACAACACTATTACTGCTGATATCTTCATCTGGAATAGCCATTTTACTTCCCTTAGTAGATTTCTCTGTAGAAGGACCATCTGGACTAGGCGAGGCATCCTTATCCTTCAGATGATTTTTTGTTTCCTTATGATCATTTTTACTCTTCCCCTTTTCATTCACCAACATCACTGATTTTAATGACCCACTTCCACTAACCAGCTCATCACTTTTAAGAATATATTTCTTCTTCTCCTTTTTCTTCTCCTTCTTCTGCTCCTTCTTCTTCACCTTCTCCTTTACTTCATCATCATTTTCTTCAGTTGGAAAAGACTTTTTCATTCTATTGCTAAATTTCTTTGTCTCAGATTCATTAGAAGTAATGAAGGTATCTTTGTCCTTCACATGATTATTCTTTTCCTCATGCACATGATTATTCTTTTCCTCATGCACATTTTTACTCTTCTCCACCTTATCCATAAATATTACATACTCCTGTGACACAACTCCACTTGACTGCTCACCATCATTAAATATATCTTTCTTTTTCTGCAACTTCTTCTCCCTTTTTCTTATTTTGGCATCATTCACAGCTTCTTCATTTTCAATTTTCTCACCATTCTCCTCTTTGTCAATCTCCAGATCGTTCATTACTATCCGATGCTTCTTACTTGTTTGTTCACCAATCTCAAACACCTTGGCATCATCTGGCCCTGGAAAGAGACAAGCATCCTTTTCCTTCGTATTTTTCTTTTCTTCATGACTAATTACCTTCATAGGCTTTGAAATCCCCAACTCTCCATCATCAACAGGCTTGACAATTCCAGCATCATCATCTAGCCCATTCATTGTCTCAAATTTCCTCTTCTTCTTTTTCTTCTCCCTCTGAGGCACTTCTTTAACATCCCTACATCCAAGGTCAATATCACTATCCATATTGTGTGAATCAATGTGTGTGCCAATAATTCCACCATGGTTGACAGCAGCAGTAGTAGAAAAGTATTCTTTATCCTTCTTAGACCGTTTCTTTTTCTTCTCCAAGTGTATGGTTTCCTCCATTACTTGGAATATACGTACTAAGATATCTAAAAAGAGTGTGCCGAAAGAATTTGATCCACGAAATTTCTAATAATGAAGTCTTTGATCCTGAATACAGTTTATCTGTCCAAACTAAAATTCTCCTGTTGCAAACAAATGAAAATTTCTAAGACTGACAGCTATCAGTTATGCAAAAAAAAAAAAAAAAAAAACCCCTAGTCTGTAATTCAAAGTTAAACACTTGAATGAAACAAACTCACAATATAAGAAAGAATTAAAATAACTCATAGTATACTGAATGTCATAATTATCTGACTCACGTCCAATGTTTTACTTTTCCAATAAAAGAATTGCATCCCTATAAAAGAATAAAAAATGGTTTTAAAACAAATTATCTTTAGAAAAGCAATCACATCATTAATAAGAAAGCAAGAAAATAAAAAATAAGTTAATGCAAAATTTTGCAATAGAACAAACAATACCTTAAAGCAGCCACTAAAAAACTCAAAACCAACCGTCTGCGACCCAATTCTAAAATTGTTATCACCTTTATTTAGAAATTACTCATAGCGACATAACCCAACAACGCTGAATCATATGCATAGATCCATAACCATTAAGCCCGGGTTAATTTTTTCTTTTCAATCATCGCTATAGATAACCCATAAAAATGTATTTAGATATCCTGTCATCATGGTTATTTTACATCAACATCTTCAACATGCTATCTGTAAATATCCTATAAATAAGACTATAATTAAACAAAAAATAAAAAAATTTATTATTGAGATGTATCTTCACGAAGATCTGTCATGGTTTAGAACAACACATAAGAGACAAAGGACATAAGAGGGATTGAGAGAGCAGTACATATAAGAAGCAAAATATCGAAATAGAAATAGAAACTTAAGAGGACTTCAGCTTTTAGAACAACAAAAAGCAGTATAACACTCGTGCAGAAAAAAACTAAGTCATTCGCCTCAACAGAGGGTGTGTTCTACTCCTTTACAATCGGCTTAAAGTTCTTCAAGAAATCTTCACAGGCTCCAGAAATCTAATCTCATAAAAGAGAGGTTAAAGAATCTGATCTCATAGCAGCTTATAAATGTAAGCCAGTATCCTTTATTGAACTCAGAACCATAATGCTCATATTTGTCCCAGCATGTACATTTTGTCTTTCACATCAACTGTATCATCATCATCATCTCACCTTGAGTGAAAGACAGAAATTCAGATAGCATTGTAACTCTTATAAAGCTAATGAAACTTATGTAACATTTTGCATAACAGAGACCTCTTATTTTTGAGAAATTTCTTTCTAAGAAGGATAGAGAACGAAGAATTTTAAAGATAGCAGGCATTCAGAAAGTGCTTAAGACAGGTTGGCAAATATGAAAATAGAAAAGACTTCTATAAATTCAGAATATTTTGAGGTAGGATCAAGAAGTGAAAGTTCTTCACTGTAAGCACTTCTATAAAAGGTACTCAAAACAGGACAGGAAACTTCTTTTCACATGAAGAAACAGAGACAATAAGAGTTAGGGAGATAGAGGTCTATTTCAAAATGAAAACAAATTTCATTCCCTAAAAAGATAAATGAAATAACCAAAACCACTCGGCTACAATACAAGAAACAAATTTTTCAAAATGATATCTAAATCATTAAGTATCAGTGCCATAGCGAGGAAAGATATAAGAGACGCATACCCGAGGGATACTCCTGACTGAAATAACCGCAAAATGGAGGACAACAACTCGAACTAGAAAATCCTCACAAAGTTAATGTCAGAAACTTAAAAGGGCTCAACTTTAGAAAGAGAAACTTGATGACCAGGGAACCTATCAAACATTGGGTAAAGCTGTAAACCACTAAAATACTACAGGCGAGAAGGCTATCAGAGAAACAGGCATTAAAAATAAAATAAAAATGCGTTCTAAAGAAAGCAGAACAAAGAACCGAAATGGTGAAAAGCAGTGGAAATGACAGACTTTAAAAAAAGTGGGAATGCTTAGGAAAGAAAACAGCAAAACAAAAAGAAGATCACAAATTACTGCATAAAAAATTAGAACAATAGTTAACTGAGAGAAGAACGTTCCCAGACAGCAACCTAAGGAAAATAAAGTAGGTTTAAGCCTGTCCGATTTCAATTTCAGAAACAGAAAGGTAGAGGGCTTCAATTTCTGAGACCAAACAATAAAAAAAAATTTAAAAAAAAAAATCAGTAAAACTACCAGAGCGCCTAAGTATCAACCCTTCAATTCATATAATCTCGCCTTCGAACAGTTATACCGGAGATAGAGAGCCGAACATCAGTATCAGATAACTTACCGAGGCGGGAGCGAGAGACAGAACACTACAAAAGAGCGCGTTTAAGAGAGCCCGAGAGAGAGCGCACCAGCTGATCCGAACTCGAACCTGAGAGAGTCGCGAGGGCGAGTAGCATCAGTGGGAGCTGGCGTTTCGAACTTCTTTTTTAAGATTTCGTAAATTGTAAAACCTATTATTAGTATGAGACTCGGCCGAGAGTCACTGTTTGTGAGAAAATATAGTAATTTATCAATTAAATGTAAATAAAAATTAGATCGTTTCTGTAACTCTGTTCATCAGACCCGTAGACCAAAGAGAACCGGGTTCGTTACTAAACTGAACCGGACAGTTCAAATGAGCCCGCGGACTCGTTCTTTCTCAGTTCTTTCTGTGAAATTAAAGAACTCCACGTTTCCCGTGTGCTATTAAACTACCTCAAATCACTTTCGAAGCTTTGCTGCTTTGTTCTGCTTTCTTTCTTCTTCTTCTTTCCCGCAAAAAGCAACAGATACAGCGAGAAAAGTCTCCATTTTCGCCATTTTCCTGAGATTCTGTCGCGGACCCTCTCTTTCGTGGAGGCCATGAACCGTCTTCTGAAGGTCAAGGGCCTGTCTCCGACTCTGCTTTCGCTTCGGGGCTTTAGTGTTCTTAATTCTGAAAATGATCTTCTTGCACCTTCCTCCCTCTCCCTTAAGTCCCTGCCTCTCCGTCGAGATCCTGGAGATCGAAACGTCCAGTGGGTTTTTCTCGGCTGCCCCGGAGTTGGGAAGGGGACGTATGCTGGTCGGCTCTCTCAATTACTGGGTGTCCCTCATATCGCTACCGGAGATCTTGTGCGGGAAGAGCTCAACAGCTCTGGGCCTCTCGCCGAGCAAGTCAGTTATTTTTTTTCTTTTTTTTTTTGGAATTTTCCCGCAAGTGAGTTTGACGTTCAGCTTCTTGGCTGCGGTTATTTGCTTTGATTGTTGAATATGACGACCTTGACTTTTAGTTCTAATTTAGGGAGTGAAGAATTTTTGCTCCACTGCGTTTCTTTTACTCGTTTATTTTGTTTTCTTACTTCTGATGGAAAGTTGCGGACGGCACGGAAAAGTTTGTGGCTTTGTTTTCAAGAAGGGTCCAGCTATGTGACTTGACATCTTTGGCCTGTTTTATCTTTTGATCACCGAATGCTGCTATAAATTGTTCTGATTTTCTGTTAGAAAGTACTGGAATTAGTCGGTTTTTTGTCTACCTGAGCTAGCAAAGTTAATTTGATCTCCAACTTTGTATATAGACATTCAGCAGCTCGGATACTAAGATGAACTTCGGTGGACCGATTACCATTCTTACGTTTATGTTTTGGTAGTTGTCCTCACTGATAGAGCGACCAACATGTTGGATGTAACGCCTACTAGATTTTTGTAACTTTCCTTTTTCTTTGTTCCCTTGTTGCCAGGGGGCTCTTCTAACTTTACCTCCTTGATCTGGGTCAAAATCTCCATCTCATTGTAAAATTAAAATGAAACAGAATATGGAAAGTCATTTGAGAAGCCTTTCCATTGGATTTCTCATACTTCAATTTTGGTGCTACACAAAATCCATTATTCTGTAATTTTGGTGCTACCCAAAATCCATTATTCTGTAATTTTGGTGCTACTCAAAATCCATTATTCTATCTTTCCATGGTTTATTTGTTTATTCTACTGTGGTCCAATAATTGTCTCATGTCTGAAAATTCTACAGCCAATACATATCTGAAGTTTAAATTACTAATAGGAATGACCATCATGGGGTTGGCAAACATCTTCTAATCAGAAGGAAAACCCACAGTATCCGAATTGCAATGCAGTTGAATGAAGGTTTGGTGTCATTGCTATACTTGAAATGGCTGATTTGTTGTCAAAGACCCAACTGGTGACAACTCTTGACTCTCAACTACGAAGAGGTCAAAATGATTGTCCATGAAAACCATAGAACTGTTGCAAACACCTGGTTGAAAATAGCATAGTCAACTCGGTAAATGTAACCATTTGAGTCTTGGATATTGTAAACTCTTTCTTGCAGTCCAACATGTGTAGGGCAGCCCCTGCATTGATGCTTAAGTTTTCTACTCACAAAGGGTGACCATTTGAAGGGATTTATCAGTTCTGAACTCAAAACTTAAGTCAGCATCCACAGCTATCCCTGACAAGAGAGCTCATTGAATGGCTAAATTTCCAGAATATGCTGGATATAAAAAAAATAGATGAATGGTTTCTTAAAAGACCTTCTATTAATTGGCTTTTCCCTGGTAAGTTTTCGAGGCCCATTGTTCTCAAATATATCAACAACGAATACCTTCCAAAACATCTTAACATCTTACATTATCCCCATTGATTGCTCTTGGAGGTAGGAAAAGGAGAGAAGAAAGCAGATTCGATAACCACGTTCTTGATTGAATGCTCCCTAAATGTGGAAGTTGAGATTCATCTCTTGTAGGAAATTTTTTCACTAACAATATCATGAAGTTAAAGGGTAAAGGATTTCTTGTCATTATCTGGTTGATATTTAGAAATTTGTAGTCGTGGGAGATAGCATTTTTTCCTTTTTTCTTTTGATGTTTAAACTTTTTTTCCCTTTTTCTTTTGAGTTTAAAGTTAAGATTGCACTAACCATGTGGCAGACTCTTTACCAATGATTGAGCTCTTGTTATGAGGGGGGCCTTATAGTTTGTTCTCTTTATTACTTTTGCTTTATCAATAAATTGCACTTTCCTAGCCGGTGTATGTCGAAGGAGATTCCAAACTGGTAATCAGATGGGCAAAAGCAGGAAAGCCGCCTTGGAGACTAAAGCCTATTTTTGATGAGCTTAAACTGGTCACGGCAGAATGGAGTATTATTTGGAACAATATCCCTAGATCAGGAAACTCTCTGGCTGACTGCCTAGCAAAAGAAGGTGTCCATAGGAATACACTGCAAACGGGGCCTCAGTGGCCTTTGTAATCTATGTATCTCATTGTAAACTACTGTTTTTGTCAAAAAAAATAAATTGCACTTTCCTCAAACAAAAAAATAAAAAATAAAAAACTATGTTTACATTACTAAGTGAAACAGTGCATTATGCTTGTCATTATGTTAAAAGATGTACTTCATCATCTTGATTACTTGTGTGACTTCAGTGGGAGTATTTCAACATACTGCCTGACTTGCTATGTTAGTCTGTGGTAGCACTATTATATTGACCAATTATGCTAAATCGTTAGTTAACATGCTCTTTTCAGCTCAAAGAAATTGTGAATCAAGGCAAATTAGTATCAGATGAAACCATCATAAATCTTTTGTCAAAACGCCTTGAAGCTGGTGAATCTAAGGGAGAGACAGGTTTCATTCTTGATGGATTCCCACGAACAATAAGACAAGCGGTGAGCAACTTTATGATGGACCAGGGTAGGGTGCATTAAGACAATATCAATTATTTTTTATCAGTTGCTTACTTTTCATGGCTTATGAGTTAAACCTCATGTTGTTCATTTCATGTCCCTCTTATACCTCAGTCATTTGGCTTTCCTGTAAAATAGTCCTCTTTATTTTAATCATCATTACACTGTTATAAATTCTCTTCCTGTTCTTCTCTCTTTTCCTACTTAACAGGAGATATTGGATGGAGTGACTGACATTGATTTGGTGGTCAACCTCAAACTCAGAGAGGATGTACTTCTTGAGAAGTGTCTGGGAAGAAGGATATGTAGTCAGTGCGGTGGGAACTTCAACATTGCTGCCATTGATATTAAGAGTGAGAATGGCATGCCCGGAATCTGCATGCAACCACTTCTTCCACCCCCTCACTGTTCTGCTAAGCTCATCAGTCGATCTGATGATACGGAGGAAGTTGTAAAAGAGAGACTCAGGATATACAATGAAATGGTACATCGTCTCCCTCTCTCCCCCTCCCTCTTCTCTGTCTGTAGTCCAGTGGCAGTATGTAGTTTTTAAGTGATTACTTGACAATAAATATTTGTTTTTCAACATGCAGAGCCAGCCAGTAGAAGACTTTTATCGCAGCCGAGGGAAATTATTGGAGTTTGATTTACCAGGAGGAATCCCTGAGTCTTGGCCCAAGCTGTTGCAGGCGCTAAATCTCGACGATCATGATGATAAGCAGACTGCAGCTGCATAATTATATGTTAGCTAATGTTATAATTGGGTTTATTCTTCTCATGGTAATATATTAATCCATGTCAGTCATACCTGCTTGAATGGTATTTCAGTGGGGCTTTCTGGTTGAGGAACAGCTGCTGGAAGGGTTGTAAACAGGGGATTAATATGTTGTATTGATTGTCATAGCAGAAGAGTATAATGAATCCTAGTGAATTTCCACCATTTGAAGATGCTTCTCGTCTTCATTGCCTTTTGCGTGAGCTAATTGTTGTATCTGCTGTGTTCAATATCGATCACCTCATCATTCAGGAATCCAAATGGTTGGTGCCAGCTATTTGAATCCTCTAGTTAGGCATCCTTGGATCAGAATTCAAGCCAAGAAAAGAAAGATTCAGCATAAGTCCAGAAGAAACTTCTGTTGCAGTTCCCTCAACATCTGAGTGACTTAACAATCTGTACCCACATCTCATTTGTATTCTCTTACAGTTAAACGGTCCGTGGCATTACTACGAGCGTCTTCATCATTCTAAGCTATTTTGCAAATGATCTCAAAGTCCTTCATATATAACACCCTGAATTAGGAGCTCTGATTTACTGGTTTTATGCCCCTAGTTTATCTTTTCTTCAGCCACTTTAGAGGATGCAATCAGGAGCATGTAAAGCAAGAGAAAAATCTTCTGAAGATAAGATTCTTTTCCTTTCCTTTTCATCTTTAAAGAGTGGCTCTTGAAAGCATATACACTGCCACTGAGCTACAACTTTTTGTGATCTATGCTTTTCCGCGGGGAAGCAGTGTTTTTTCTATTCCACTCCACCTATCTCTTTCATGCATGATCTATACTTGCCGACAGTTTGGTTTCAATTACCGATCACATATTCTCTTACCATGAAGCGTGTTACTTTAATCTTTCATTAAAGTAGTAACAAATCTTTCATTTGAAATTCTGCGTTTCATTTAATAAATCTTAAAATCCCATATGCAATTAATTAAGCAACGGGTTTGTGACTTTGTATACGATCTGATATCGACACGAAATGAAAGAAGATGAAGAACATGGCCTAATCAAGGAAACCCACTTTTGAATCATCCCTTCTCACAAATCCATATCGGAACAAAAACACAGAAAAAGATCCCACGAAAGCTCAGAAATCTAAACCAGGCACATCAGAACTGATATAAACTCATAAAACCGAACTATTACAGAGTTCACTATCTCCGTTTATTGCAGAGAAGACAGACAAGACACGAAGAAGTGACGGGTGGACGAGTGACCCCGGGGCAGCCATGATTGATCAGGAACTAACAAGGCTTGACGCAGAAGCAGCGGCGGCGGAAGCCACGGCACCTGCCGGCGGGGAAGCCTTCGGTCTTGCAGACGTGGGCGCAGTTGCTGCCGCTCACGCAAGGCCCCTTGAAGTGGTGGCTCTGGGACTCGCACGTCCTGGCCTCTGCAACTCGGGGACCCATCTCCGGCCCTGCTTCATTCGTTCGTTCATCACAAAAAACCACTCTTTCAGTTAACCCTTCTTTCAGTTAACCCTTCACAAAACGGAAAAACGAAAAAGAGGAAGATGAAGCAAACCTGCGGCCAGGAGAAGAAGCGCGAGTAGGAAGATAGCCGGGAGGAGACGCGCATCGCGGGCTTCCATTGACAGGCAGCGAAAGAGAGAGCAGAGAGAGAGAGAGAGCTACAAAGAGGTCACTGAGCAGATGAATGGTGTGGTGAGTGAAGAAGGGGAAGGGGCATTTATAGCGAAATGGGTGCAGTTTTTTACCTCAACGTAAAGTGACTACACGATAGATTCAGTACAGGGTATCTACAGTTGTTTTACAGAAGATAACGTTCGTCTCTGCAAGCTCTGTAAGCCCACAGAAAAAGGAAAAGACACCGGAACAGACGCACCCGACAAGGACTAGTGGGTTATAGGGGGGGAGAAAAAGAAGGAAAAGGATACGTGGGTTTCAATTTTTTACGGGGCTTTTCGTGTTTGAAACATGGAAGATCGGCATTGGGAGTTTCTGGGACTCCATGGTATGTCGATCGTGAATGCTGAAAAGAATGTTAGATCCTTTTTCTCTCTTTCCTTCCTGTCATTCTTTTCTTTATGAAAAACTAAAGGGGAAGAGAATCACGGCTGCGAATTGCGATACATTACATCCTGGTATTTGCTTTCAGACTATAGCGTTCAGACCCGTCTCGAATTCTCTCGATATACTCTGCTTTTCCTGCTTTTTTTCCGTGGCGGATCTTCGTCATTCATGAGTTGGAAAGAGTACTGTTGTGGGTTAGGCAGAGACTCTGCTCGTCTCGAATGTCAACATAAAAAAGGACTTCGGAAATAGTAGATGCAGGCATGCAGGAGCTGTTACACATGTCACAGATTTTTTTTTTTTTTTTTTTTTTTTTTTTTGGCCTGGAGTGTTATTTTTCTTCTTTTTTAATCTCTTTCTGCTCTGAAACCCAGAAGAATTACGTAATCTTGGATGAAATGATGTTAATTAAATATTTAAAACAAACTTTAAATTTTAAAACGTTATTTAACATCAAGGGGGTGTAGCTCATATGGTAGAGCGCTCGCTTTGCATGCGAGAGGCACGGGGTTCGATTCCCCGCACCTCCATTCGTAAATTTTTATTTTTTACACTCCACTGTAATTCCTTTTTCATATATCCAACCGTGGATGTAGAACATTAAAGAGGACTCAGTTCCAGTTTTTCACTCTGCAATCTTTAGACCCAGATTTGAAGCCACTAAATTCATCACTTTAGAACCTCTGCGACATCGACAAGCACCGTCTTGAATACTGATATTCAATTTTACGTTCCACTCTTGAAGCCTGATCATGGATTTGCTCAAGCTTCAGCCGCTTTAAATCAGAAGACCCAACTCTCAGTCTTACCCACTTCATCGATCTCTTCCCCTTTCACTACTCCTTTGAGCCTTATCGCCATGAGTGACTTCAGAATTCAGATCCGTCTGGTCGAGTTCCGTGGCCCAAATGAAAAACCCATAACCAGGCACCCAAACCTGACCAAATATCGCAGCAGCAGTTCAGATTTCAGAACGGAAACAGAGAGAAACGGTTCCACGTGAAAAACTGGCCCCATTCTGTTCGAAACTCAGGTAAAGCTCTCATTACAGAAATCAAGAGATTCTAGACCAGTAATCACAGAACTTACAGAAGCCGCAGGCTCCATTGCTCTGAGCAGAGTGGGTAAAGAGAGAAGAAAAAAGGGGAAGAAGCACAGCAGGAGAAAAACGAAAGAGAGAAACGTACGGTTGTTTTTTCCAGTTTTGTCTCCCATCTGCAGCCTTACATCATAAGATTCCAGTAGTTAGTCCAAGATGACCATTGAATGCATGGCCTTGCAATCGCAGAGAGAGACTGCGCATCCAACTCCTCCGACCCAGTCTGCAATCGTATATGCCAGTGCGGTCTGCAAGCCTGAAATTAACCACCCTGCGTTTTTTTTTTTTTTTTTTTTGTCCCCGGCCTGAATTCCGCCATCTTTAAGAGCCACTGATGTCCATTTTTTCTCGTAGCAGCGACGCCGGTGGTGGGTTGTCGTTAGTCGTTACTCCGACTATGGCGGTGGACGGTGCCGGCGATGCATGGCGACGGTCGGAGAAGACGACAAAGGCGGGAGATAATAGAAACTCAGAAAGAGACAAATACAGTGAGCCGGTCCAGCAGATTTGACCACGAGCTTTGACTGGTCACGGAAGTCGTGGACCCCACTCTGAAGCAAGTCGTAGTACCCTCAAATCAGACGTATATTCCGAAATCACCCTCATGTAAGCGGGCGAAATGACGATCATCTTCCCTGCCGGCTCCCAGGCCGCGACAGAGCACGCGGCCTTATCAAAAGCGGGTGGAGTGTCTGCCTTTACCATAAAAGCATGGGGTTATTTTCGCCCTTTAGGAGGACGACGTCGAAGGCTTCTCATAAACGTCTCACCTTTACGACGAAGCTTCGTATCTCGGCTGTCGCGAATTAATGACGGCTTTTCCACTCTGGATTTTCAGAGGGGGTAGTTGGGTCCAATCCTTTTCACGAAAGGACAAATAAGTTCCTTCTAGGAAAAAAATAATAAAAAAATAAGAAGGGTATTTCCGTCTTTGTATAGCCAACATCTCGGAGCTCACGAAGGCTCCGAGTCCAAGCCGCTCCTACCAAAAGGAGGTACCGGAAAAAGCTGAAAAATTCTCTCCTTTTCAGAGGCAAGTGAAATGGTTCTCGAAATTATTTAATCGTAATAAAAAAAGAAAAAGAAGAAGAAGAAGAACCAGAGGCGCGTGATTCTTCAACACCATTACAGGATCGAGATGAAATAGGGAGTTGCAGAGGAAGAAAAATGAATCTTTTTTCAGGGAGAAACAAAGAATTGATACGGGGAGGAGCAGCAAGCAATGGCATTTACAGTTCTTTATATTTATGGGTTTTTTTTTGTTTTTTTTTGGGTTTCTGGGTTTATCTTATCTGGTTTCGCTTCGATCGGAGACGAGGGTGTGGACGGCGCCGGAGAGGTTATTGACGGCGGATATGAGTCCGGCGATGCCCTGACGGCTCGCCTCCGCTCTGTTCTCTTCCATTTGCAGCTTCCGCTCTTCCAGTTCCAAAACGTCGCGGTGGCGCTTCTCCTTCTTCTCCTCGCACGCCAGGAGCGTCCGAGACAGGACCGACGCGCTCCGCACGATGCTCGATCCCAGCGTCCGCAGCTTCCGGCGCTTGGTGTCGGAATCCGGTCGGTCGCTGCGCTCCGTTCCGGACGATTCCGTTGATTCAGCTGCTGAGAAAATCAAAGAAATCCCACATTGAGACGGAGTCTCTGTTTACGTAGCTAAAGAAAAAGCTTTGATCTGGAGCTTAGTTTGAGTAGCAATAGTAGTAGTAATGACGTGAAAATTTCCGATCGTGATCATGTCGCAGCCTCGGCCTGAATTCTTGTTTTCTGGGTCGAGGGTCTGGAGTGAACGAACCAGTGAATGATCATAAATCTTAAACCAGTGACTGCATTGAAGAATGACTGGAGTCATCTTCTTCGGGAAAATAAAATTTCTGGAGAAAAAATGGGTGAGAACTAAGAACAGAAATGAGAATCGTTTCGGTTATTTGTTTAATGATCGGGTTCTCCAAATGGAGCTAATTAATTAGTGTTTTATACGATCGGGTATACATACCGGAAAGTGGGTGCTCGGAGGGCGAAGCGGGCGGAGGCAGAGCAGGAAGGGCGGCGACGGTGGTGGTTTTGTGTGGAGCGGAGGAGCCGTGCTTGCGATTGATGACGTCCTGAAGGGCATCGAAGACCTCGAAGGCGAGATTGGTGGGCAAGTTCCGCTCCTTCCTCTCGTGCTTCTCCAGGTTCCAGTAAGGGGGACAGCGACGACGGTCCCCGGGGGCGGCGGCGGCGGCGGCGGACCTGGCCTGGTACTCCCTCACCTTCTTGTAGTCTCTCAGAAGGTTATCCCACTTGTCGTTGCACTGGTTCTGGCTGCGGAGGCACCCGTGCGCCCAGCAGTAGTTCTCCACCCACTTCCACCGCAGCTCCGCCGACTTGCACGACCCCGCGGAGGCGGCGGGGGAGGAGGAGGAGGAGGAGGAGGGTCTGGCGGGATCGAAGCCGCCGCCGCGGGCGCGGCGCTCGTCGTCGAGTTTCTTGGCGGTGATGAGGACAAGGGTCTCGTGGAGGGTCCACTTCCCCTTGCGGTACTCGCGGGGGTAATTGGGTGCCGCGGGCAGCGGCGGAGGCGGCGGAGGCGGTGGAGGAGGAGGCGGAGGAGGAGGGTGGTGCGTGTGGTGGTGGTGGTGGTGGTCGAGGAGGAGCGGCGCCGTCGGGGCGAGAGGGTCAGCCATGGATGCGGGTGCGGGGAGTCGGCGCCGGTCGAGAGAGAGTGAGAGTGTGAGACGGGGTCCGGTCGAGAGAGAGAGAGACGGGGACCGGTCTCGCTCCCTAACCCATGGAAACAAAGGGATGCAAATGAGTCAAATGACTTATGAGAGAGAGAGAGAGAGAGAGAGAGAGAGAGAGAGAGAGAGAGAGAGAGAGAGAGAGAGCTTCGTTATTTTTTTCCCCTTCCTGCTTATTACATCTTTATTACGTTATTTAATGATAATAAATTAATAAACATTATTATGAAATCTATAAGGGACCCAGTAGGAAGTGGGCCCCCCGTGGGCCCGCGAGCAGCTGACCAATGGGAAGTGAGGTCAAAGTAATTTGATTACTAAAAAATGGGGGTATTCTAATATTTTTAGCTGGACATGGTGTCCATGTGGAGGAGAAGGGCAGTTCGGTAAAAGTGAAGGGAGTGGTTTGACTGTCGGTTTGACCGCGGCATGTCAGAGGTGTCAGAGAGGCAGGGGGCAAACACACAAATACACTAAAACCGGTCACCCTCGATCCTGCCACCACCTTTTCCGACACCGGTCTCCGCCTCGGCGGCGACGATCGCCGGACGGCGGACGTGCCACCGGGCCCCACCACATCCGGACCCGCCGTCTCCGTCGACTTACCTATAGAATGGATAACCCCGTAATTGTGGACCTACTGCAAATCCGGACCCTACACAGACATCCTTGATGTATTGAAAAGCTTTCAGAGGTTTTTCAAATGCAATATCTCACATCGACCGCGTTGTAACCAGGTTGTAACTTGTTACTGAAAATTAGGAATAGTCTACATAATGGGGCTAGATACATAAAATGAATCAGAAGGAACGACCTGGATTAACAGTCCTATGGAATGTAAGATAAAGAGTAGTTTGCAGAAGTGGTAATGGAAAGATTATAACAGGGGAGACCCACAAAAATTACTCAAATAAAGAACTACTGATCCAGAAAAGATTTCATGAGAAAACTACAGAAACTGTATATATATACAATCCAAAAAGAAAAACCAGATACATTAATCAATATTTTGTGCTTCCATGCGAATGTATCTGCGGCAGCTGACAGGAAAGATAGAACTGTAATACAACATACCAAACCTTCTATTCCCAGGTAACAGAGATCATGGAGTTGGCAAGGCCTGATTCGTCCAAAGTCAAACTACTTGTGTAATCCAGAGTTCTTGATGCTCCGGGGATAGCTTGTGTTAGACGGAAACTGCGGCCGCCCTCGATGAGTTGTGAGGAGCAGAAAGACCACAGCAACTGGAACAACAGGAACAGACATTGGCTATAAACTTGAGTTAAAGAACTCTTTTTCACAGATAGATGATTACTAGAGCAATATGGATAACAGCTGATCTAGTTGGTGATGCATGTTGCACAACCCATTTGGTGTGTATGTGTGCGTGTGATAGCAGCGGATCGAGTCAGTGATACATGTTGCAAAACCACTTTGTGTGTATGTGTATGTTTCCTGAAGAAAAAACTGGCTAATGATAATGTGAACTTAACCAGTTGAGCCACTTAATGTGTTTACTGTGCAACTTGGTGCTCATGAATCCCGGTCAGTGTAGTGCCCTCGCCCAGAACAGTACCAGATGCAAGAAATCAAAACCACAGAAAGATTTGCCAACCCCAAAATTAAAGACGAGACTGTTTGAATAGCAATATCCAGGCTGCAGAACTGATGTTTTAAATAAATATTTACCTGGATCGGATCTGTACGGAGGAAATTCCTCTGAAGCCTTCGTCCATCGGGTAGTCGGACACCAACACGACAAAGAAGTGTTCTATCACCCTTTGGTTCTTCAGGAAGAGGTGGGTATGTAGGCACTTTACTTGAGCTACTCTCTGCATTCTTTTCAAGTTTGTCAGATTCTTCCTCTTCATCAAGTTTGGGTGGTTTGGTATCAACCTGAGTTGGCTTCACAACTTGTTTCTTGTCTTCTAAGGAAGCAGCTAATGCCCGTAAAAGCTCTTTGTCTTCCTCAACTGTTTCATCTTTCAGTAGATAAAACCACTAAGATTTTGTAGCCAAAAGTCATTTTCAATAAGACTTTTTCCCCTTTTTCAGAACCAGTTGAACAAAAAGGGTCTTGCACAGAGGAATAAAAAAGGGAAAACTGGAAATATCCAGATCAAAATGGCTTTAGTGTCAGTATAGATCATATTGACAGCCTGGACAACAATATGAAACATGTGGATGGCCCCCAAAACATAAGACCGTGTACACAAGATAGAACCCCCAAATCCATTCAAATGTGATCATCCTATTATGTTTCTAAATGATGTCACATTTTCTTTTAACTACAGGACTCTGACCAAAATTCTGATCAAGATAACATTAGTGTTCATGAAACCAGTAGCAAACATGTTCCTGAATCCCAAAGGACCCAAGAATGAGGTAGTGGGATCAAACAATACTTTCTAGATCCAACTACCAATGAATAAACATTAAAATGAAAAGTATGGTACACTTGTGGACCAGGGAATTCTTCTGATTCATTTGCATGAGAAACTGCTTTTTTTCTGGATGACATGAGGATTTGATTAGTGAATACACACTAATCACTTCCAAGTGATGTGCAGCAGTGCAGATTCCTCCCTGGACCAGTCGATGACACAATCATGATCAATAAGGCTAAGGATAATTAGCACTATGTCAGATCCAGCTTGTTAACCTATCTATTTACCAATTATAAGGAAGTCGTCTCCAAGAATATAGCAAGCACTAAAGTAGTGACAATAAGGTTCCTCAAATACCTGGCGGGATCATTTCAGCATAAGATTGAGCACTTGTAGGACTTTCTCTTAGACG
This sequence comes from Aristolochia fimbriata, assembly GCA_019845555.1. Classification (NCBI taxonomy): domain Eukaryota; kingdom Viridiplantae; phylum Streptophyta; class Magnoliopsida; order Piperales; family Aristolochiaceae; genus Aristolochia; species Aristolochia fimbriata. Next base: position 20,407,336 of record CM034083.1, read on the forward strand.
TTTATGAGAATGTACCCCACAATGATCTTTTGGACCTTTATCTAAGTATGGCACTAAATCCTGCAACAAAGAAGGTCCAACAATCAAACAAGAATAAACCAAAATGAAAGAAATGCTTCTAAAAGAACCAATTTTAATCAGAAAGCATCATTATTGGAACAAGGGACAACTACTTCAAGCAGCCTTCGGGAAACTAAGGCATCAAAATTATGAAATATTACCTCTAACAAACGCTCTGGTTCAATCATCCCATTCCAAGAACGCATTTTTTGCCCAGTAATTGGGTCAATTACCAGCACAACAGGAATGGCGTATAAATTATAATAGGTGCAAACTTTTCTTCCTTCACTTGTATCATCATACACCTAAATAAGATACACATGAGATAATTCACAAAGCTCATTGTTCTCCATCTATAACCAAATAGTGTTGGCAACAGAAAGCTATGTCAAATAAAACAAGACACTGATAAATAAATCAAAAAGGTTATAGAATACAAGAAAGAAGGCTTAAAACATTTCCAATTGTAGAAAAGAAGGTACCAAAGGGGGTACCTGCCAGAAAATGAAGTTACTACGGATTGTTTCTGCCACTGCCTCATTTGCCCATGTGTCTCTGTTGAGCTTCAGAAAGTGAAAACAGTTTGTGACTTTAAAGTAACAAATAATAGAAAACAAGGAACATGTATGAAAGGAGAAACTAGAGAGAAGCATTACAATGTGTGAGCTAAATTCCTTGGTAGATTGTATATTGACAAGAAGCCATTTACCCTGATGAGTAGCCTCTACCTTTGCCTGCAAAACGAGTATTGTGTCTTAAGAACATTTCCTGGTTGAATTTAAAGCTTAGCATACCTTTTTCTTGTGCCATGAAACACAGGTTCCACCAATAAAAATCTCTGAGGCCGACAACATATGACTCATTTCCTCCCAAATAAAACAAACTTATTTGTCGAACGATTTAAGACTTTTTCCTTAACAAAATTTGTTTATTGATGATCCCTACCCAATGCCCCAAACTATAGTGATGTAACAGAGAAGAGACTATTTATCTAGTGAGTCTTTGACTTAGTATTGAAGGTTTTATAAAAGGAAAGAAAGTTCAGCAAATTAACTTCTCAAAACAAAAAAAACAAAAAAAGGTTCTAAGGGTTCCCTTTCTCAAGCATTTTCTTATTAAAAAGAAAAACTATTTTAGTTCTATCTAGATTATGTCTCAAGCACCTTGTCAAAAGGACCATGGTACATTAAAGCAAAGGGAGGCCGGTACAGCGACGCAAGGTTGTCGCGAGGTGTTTCAGCAGCTGAAGAAGCACTTTGATCTGCTTCCCAAACAGCATGTCTTTTCGATTCCTCATCGAAGTTCCGGAATGCTATCCTTGAATTTGCCTCATGAACTGGATGGCCCGCCCTTGAGATTCTGAATAAAAAAATAAAACAAACAAAAAAATTAACCCTCCTAAAAGAAAACAAACATGTGCAACAAAACTCAATTGTTCACGCAGGACATCAAATGTTGAGAAGGAAAAACACAATATGGGAAATTAAGTTGCAAAGGTAAAGGTTTGATATTTCAAAAAAGGTGAAAAGTTAGCTGTAATGAAATTGGGTTGATAATTGGATAAAAAGTTCCACAATTTTCAGTTTCACGAAACATATAAGAGCTTGGTTCAGTGACTTGAGAATGAAAAAATTGTGATAGATGGACTCATTGCATATTCCAGTATCTCATCTTCCTCACATTTGTTATGTTCAGATACCTTCTTATTTTGCCTTTTCTGAGTAGAATAAGATCTGTTTTCAAAACTAAAGTAAACCTTCACGTTAAATTGGTGTATATGTCAATAAGGTAGCATAAGATACAATTAAAGTATCTTGATAATAAAAAGATTTTTTCCTAGCACATTTTGAGAAACTTATCTATTTACTCATTCTTTGAAGTACACTAGATTGTAGTATTATATAAATTGCCCATAGCACTTCTCCCTTGTCATAAGCAGCATGCCTCCCATAAATCTCACTGCATTGTCTGGAATTAAAGAAAACCTATTGTTCTTTTCTTCTCATCAAAGCAGGAAGCACGACTATTTGAATAGGAGAAGAGGTAGTTTCTTATATTTCCAATGGCACACACTTTCTTTTCTAAGAATATGGTAACAGAAGATATGATTATCACGTAGAATTGCTGTACTCCAAGAACCAAATAGAACCTTAAAAAAATGTGCAAAGAGCATTTTCAGTGAAAGTAAGCACATAGAGCAGGATCAATCCAACCATACCCATACAGTGTCGCATCATCATATAAAACCTCTCTTCTCACAGGTAGAGGAGGACGAACTTCATCATCCCCAGCAAGGCCTCCTACAGGTTCACTTCCATTATTTTCTTCCCATACACTACATCAAAGAAAAGTAAGTAATAATTGTTATAGTTTCTGTCTCTTCAACAGACCAAAACAAATTTCTGATAACAAGGCTCACAAGTATCGAAGATGAAGAAACACGGACACCAAAGAAAAGGGAATTGAACAAAACCAGACAATAGCCTGAAGAAAGATTGAAACATTACAAGGAGATTGCATATATACTTCAAAAACTGGAAATGTAAGAAAAATATTGAGAACAATTTTAGATGACAATCACTAACTTTAATTTCCAACCAGGTAGTTTGTTATTAAGATGAATTGCTGAAGTCCTAGCTGACAAAAAACAGAACCTCTAAAACTCAAAGTGTTCTCAGAAGGGGGAGTAACTTCTTCACTTTATCCTCACTACTCATGAACTCCTTCACTCGATTAATAAGAGTAGAAGCTTAATAACGTGCAGTGTGCTCTCAACAGGGTTATTTGGACCTTCTGATCCTATCTGTTATTTTCAAATGACTATAGATCTTTAAGAAACAACCAAGACATTAGAAACTGAAATCACAATTTCATCCTGCCCATGCCCCATTTTAGCAGACTGATCTGCCTCTGAGATAACCTCAAAAGGGAAGTGATTCCAAGAAATAGAGGAAGTCAAAGTAATGAGCCGGATTTTGCATGTATAGACTGTGAATAAGAGGATGAATTGAGGACATGAAGGGAAAACTGAGCTTGCAGAGGATCATGTTTCCAGAGCTCATCCTGAACCTGACCACTGTGCAACCCTAGCCTCACACTTGAATAGGTTTTCAGATTTCCAGTTTCGTTTTAGGTCAATAATGCTAATCCTCCTGGAGGTCCTCACGAAATAAAATTCTTTTTAATAATAAAAATACTCTTCAAAGAAAGCTAATTATTGATTCTGAAATGGACATACTCTTCATCACCGGACAATGGTTTAACATCTTCAGTGGGTTGTGAAGCCGAAGTTGATGGCAACCCTCCACCTTCATTTCCAATATAAAACAACTGAATAGCTTCTTCCAGCTGCCAACTTGTAGCCTGTAACAGTAGTAATGAATACACTTAGTAGTAGCTCAGAATAACTGATACTAGTTATCCAGCTTACAGTGTGATAAATAATAAAAGAACAGATCCTTCTTTCAGAAACTTTGTTCAAGAAAAATCCAAACATTACAACCCATTAATGAGCTACATTGGTGGGGAAAAACAAAATAAAATAAAATGGGCAAGGTAACGAAACGAAACTGTACAATTAAGAACATCCACTAGTCGAAGTGTCTCACCTTCCGGCCCCTACTAAAACTAATGCAACAAAATTTGCACAGCCCAGCAAACTTAAACTTCTCGTATCTTATAAACAAACATGTTGGCAACTTTTCATCTTAAAAAACCCACACGCGTTCCCCAGTACGAAGTAAAAATTAAAACAAAAACAAGAAACATATTTTTTTACGGAATTCCTCTATGAAACCCCAATAACTAAAAATGCTCCAAATTCCATCCCACGATTACACATTCACTGCCCTATTTTTTCATATCAGGACAACCCCATTAAAAACGACCTCCCACACTGCTGCAATCTGTATAACGAACATAACATTGAAGATTCCTTGACGGTAAATTTAACCAAAGATCCAAAATATCACTCACTTCAATCCAGGAAAAAAATCAACTCATTCTACGAAAGAACAAAAAAAAAAAAAAAAAACATCCGATGAATCTCACCTGCAGAAACTGTCTAGCCGTCTCGGCCGTTTGCCCAACGGCAATTTCTAGAAAAGATGAGACCATGCTCTGTTTCTCCGTCGATGTTAGAATGCTCTCCATCAATCCCAGCGCCCGGATTCGAATGACAAGATTAAATAGGAGGAGGTCTTTACTCTTTTCCCCTTATCTGTGGCGCTTTAGAAAAGGGGATAAATAGAAGAAGAGAAAGCTCTGAGATTTCTGCGCGCAGAAGCAACGATTTCTTTTCTGCTTTTGATTTGTTTTTAATCTAAGCCGAGGTAAAACCGAACCAAAACGAGAGAGGGAGAGAGAGTTCTCCTTCTCCACCAACTCAGTTCCCCTCGTCCTGGCGGCAGGAGCCCAACTTTCGCAAGGCAAATCCCTTTCACACGTGGATTGTTTTCCTCGAATAAAAAATTAAAATTTTTCTTAATCGTTAAATTAAAAAAAAAAAAAAAAAAAGACTAAAATTACCATGATTAGAGAGTTAAAACTTAAAACTTAAAAAATTAAAACTTAAAAATTTATTTTCATTATAAGATCACTACTAAGGAAATGTCTTAAAATTTAATTTCTTCTTTATTAAAAAAATTCTTTATAGCTAAGAAATACAGTTGAGTGAGATTATATCAATGTTTTAAAAACCGAACCGACCATCCAACCCGCCCTATGTCCGGTTTTAGTTAAACTCAGTTAGACCGGGTTGATCCGGTATATATTAATGCACCATATGTTACATATATTCAATATTTCTATAAGAAAAAAGGCAAAAATAATTTTGATAACAGTGAACTGGGCCGAATCAATAAGAACTGTTCAATTTGGTTTTTAAAACAATGGAATATAAAGAAAAATAGAGAAATGATATTTATACATGTAATTTTAAAGATAATATTGTACGCATCAAAATGTGCATGGCCCAAATTCAACAAGCCCAAGAACCCATCAACCCATCAACCAAGGCTCGTGGGCAGGCTTCAACTTATCTCAAGACCACTTACCATCGTCCACGGCAAAGTCCAATCGCAGTGCCGCATCAGCAACACAATCAGCATCCTCATCAGCAACAAAATCGAAAAGTTAACGCCAGTCAGCAATCAGAGTATACGTCACCTTCGAACGACTAAACCCAGTCGTTAACAGCAAGGGAGAAAGAGGGGCCACGATCTTGGTCTCTCTCCTCCCCTCTTCTTCCTCAACTTCACAGCAGAATGAGGATCACGATCCCCATTCTTAGGCAACGTCTCTCAACAGTCACACAGATCGACTACAAATAGCCAAAAGTTCCCTGTTCCAAGGGTGAAGAAATCGATTCCAAAAAAACACATCCCAACAAGTGAAGAACTCTCTCCCTCTCTCAAATCGAAGGACCCAAATTCCTTCTCAGAGGAGAAGTTCTCGCTCACAGAGGATCCGTCAAATCTTCGAAGCCAAGCAACTCGTCGCTCGTCGTTCCAACAGTTCAATCGGAGTAGCTCTACACGACTATCGGCAGCGTCACAAGTCGATACACGCGGAGCACAAATACCTCCATCCGACCGACCAACCGAAGCCTAACAGTTCGTACACACTCGTTCCAGCAACTCAAGTTCGACGTTCGTTCGCAGAAGCTTAAACTTCACCAAATTCACATGAATCAGAGGATTATTAGGAGATTGTACTCACATTTCCCTGACAAGCAATACACTATAACACAAATTATTCTAGAGTAATTGAAATATTCTCTCGGTCGCGCCTCTTCGCGGACCGGCGGATTTTTTATGAAACAAATATAATATAGTTATGAATTAGATTATCCTATAAATTATACACAAAAAACCGAACAGAACAGACCGCTATTTATCTTTTTTCCTATAGAAATATTAATTAACTAAATATAAAGTATAGACTATAGACTATAGGGTATAGTATTTAATGGTTGAACCGGGTTCAACCAAAATCGGATGGTTTGATGGCCGTTTGATGTTTAAAACATTTGTTTTAATTTGGTTAAGGAATTGGGCCGGGTTCTCGAGTCAGGCCAGTACCATCCGAATCAAATGGGTTTTGTTCAATATATATCATTGGACCTCAGGCTCAGATCCATTTAGTCTTTTGTATTGGGCTCTGCAAATCTCTTCAATGACTCCAAACCCCAATTCAAACCCATTAGTTCCATATATATATATATATATATATATATATATATATATATATATATATATATAGAGAGAGAGAGAGAGAGAGAGAGAGAGAGGATAAAAAAGAGAGAGAGGATAAAGAGAGAGAGGATAAAGAGAGAGAGGATAAAGAGAGAGAGGGTAAAGAGAGAAAGAGAGGGTCATGAAGAGAGAGAGAGATATTATTAGGAGAGAGGGTGAATATTATAGATATAGATGAAAGAGAGATTATTATTATTATAAAACAAGATTATTATATTATTATTTTAAAATATATTATTATTTTTAAACATATATATTATTTTTAAAATATTATTATTATTTTTAAATATATTATTATATATGCTTAAAGATATATATTAAATATATATGCGAAATATTATTATTATGCTTAAACATATTATTATTAAAAATTATTAGAGTGAAAAATATATTATTAAAAAATATTATTTAAGAAAAAATATTATTATTATTTAAAAATTATTATTATGCTTTAAAAATATTATTATTAAAACATATTATTATTGAAAACATTATTGTTAATGCGAAACATATTATTAAAATGCAAAAAATTATTAAAATGGTGGAAGAAAATGCTTAAATATTATTGAGAAAATAAAAATATTATTGTTAAGGCTTTTTTCTTAATTGTCAAATGAAAAAGGAAATATTATTGAAAAATGAAAAACATATTATTCTGAAAAAATATATTGTGAAGAGAAAAATATATAAGGTGAAGAGAAAACAAAAAAAGAAAAAATAAAGTATTGAAGAGAGAAAGAAGGTGAAATGAGAAATAAGGTGAAGAACAATTAAGGTGAAGAAGAAATAAGGTGAAGCTAAAAATATTAAGTGAAGAGAAAATATTAAGGTGAAAAAGAGAAAGAAGGTGAAGAGAGAAAGAGGGTGAAGAGAGAGAGGGTGAAAAGGACAGAAATATATAGAGAGAGAAAGAGGACAAGAGATCTAGAGAGAGAAGAAATCAGGGAGAGAGAGAGAGAGAGAGAAAAAAGAAAGACTTAGAGAGGGTGAGGGGGCAGATAGAGACCTAGAGGGAGAGAGAGAGAACAAATGAGAGAGAGAGAGAGAGAGAGCAAATATGAGAGAGAGAGAGAGAGAGAGAGAGAGAGAGAGAAACCATAATATATCAACTCATCTTCCACCACTTGAGTGATGACACTAGAGCTAATCTTTTCTATCTACATCTCATGTTGATGATCCAAAACAACCCTAAACATTTCACAATTATTGAAGGAAAAAAAAAAAGAATGGAAAAAGTGATAAAGATTGTAGCTAGCTACCACTATTTCATGCATCACCCCTCTATCCAATTATTTGCACCTTCCAAGTTCTTTCTTAATTCTTAATCTTTTGAACAAAAAGTGCCTCCTCCTTTTTAAAGTTTCAAAGGTCAAAATCCATGTGGCCTTTTAATCTTTCCTTTTCAGAACAAAAACTCCTTCAATTTAAAGTTTTACTAATCCAACAGAATGAGAATGGCCAACCCTAGAGAGGTTCATTAAAATCAGAAGTTTCTAATCTTAATCTCATGCTTTTTAATATAAATTGAACAATGTTACAAGTTCCAAGGTTAGGACAAGTGCCCTTAACAAAAAACAAAAAATGAGGCAATCCTTTTGACACATTGAGGATGTAGTTTTATGTACAATGTCTTATCTCATGGATAAAGCTACTAGAGTGGTGTTTCAAGTAAAGCAGGTGGACTTTGTCTTCTTCAAGGGATAAAGATGGATTTTATTTTTTTTAATATTTTTCAGGGCGACAATGGAGCACTAACCATGAAGCTAATTATTTTGTTTTTGAAATGCATTCTTTTCCAATGCATGGTTGGGGACTTGTCTTGTATGAATATTAAAAATTTAAAGGGTGACTCAAGTATAAGTGTCAAAATCCAACTTGGGGGCTTATATTTATGAGAAGTTCTCTTGTTGTTTCTAAGCAGTTTCTCAGGGGGTGGAAAATTTGACATTTGAAGATGATCATTATTTGACTTGATTATACTTGACTTGATTAATTAATTTGGAGAAGTTTGCGTTGTTCACACGTAAACTCTTTGTAATTCAGTAGAAAACTAACTCCATCAAGTTAATCTATTTCTGTTGTAGAAAATTTTTCGAGGTAAACGTTAAGGTCTTTATTAACACTAATTAATTGTCTACTATCTCATCGAACACTTTTTATTCTGAAAACAAAATCAATATGTCTACTATGAACTCCGCCTGCACGTGAAATATCAATACTTTACTTTGAGACATTTTAAATCTTGAAAATTGTTTTTTTTTTTCCAAATATATTATAAGAGACATATATAATTAGGTCTATCATTTAGAGATCAAGCTTATGGTTTACATGCATTAGAATCAAAACTAAGGGTTTGAAGTTCAACTATATGTAGCTTAGAATTATAAAATTGAATCAAGGGTTTAAATTCTATATTTTTGATTCACATTGTTAATGATTTTGAAGTTTATGCATGGTTTATATATATGTATAGAATAAAAATTAAGCATTTAGGGTTTTGTGTTACCTTCTTAAAGCTTGAGATGAGACGTATATATATATATATATATATATATTTTCAACATAAACGTTCACCCTTTTGGTTGGTCTCAAGAGTAGAGCCTTCCCAGTACCACAGTGATCTTCACCGCGCGAGTACTCTCCTATTGATACTTAATGTTGCATTTGGCAGACTTTCTTCTGAAAAAACAGAAGTCAAGATTCAGATAATTATAATCTACTCCCAAAATCAAATCAATATTATATCAACTTCACAGTGTCTGCAACTTTTAACTCAGTTCAACTCTCTTTCCCAACATTGTTTTTCTGGGTTTCCCCACTGCTCTCCATCCTCTCACGTCACCATGTTTCAGTTTCCTATTCATCCAAAGCCATTAACAATTCCCTGGAAAGAGACGCCGACCTGAAATTCCTGAAAAAGTAGTTGGTGTAGGAAACTATATATGTACGAAACCCAAAAAGGAGAAAGAAAGAAAGAAAGAAAGAAAGAAGCAAAGAAGGCGAAAAAAAGAATGGGTCAGGGAAATTCCAGGCTATTCTGCTACTGCAGCCATTGGAGTACTTCATAGTCAGGAAGCTGGGACCGGCAGAGGATTAATATTTATGTGTTTAAGGAGCTAGCACTTGCAGAAGCGTCTCGGATTAAAAATTGATTGAGGTCACCTTTTGGGATGTCGCGTGCATCTGCACTATCTTTGGCCTGGTTTAAAGAAGAGAGTGAAGCTTCTTTTTCTGGGTCTAGACAAGTGTAAAGCAGTGGCTCCAGTTCGCCTGGTTTTTTTCTTCTACTTTTGAAGGATGTAGAAGACAGATTAAGCGGCCACTGAGATAATGGGATAATAATCTTTCGGTTTTGGAATGTGGGTCGGTCTCTGTTTCACCTACTTGAAAGGGATATTATCGGTTGATTATAATCCGTTTAGACTAAAAAAATGTTTATAAAAAGAAGGTTTTAGAACTAAGCTATAGTTTAATATTCCCATTATTACAGAAGAGTTACATTCCTAAATGTTTTTGTTATGGCAAGTATTCCATCGTTAGTCGAAGCACAGGTACGTCTGTATTAATGATCAAAGAACCAATAATATGTAGTTTGCTTTCGCCAAACTGTCCATCTTATATAAAAGGTTAGATATAAAAGGTTAGAAGTGTTTTAATTAGTACGTAAGTGATGATCAATTCATAGCTGAAAATTAATTACCAGTTGATTTTATATTGTGTTATAATATTGGTTCATTAAGAATAAGCCGGTTTAGGAACTTAAATAACTGTTGTTTACTTCCGTATATCACTAATGATTTCCTAAATTTATTTGTTATGGTAATTAATTTGATAGTTCTATTAATCTAAGTCGGGGAACGATACAAACCCATAATCTGGAATTAAATTAGTCCATCAAACTACTGTCTAAAAGATTCAAAAGAGTTCACATAAATGGTATATTAAAGCTTGAAACAAGTTGATATTAAGTGGAACTTATTAAGTGGAACTTATTTGATTCTATAAGACAATTAGCCATGTTAGTGAATGTGATAAGTTATGAACAAAATGATATAATCATAAAAGAAAACATAGTACCTTTGGTGAGGGTCAAGTGTTTATAGTTTGTAAAAGATTAGGTAGAAGAACACAATAAGGGTGGGACTCCTTTTAGGGTTTTAGTGGGGTTGGACTTGAAGAACATAGGTGGAGAGGGCTATAAATTTGAGTATTATAAGGTTGTGACTCATGTACATCATTCTTTCACAGGTGTAACATTAGACTACTAGGAAAAATAATTTTATTTATATGTGGGAAGGGATGCATTGAAACAGAAAATGAGAGCCTATAAATTAACAAGTCCTTTGAAGGATGGGATTTATTCACCTCATGCAATGTGATGGTTATATTCATAGTTCATACACCACAAAAAGTATCCTATAGTTAGCCTCAAATGCTAAATAGTTGCAAAGCAAGTGCAGTCTCAATGCACAGTAGTCAAACTAATTAAGACTAATTAATCAGCAAAAGTGTCAATCTAACAATGACCCGTTCGAGGAAAGTCGGCCATTAATGCATCCACGACATGGTACGATGGTATATCAATGTTTGCTCACCACACGCTCGTGCCTAAAGAACATGAAAGCGACTCGAAAACTCATTTGTTCCACAAGACCTTCCTAAGACCTAACTAAAGCTGACTTGAGATTGTTCTGGGAGGGGTATTAGCAATATTAATTTCCTCTTCCTTGAACCAAAGAAGAACTGTAAAAGATGAAAAAGGATATGATTCATGTGGCCATAAGGCTTTCCTACCTGTGAATACAACAAAAACACCCCCCCAATAGGCCTTGCTTACACAAGGCAATTTTAGAAGAAGCCAATGAAGTTTGGGTGTGTAAAGTGGAAATTGTAGTGGAAGTGGATGTCACGTAGCTTCAACTGCGACGTGTATTGCCACCATCGAATCGAAAAGTTGCCCAAAAGACTAAGGTTTCTCGACTAATTGGGTGCTTATGTCAAGCTGATCAATCTTAATTATTATTAATAATGATGTTAAAGGATTAATATTGTAAGCACTAAAGTCTAAGCCCTAAAATGTATGTGGTTTGAAGCCAATTAACTGTCGCCATTTCAACAACGTACATGTTCCAACCGCTTAACGAACCAATTTCTCACAAATGGGTGATTTTAGATAGAGAAAGAAAGAGAGCTCAATCTCTTGTTGATATTCTAATGCCTAGAATTAGACCTTGTAAAGAGAACTGATTAATTAAGAAAAGAAATAGTTTAGCTTGCTTCCACAGTGGTTAATTAAGCTCTAACTGGTTGATCATAAAGTGGGAGGTGGGATCAGTATTGCTAGAACATATGAGCTTTCTGATCAAGATCATGGAAAAGGATTACAGGGGCACAAACCAAATGTGCCCCTATAAGGCGTGACAGCCTGCGAGGGTCACCGACAGTGCGACAATGCTTCGGCAAGAGATGTTAGGGACATCGAATTCATCCCCTAGGGACAAAGAAGAGTGTTGTTTTCAAGCAGGCCAGTCTTCTATCCTTATTCATCCCCAATTTATCTGAACCATGATAGCAACTATCAAGTGGGCGTTTTGTTTCTGTAGCTGACTTGAGGCTAGGGTTGACAGAAAATAAATGGACAGTTTGATCTAGAAGAGTACTAACTGTGAGGTCTGCAATATCCCTAATTTTTAACTTAAAAAATGACAAAAACTAACAAACAATTTGGATGGAAAAAGCTGAGTTTTGGCAATTTCAGTGATCTCAGATATGCAAGGTCAAGAAACTGCCAAGCACTGAAAGTTTTTGATTTCCTAGTTTTGGATGTATGCCCTTGGCACATCCTTAGATCAAATTATTCAATTGGAATTGACAATTTAAGCAAGTATATATGATCATATGTGAAGCAAGCCAAACATCTACTCATATATGCTTTCTTCAAGACAATATTTTGTCACCTGTCATGTATCCAACATACACATATGCATGTAGCCATTTTCTTGGAATGTTTGTTGAACCTTTCAGATTGGTTTTTTGAGCGGCCTTACCCAAATTTGAAGGATATATATTCCAGATTTAAAATATATATATATATATATATATATATATATATATATATATATATATATATATATATATATATATTTTTTTTTTTTTTTTTTTTTTTTTTTTTTTTTAAAAATTTTTATTTTCCTGAAGCAAATTAGGAAGGCATCAATTGCTTCCTCCATGGTCATCCACTCCTGTCACCTTTTCCTCTACTTGGGATTGTTCCCATTTTGTACTATATTCTCTTTGTTTCTGGAAGTCCAACTGAGAAGATTTGTCATGTTGTGATGAATGGGGCTAAGAAGCTGTTGCTCCACTTTCTGTTGCACAATTCCTTGGCAATATTCTTAATTCGCTGTAATTTCTCATGTAAAAAAATGGTCACTAATTAAGAAAGAGTAGTATTTTCATTTTTGACATTCAACTTCATATTTGAGCCGTATATCTTCCCTTAATTGACAGGATTTTTTTGCTTTCCAAGAATTGATCACTATAATCTTAGCTAAGAACGTATGCTTAACTTAACAGTTGCCCCCAGGGGCTTGCAATCATTCACTGGTAATGCAAGCTACAGTCTCAGTGAAGAAGACAGGAATCAAATCTACTTACAAGGATATTTCAGCTTAATTTGCTGATGGCTGGCTGATTTAATAACACCACTCAACCTAGACAGGCAATATAGTTTTGGAAATTTGTGATCGTGATATGTTTAAGAGTGATAAGGTTTTGCTATATATATATATGGCGTGTAAAAGGGCAAAAAAAGCTTGTTTCCCACCAGCATTAACTGTGGGAATTGGATTCTTTGTCTTGTTCTTACATGGAAGAAACCAATGGCTCCAAGCTGCCCTGTTGCTCCTTAAATAGCATTCTTAGGTTTTCATCTAGAGAAGGGAAATTAAACAGTTACTTAGTAGACAATACCAGCACCCACTCTCATACCCTTGTCATGCATGAGAGAGACAGAGGGAGAAAGAGATTTAGAGATAGGGAGAAGATGGAGGGGGAGAAGGAGAGTGGGGTAGAGAGTCCAATATATAAATCCATCCTTGGGCTACCATGTTCTCCTCTCTGCAGACACCTCACCCTATGTCATGGAAGAGGAAGAGAGAGAGAGAGAGAGAGAGAGAGAGAGAGAGAAACCAAATGAGAGAGAGAGCAAATGAGACCGGAGAGAGAACAAAGGAGAAAGGAGAGAGACCAAATGAGAGAGTAAAAGGAAATGAGAGAGAGAGAGAGAGAGAGAGAGAGAGAGAGAGAGAGCAAAATGAGAGAGAGAGAGAGAGAGAGCAAATGTGAGAGAGAGAGAGAGAGAGCAAATGAGAGAGAGAGAGAGAGTCCAAGAAACAAAACCTTGGGACACAATGCCCCTCTCCTCTTACCACCCTTTGTATAATTATTGCACACCACTTTAGTGGAAAACCAGAATTGTGCATATTCTATTGTCTGCCCCCGATAATTTAAATCCACACACACATTCCTTCTCCACCGGATAACTCCTTAAATCCCCCCCCACTACACCAAACCCAATAAAGGGAAACCCTGAGAGACCCAAACTTCTCCCATACATACAACACTACTTCCAATCCTTCCCCTGATCTTCTTAACACCCCAGCAGCAGCAGCAGCAGCAGCAGCTCACATTATGGGAGAGCAGTGCTCTGAAACCTCAGTTGCCTCGTCTTCAACACCCAACTGGTGGGAGCTCCATTCGAGTCCTCTTCCTTCCTGGTCCACCAGCTCCAATCATCCATGGCAGCCCAGGAACGTTAACCCCCCATCCAACTCCTCCTGCGAAGAGGACATGATCTCCATCTCCACCTCCTTCACCAATGCCTCCAACCACTCCGGCCTCAGCGACGACTCCCCCCGCGACCTCGCCGAGCCCACCTCCGCCGCCACAGCGGATTTGCCCGGAGAACCCTCTTCCGAGAACCATTTATGGAGCCAGGTTTTGCTGTAAGTAGTACTACCCCCCCTCCCCTTCTTCCATTAATGGCCGCCTTGGTGTCCACACTGCACCCTCCTGCATGATTGATCTTTGGTCGAAGTGGAGGAAGAATATACGGTTAAAGAAACATTAGAAAAAGACATCCATATAGGTTGGCACAAAAGAAAAAAGCCGTGTTAAAAGAATTCTCAAAGACCCCCTTTTTACCAATATAATCAACCCCAATCAGTACTCTACTCCTTCCTCAAACTCCCCACCCATGGAAATTCAACCTTCTTCATCTCTTCCAGATTTCTAACACCATCTTCCTTCTCCTTATCAACTTCTTCCTCTTCTTCATCTGCTACATGTTGCTTCTTCTTCTTCTTCTTCTTCCTCATCATCATCATTAATTAAATTCATCTGGGTGTGAATCTTCTTCTTATCATTTCTCTGAGACCCAGTTTTTGTTTTGGTGCAGAGGCATCGGAACGAGCAGAGTCGATCCACGTAACGGATCACAAGACGACACGGACAACTTCCTGGCTGCACTCACCTCCAAAACCCTCACCACCGAGGTCACCATGTTCGAGCCCCCCTGCAGCGACCACTACACCACCAAGAAACCCGACCACACCTGGGAATTCTCCTCCATGACCTACGACGCCGCCACCTCCATGGAGCACGAAACCCAGTACATGGTTAACAACCTGAAACAAGAACAACCTCTTTACAATCATGGGTCCTTCGCGAACGGATCCAGCTCGAGCTATTTTCAGTGTTACGGGCATAACAACGTTCCCTCCTCGTCGTCCTTGGCGAGGCCGGCGAGCGGCGCCGGACTTGGGTACTCTCATCATATGGGCTCTGCTCATGGATTATCTGACGTGCCGTGGTCGCAGACGAGGCAGTTCGCGGACCTTATATCATTTGGAGCTGCAGGCTGCTTGAATAATAACAAGCCGTTGATGGAGTTGCAGAGTAGTTCGAGTAAGATTAATGGCATCAAAGGCTCCGTTCCCGCTGAGACTAACAAGAAGCAAGGACATGAGATTACACTCCAGGTATATATATATATATATATATCCTTAGAAATGAATCAAAACTGTAGCTACTTTACTAGAAGTTTCGCTTAAGTCAGAAACTTGTTTCAGGGTATATAGTTTTTGAATGAATGCTAGTTGATTTTTGTTATTAATGGACATGGTGGTGCAAGTTGCAGACTAGAGGCAATGGGAGAGGAACGGGAAATCAAAGCGAGGGCAAGAAGAAGAGAACTGAAGATAACTCTGAGACTCTGTTCAAGAAGCCAAAGAACGAGGGTTCTACAGCTTCGTCTCCTAAGGTGAGGGAACAAAACAAAGAAAAGGGTGAAGCGTGTAGCCAGTTACCATTGCATGCAATTGAAACTCTTTAGTTTCTTACAGGTGCAGGCTCCGAAGGTGAAGTTGGGAGATCGAATTACAGCCCTACAGCAGATAGTATCACCATTTGGAAAGGTACTATATATATATTAAGAGAAAACATTTTTTTTTTTAAACATAAAAATAAAAAAGATAATTTTAAGAACATGAATATTCATATAGTATCCCTGAAATTTGTATCATGGTTTCTGTTCTTTCAGACGGATACTGCCTCTGTGTTACTGGAAGCAATTGGATACATCAAGTTCCTGCAAGAACAAGTTCAGGTAACATTTTTCACCCATATATACTCAAGAGCAAGTTCCGAAGCCATTTGATCACACTACAAGAAAAAATCTTTTTTAGTTACATACAAAAAGGTTAAAAAAAATATATATGTTTTAATATTTTTTTTTTTTTTTATATATATGCAGCTTCTCAGCAACCCATACTTGAAGACTGGTGCTAGCAAGGTAGGTTGAATAGATCCTTATTTCTTCCACTCAACATCATTCACAAAACATATAAAAAAAAACATATTCTGAGATATAATCAATGGTGATGATCAGGATCACACTTCATGGGGAGCTCTAGAAAGGGATCATAATTCAGAGGGAATGCTTGACCTGAGGAGCAGAGGACTTTGTCTCGTTCCGATCTCATGTACTCCACAAATTTACAGAGAAAATACCGGACCAGATTACTGGACGCCCACATACAGAGGATGCTTATACAGATGAAAGAAGCCTGAAAAATCAATATTTTTGTTTTTTTAATATTAATTTTCTGATCTTATGTATATCTCTTCTAGCTGAAACCATGCAAAGGGATCTTCTCATTCCATATCTCCCAGCCAAGCTGCTCAAGAACAAAACTAGTAGGACTAGCTAGCCCCTTACTCAAATGATCGAACATCTGTCTACTGAAATAAAAGCTTGAAAAATAAAGTTATACCCTGTATTGGTAGTTAAATGTACAGTGTACAGAAATCATCGTTTCTGTAGATGAAATCATGAAATGAGACTGTTATATAATACCATAGTTTCAGTCCCTGCAAGTCTGCAACTGTGCTTCTGCATGCCTACTGTTCGAAGAAATGACACAGAGGGATATGAGTTCGCCTCCTCACATGATAGTGCGAAGGTGATGTAAAATTTCAAGCACGCCTGCCACTGTTCGCATATGACAAACCACAATTTGTCCGAGAGACAAGACACCGACACGGATGTGAAAACGGAACACCGCACCTGGAAATTTTTTGTTTCCGAGTTAGACAAGATAAGAACACCGGGAGTCAAATCGTGTAAAACAATAGGGAGTCCACTCCACTCACCCTGACTGTAGCATTAATGCTGACAACCATCGGTTTCAGAGAAGTTTTCAAGTGCAAATGATAGGAGGGAAAGAAGGAAGGGAAGCAGAGAAAGGGGTTTTAGTGCTTTTTGAACGTGGCCACCTTGACCCTCTTGCAGTTTCTCAACCTCGGAAATCATTTCGGAATGGCAGGAGAAGGGAGAGAGAGGGAGCAGGTATGGGGAAAAGGTCAAAGAGGAGATGAGCATAAAGTGCAGAGCAGCCGTGGGTGGTGGACTCAATGAGAACCAGGGAGAATCTTGCCCTGGTCTGGGAATGGTCTGCCTCCCTTATTCTTTGCTTCATTCCATGGAACAGAAGAAAAAAACCATGGCCATGAGTTTCTTCGCGTCAATCTTCACCAGACGGAGACCACACATTTCGCCAAAACTTGGTCCCTCGTTTTATACACCATAAGTAACCAAAATGGAGGTCGAATTTGAAACACTTTCTTACCCACATTCATGGCTTTTCTTTGCTCTTCAGTTTCCTCTCTGACAATGTATTGGGAAAAGGGACTAATAAACAAACCAATTTAACTCAGCTGGGTTTTCCCATTTATGAGTTATTGCAACTTTAAGAAGGACTTCATATACCCAACAAAAAAACCTAAGCCTCAAGAGAACACATGTTCATGGTTTCATAATATAAATATAGTGGCATTATCATCTTATAATTCAAATACCTATGATCTCTTTGAAGACACAGAAACATGTGATATACGCGTAATAATCTTGTATGTCAAGATTCAGAAGGCATTATATGCTTAAAAGAAACGTTTGCAGTTGAGAATTGCAAAGTCAAGAAGGCATTATATGCTTAAAAGAAACGTTTGCAGTTGAGAATTGCAAAGTCAAGAAGGCATTATATGCTTAAAAGAAACGTTTGCAGTTGAGAATTGCAAAGTCATGCAAGCACTTTTTCCTCTAAGAGGAACCAAGCCAACTGCACTATTTCCACAGGAGTGGAGCCATTACTTTGTAGAAAATAGAATCACGTCTCTTCTTGTATCAGCTGTATATAAACTGAATCCAGAACACATTATAAAAAGCACCCAAACCTCTGGTCAAATTCTTCTAAACAACACTACGAAAGATGATCACATCATAACTGGTAATACACAAGAAATAGGAGGCTTTCCAACTGTACATATGTTGTATTCCACAGTCGAAATTGTTTCTGATTAACAAATGATCTGCAATGCCAGCAGAAGATGTTGGTTATGGAAGGGCAAGGTGGACGCATATCGGCTCAATCCTCTAAATCAACAAAACCCTGCAAAGTTGACACAAGACTTGTCCTTCTGTACCTGAAAGCAGATAATATTCATATGAATAACCAACTAAGAAAATTGATGAAGAGTCCGAACAGTTCCATATGGTTTGGACAACAGAACAATTTTGCATTTCAAATAGTTTAATATGGTTTGTGGTCTGCATTTGTCATTCATAGGTAACCGATCTAAAGCAAAAAAAGATACTGAACTTCATTCCCTCATGAATCTCAAGGTAAATAGAGGCAGAAACAATAGAACAACATTGTTAAATGAGACTCAGTAAACTGTCACTGTACAGCTCCGTACATTTCATTTACCAATAAATCAAAGGTGAACTAGACACAATTCTCTAAATCTTAGAACACAATTGTTTAAAGATGTAAATAATGATTCGTCCTGAGGTTTCCATCAGAATAGAAGTAAGCAAGGTACATGTGCATAACAACATCTAACAACTGTATCTGCAATTCATTAAACTTTTTTATACAGCTTAAAATGACCACTTTCCAAATAGTTCAACTCCCAAGGTTTCACTGCAGCCTCATGAGTCATGACTACAAATTCACTTCAATAGATGGTGTCAAATGGCTCAAAAACAGATAACAACCTCCCCAATGGAAAGTGCCAGAGTCAACACAATGAACAGTCCATAGTATCTAAATATTAGTAGATGATAGATGACTGCGTGGAAATGTCACAATGCTAACACTTCTGGCTCAAGTGGCTTGCCCTTTAGGCAGCCTGATCTCCCTTGGTAATGTAAGGATTCTTCTTCAGAACCTTCGTCACAAGAGCACAATCTGCGTTCTGACCATTTAAAGGGACAAAGAAGCCAACTTCTTGTGAAATTTCATAGACAGATTACTCAGCAGTGAAAACTTCAGAGGAAGAAAAAAGGAAATGAGAATCTAAATTCTGAATTTTTTTTCTTTTAGAGAAACAGAGAATAATGCATAAATGAAGAAGCCCAATTTGGGATAGTACAAGGAGGAAACCTAAGCCTCAAGTATGGAAAATTCTAATAGTGTTAATAAGCACAATGGGTAAGGTAGTACCAAGAAACGGAGAGGGGGGACAAAATCCAACCTTAACTACAGCTGTTAATGTCCTCAGTAGTTCAACGAAGTAAAGACCCATGATAATTCCATCAAGACGCCATTTTTATCTTATGTTTAGTTCAAGCTTAACTACTGCACTTAATCTCCTCTACATTTCAACAAAGTAATGGTTCATTACCACCCGTCAAGATGCAATTTTCATCTTATGCTTAATTCAAGTCACTGCACATTTTTCCAGTTTTCACCCAACAAGACCTAGATGTCTCTCAATTCCAAAATTTCCACTAAACCTATAACCAAAAGTCCGTCCTAGAATTGATTAACACTACAATAGCAAATTCAGAATACCACAACACACTCAAACCCCAAAACTAAAAGCAAATCACGATTCGCATAAAGGATGAAGAAACAACCTTATTTGCAGTAACGATCAGCTTTCTTCTTCACTCTATCGTCCAGAGCATCTTCGACGGACCTCGATTTGGACTTGGGATCGTACCCGAACTTCTTGGCCTCTACTGGGAAGAGGTCGTCGTACTTCATCCGCTTGGAGGCGTCGATAGTGTAAATATCTTCGTTCTGGGTTTCCTCCTCTTCGACCGGGACGGCGTCGACGATCTCCTCCTCGGACACCTGCTTATCTTTGTTCTTCTTTTTCTTCTTCTTCTTTTCAATGGACTTGCGAGCTGCGAGCTGGCCGCCTTTGAAGGTCAGCCTCCCTCCGACGACTCGCCCGTACTGCTCCGACATGGTCCCTCTTTTGGCTTCTACAGACCTCTCGCTGATATCGAACGGAGACGAAAGCTTGAAGAAAACATCCGTCTCGTAAGAAATATCGGAACACCCGCCGATACCCGAGTCAACAAACCCGCCGATACGGTCCTTTTTTTGTCAATTAATTTAATTAATTAATGTAATTTTTTGTCAATTAATTTTATTAATTAATGTCATTTTTTGTCAATTAATTTAATTAATAGTATATTAATTATTAAATATATTTATTAAAAATGTAAGAAATTTTTTACAGTGTGGATAATAAATAAAAAACTTTAATTACGATAAATTCGTATTTATAAGATAAAGTTAATACTTTATGTTGTTGGGCTGATCGTTGTTGGGCTTAGCATTGGGTACGGCTAAGCCCAACGACACCTTCATATAGTTAATACTTAATGCAATAAATCAATAAGGATTAAGGAGTTCCTTCTCGTAATTAAATTTTTGTATTAAAAAATCCTAAAATTTCCAGTACAGAATTTATTTATGAAAAAAAAAAAAAAAAAAAAAAAAAAGTCGTGTAATGTAATCGACATTTTCATCAACAACATAATCAATTAAGCCACAAATATTAAAAACAAATAAAAATTAATAATAATAAAATGATCACTAATTACTAATTAATCATACACACTTAAAGGTTCTAATTACATTATAAGCACCTAAAATATTTTAGCCCGATTCCTTGAGCGTGATCCACGGACAGTGGACCCCCCGCGTTCCATGAGAATCACTCGTTTGAGTAGTTTGACCTGCCGGAAAACGAACCGGACACCTGTTGGGCCCGGCTCCGTGGATTACGACCCGGACAGGGCGAGGACTCGCGGACCACTCGTGCGGCCGCGTCCGAATGGCTTTTACTATATAAAATTCCAGAAAATGAAGATACATGACAAATTATGTTAGTTTCTATAACGAATCACGACATCCGTGACACGACCGTCACCTTTTTAGAAATAAATAATTTTATTACTTTAGGGCATTTAACACCTACCCCACTACTTATCCAATTGTTTTAAATTTTTATTGCAGATTTTTAGACATAAATATATACATATATATATATATATATATATATATATATATATATATTTCAAAGGTAGAAAAAAAAAATGACATTTACAGGTAATATATATAACGTAAGTTACAACAACAAAAAAAAAAAAAAAATTATTTTTATATTAAATTTTAAATTATAATTTAAAGAAAATAAATTACATAGAACAAAATCAAGGTGTGTGATAAGTACTTTTCATGAAGTGGTCCATCATAAAATATAATGCTACTCTCTCTCCCACAAGCGAGTTACACATGTATAGAGGTGTCTCTTGAGGGTTCACTTAGGGTTTTTGTGGTGTGTACTCAACAAGTAGAAATCTGGCTGAAAAGTGGCACTTGTTTATTCTATGGAGGAATATATGTTTAATTTCGTGTTTTTGGCCGCTTCTTCGTCCTTTTAAAAAGGCGAGAAGACAGAGAAGAACAAAGTGTGAAAACATATATATGGTGGGGAGACAATTGTTTGGATTTGTGATATTTGTCATTTAATATTTTCGTGTTTGGAAAGAGAATTTGAGACTAATGGTTGAAACATTTTGTAGGTTTGAGTTCTTTCCAATTTGTCGTTTTGAATGTAAAATTTATGTTCTACGTGAATCATGCATGTGATGGGAGCAAAGTACACGAGAATGTAAATGAGTTTGTCCATTTGTTTCCCTTAAAGCGATTATTAAGTTTGCTCACATTAGACCTTCATGATCAATGGATAAACAGATTAGCACATTGAGAACCTTCAAAGGTTAATTAGATATGCTCTTTGATAAAGGACTCTCTAATTAAGGTAAGGTTTTTGTGGTGTCTACTCAAGAAAGACGAATTCCAGCCGCAAACGGGTCAAGTCTGGTTTTTTGGGAGAAACCCGTCCCCTCCCCGAACTCGTGACGGGTTTCACTCCAAAATACCAAACCCGCCCCGCGGGGAAAATATACAAACCCGAACCCGCTTTAAGCGGGTCGGGTCGGTGCGGGTTAAAAGGAACCCGTTGCCATCCCTATCTATGGAGGGTAAGTTTCCGTTTTTTTTTTTTTTTTTTTTCGTTTTTTCGCCCTTTAAAAAGGTTCGAGGACTAAGAACAAACAAAATGTGAAAACATGCGGTGGGGAAACAATATATCATTCGGATTTATGATATTTGTTAGTTCAACATTTTTCATATTTCGAAAGAGAATTTGAGTATGAGTTTACTGTGTATATTATGTTCTACGTGAATCACATTATATATCGGAGCAAACTACGTACACAAGGGTGCAAACGAGTTTTTATGGTGACATTACTTCTTAAATGGACGAGGTTAAATATCGAAAACAAGTGACTACAACTCATCTATGAAAGTGGTAATTGCATTGTACCCAAGTTGGGTGGAGTTCTATCAATCACTAGAATGACATAGGTACGTAACAACGTAAGACGGGGAGCTTCATCCTTTTCCAAAAAAAAAAAAAAAAAAAAAAAAAAAAAAAAAAAAAATCCTTAACCTTTGTAGGGTACTCTCCCAAATAGAAATTACATTAATCTTTTCCCATGATGCTTTATGCACATCAATATACTTCCAACATATACATTTACACATAAAGTGTAACGACCTTAGTATAGGCCCCAGCCAAAGATCAAAGCTAGAGAAATCACGTGCTTGACCAATGACCAGAATGAGAAGAGGACTGCAGGGAACACGCAGCCCCCACGCAGCCCCCTTCCCCCATCCCCAGCGGTCGCGGGACTTCCTTAAGACTTGTCACTTGTGGAATTGGAGGGAGGGGTCCACCTCATGTGTCCCTTTCCCTTTGGAACAAATTAAGTGACTTCATGCACGTATGAGTGTTAGAGATCATTAAGAGCACTTGTGCAATCAAATTCCAATATAGAGTTCTATAATGGGTCTTGACTCTTCTCTATATTGGATATTCGTAATATTGATGGAAGGTCAATTGATTTATTAGTTACTTTTTACATTAGATAATATTTTTCAAATTAAATATGATGACTCCTTTTAATTCTTCGTTTGCATTAATCTCGCTAATCCCGACACGTAAGCGCATATTTTTTTTTTTAACCTACGTTGGGTAATTAATTTTTATTTTTATTTTTCCAAATCATTCAGATATATATCAACTGTTGAATTGAATATACTGTTGAATTAAATGTTTATAAAATAAAAATTGAAATAATTATTTACTTGCATCAATGTAGTTGAGGTTAGTTCTGTTCCACATAGTACAAATCATTAATAGCTGCTAGGTTAGGGTGTACAAGAAAGAAATACTAATTAGTGACACAAAAATATCTTTTATCTTTTATAAATTACAGGCAAAATATTACACTAAATTAGGTATAGTACATTCCATATATATATATATATATATATATATACATACCCACTAGATTGATTAAACTAAACAACTTATTTGTGATATTATTATTTAAATTAGATTATTTACGAAATTTAATTACTTTTATTAAATTTTAGTTATTATTTAAATCAGTTATTTACTGCATATTTTTTGGTTGAAGGCATAAAATTTCTCCAGGGGAAATTAACAACGTAGCTAGAGTACTTGATTAGAGCCACTAATTTTTTTCAATATTCTATATTATTTCCTAAAATACAATTAGATCCACTAGTTGGTTTGTTGTTAATATAGGGAATAACGTAGAGGGTTTATTCAAGGAATCATCACTAACATTTCTATAAAATTAAAAGTAGAGGCTACAATAAGATCCATAGCACGAAATTTTTTTTGTTCTCACTTGAAGTTGTATTTTTTTGGGTGCATGGGATAGCATTCTAGCCAGAAATACGGTATTTTAGTAGCTTTGACTTTAGTATTTTAACCCAAAATATAGTATTTTAGCTTTATAACATGTCGCAATCTGGTTGGCTACAACATACGTAGTAACAAGTGATCCAAACCTTTTATTATTATTATTATTATTATTATTATTTATTTATTTTTTAACATGCTCTTCATGAAAATTCAAACCCCAAGGTACTGCAACTTCCCTTGTCAAAGCCTTACACTTTCACTTATTTTGTAGCTTCAATCAGATTCAATCTACCTAGTCATGTATTGAATCTGTTCCATTCCAGAAGACTAGAAGATTTCAAAGAAGACAGGAATCAAAGAGAATGAGCAGGCAGGACCCATGAAAGGCAGTGGAAATCTTCCAAGGGTGTGAATCTCTGTTGGTCAATGTTCAAAGTCACTGATATTTCAAGAGTAGTAGTACCACTAGCTACTGCTACTGGTCTCTCACTTCTTGTGTAAATTGAACCGCAACATCCATGCAATTTCTCCATCAGTAATTCCCTGCCCCACTCCCAACCTTCTCCAATATGAATATCTCATCACTAATCCTGCCCTTCTGCAACTAGCCCCTCTCTATATAAACCAGTCCTCTCCTTCTCTCTGAGGACACCGTCGAGCACCTTTGCCGTCTCTCTTCTTCTTTCTGCTCTCTTTCTCTCTGAGGACACCGTCGAACACCTTTGCCTTCTCTCTTCTTCTTTCTGGTCTCTTTCTCTCTGAGGACACCGTCGAACACCTTTCGTTTCAGTCGTCTTCTTCCTTCAGTTCCCCTTTCTAGGTCTCTTGCAGCGAACGGGGGACGAGATCGTCGAGGAAGTGTCTTTTTTTTTTTGGGTGGTTTGAATTAATGGATCAGGGTCTGAGAAAATGCAAGGCGAATTACGCCCCCCTGTCGCCGGTCACGTTCCTGGAGCGGGCCGCGGCGGTGTACGCCTCCCGCACCTCCGTCGTCTACGGCGGCGCGAGCTTCACCTGGGCGGAGACCCACGAACGAGCCCGGCGGCTCGCGTCGTCGCTCCTCTCCCTCGGCGTCGCCAGGGGCGACGTCGTCTCCGTCCTCGCCCCCAACATCCCGGCCCTCTACGAGATGCACTTCGCCGTCCCCATGTCCGGCGCCGTCCTCAACGCCATCAACACCCGCCTCGACCACAAGACCGTCGCCGCCATACTCCGACACTCCGGCGCCAAGCTTCTCTTCGTCGACCGCGAGTACGCCCCCCTCGCCCGCAACGCCCTCCAGCACTTGACTGATAAGCCGGCCGTCGTTCTCATCGACGAGACGGGCGGGGAGTACGAGGAGCTGGTACGGAGGGGGGACCCACGTCGGGAGCTGCCGGAGCTGGACGACGAGTGGGACTCGATCGCGCTGAACTACACGTCGGGGACGACGTCGGCGCCGAAGGGGGTGGTGTACAGCCACCGCGGGGCCTACCTCAGCACCCTGAGCCTCCTCCTCCAGTGGGAGGTGGGGTCCGAGCCGGTCTACCTCTGGTCCCTACCCATGTTCCACTGCAACGGTTGGACGTTCGCGTGGGGCATGGCGGCACGCGGCGGGACCAACGTCTGCATCCGGGCCCCCACCGCCGGTGCCATGTACCGCGCCATCGCCGACCACCGCGTGACCCACATGTGCGGCGTGCCGTACCTCTTCGGCGTCCTCCTCGACGCCCCCGCCGCCGACCGCCGCCCCCTCCCGCACCCCGTCCGGATGCTCACCGGCGGGTCCCCTCCCCCGCCGCGGCTGCTTGAGAAAATGGAGGCGCTGGGGTTCGCGGTGACGCACGCGTACGGGATGACAGAGGCCACGGGCCCCGCGCTGGTGTGCGAGTGGCGGTCCGAGTGGGACCGGCTGTCGCCGGAGCGGAAGTCGGCGCTCCGAGCGCGGCAGGGGGTGAGCGTGCTGTCGCTGGGAGAGGCGGACGTGAGGGACCCACGCACGCGGGGGAGCGTGGCGCGGGACGGGAGGACGAAAGGGGAAATCGTGCTGCGAGGGAGCAGCCTGATGAAGGGGTACTTCAAGGACGCGGCGGCGACGGAGGCGGCGTTCGCCGGGGGGTGGCTGTGGACGGGGGACGTCGGGGTGGTGCACCCGGACGGGTACGTGGAGGTCAAGGACCGGTCCAAGGACGTGATCATCTCCGGGGGGGAGAACATCAGTTCCGTGGAGGTGGAGAGCGTGCTGTACGGCCATCCCGCCGTGGCCGAAGCCGCCGTCGTCGCGATGCCGAGCGAGAAGTGGGGGGAGTCCCCCTGCGCCTTCCTCGTCCTCCACGACAACACAACAGCCATTACAGAAGAAGAAATCGTCGCGCACTGCAAGAACAACATGCCGCATTACATGGCGCCGAAGAAGGTCCTGTTCGTGGAGTCGCTCCCCAAGTCGGCGAACTCCAAGGTGCTAAAATACCAACTCCGAGCGCACGCGAGAGCCATCTGCAACTCCTCCTCGTCGACGACCCAGATGAACAAGAACACGAAGCCGCCGCCGTCACGGCCACCTCGATCTCAGTTCCCTCGAAGCTACGACAATACCCACGAAACGGAAATCCTCGCAAGGTCCCGCCTCTGAATAATCATTCCAGTGTCCCACCACCTCCGTGTAAATAGCCTGCTCCCGCCGTCGCCGTCGCCGGCGACGACGTGGGCTTTATTAATTAATTACTATAATGTGATCCGATTTCTCAATAAATTTTCAAAATATATATAGTAATTACTTGGATTTCGAATCGATACGGTTCAAATAATACTATATGCAGTGTGGCTTTCTCTCTTGGGTTAGTCGACGTCGAGCTCAACTTTGCAGTTGTACTACTGCATGAATTAATGTTCTTCGGATCATTCGATTAATGAAGTATACCCGCTGATACTTTAAATTACGAAACACTAGCTCGTAGAACGGTTCATGGATCTATTAATGTGGATGGGTGGAATCGAGTAGCTGATCATCCTTTGAATTACGAGACACTCGTCTCAAGAACGTACAGTTCACGGAACCATTAATGCATGTAGATGGATGGAATCGATCGAGTGAGATTTTTTTTTTTTTTTTTTTTTCTTCCTAAGGGTGACACGACGCTACATGGGTATGGGAATCTGATAAGAGTGATCACAATGTGACATGGAAATTAACTACTATGCCGGGGTGGAGACTAGCTTGTATAGTTATATATATATATATATATGGCATTAAATTCATTTAATTAGATGATCATTAATGGGTGAAAATTAACTTCTTCTTGTTAATTTAGACTAAGATCGAGATGCTTTCTTATATTGCTAATTAGGTTTAGAAGGTTTAGTATAAAAAATTGAGTTATAAGGAGGTAGTGGGGCCGGTTTGCATGGCCAAGTGCAAGAGTCATATATATCTAGTGCGGCCAACCAGATTATAACAAGTTAGATTAAATCTATCGGTGTACTAGCCCTTAATTCGATCCCTCAAAGGTTTT
Organism: Aristolochia fimbriata; assembly: GCA_019845555.1. Classification (NCBI taxonomy): domain Eukaryota; kingdom Viridiplantae; phylum Streptophyta; class Magnoliopsida; order Piperales; family Aristolochiaceae; genus Aristolochia; species Aristolochia fimbriata. The sequence continues at coordinate 20,434,805 of CM034083.1, forward strand.
AATGGTACTGTTTCGTTGTAAGTCAAAAATGATAATAATTAAGGTCAAAAAATAAAAATAAAATGGTATGTTTTAAAAAAAGACGGGTTTATTAGATTTGGAAATAAGTTATATTGGAAGCCTTGAATTTCGATATGATTGACAGAACGGGACCGGACTTTGAAACACTCAAACCAGAGAGCTTTCTACCTCGGTGTGATTTCCGTTTCTTGGCGTACACGATGGTCGGTGAAGCACCGAGTCACTTGATTTCCACTCGAGAAAAGAAGAAGAAGCCATTACATCATTTTCCTCGTCTCTGCTCGGAAGTTTCAGGGGTTTTCAAAGTTTGAAACGAGACCAACTTTAATTTTTTGTGGCTATGAAAAGCTTTGCATGCATGCATGCATGCGTGATTGATTAATGGCAGTTGATCGATGAAGATGATATATATATTCTGGTCCTGTACTTGTTTAGTTTATTACAATGTGAAACGGCGACGACTGCGTACCCTTTCAGACTGTGTCCAGAAGTCTATGTGGACTGCATTTACGAAGAAGAAGGAAGAAAAAGAAGAAAATTAAGAAGAAAAAGGTGGTTGTGACTGTTGCTCGCTCGTTCAAAGGCCGGCCTTTATTATCAGTAGTACTACTCTGTAGTTTAATTAAAGCTAAAGGTACTAAAGTACTTGACTTGATTAATTAAGTAAATAACTAAAAGCTAAGTCGTTGAAGTATTAGAGTATCTCTCATATGCTCTCTCTCTCTCTCTCTCTCTCATATATATATATATATATATATATATATGTGTAACGACCTGGCGAATCTGTTGCGAGCAAGGGTTGTGCGTGTTGGGACACAGTCAATAGGGGCACGCGTGCATATGAGGCAGTCGTGTTTATACATACATACACATACACATTTATATATATATATATATATATTTGTGTTAGTGAGTTAATATTATTTGTATTAAAGAAATGGCTTAATAGATCAACTAGCAATCTTTTAATGAGTTTCCGCTTGATAAGTTACCATCTTGTCTTATTTATAGGTGCCTAATTTGCTTGAACAATTTATAGTATAAATATAGTTCACTAATCATATTCAAATATATATATATAAACCTAGTATATATACACAAAACATTGACTCATTAAACTAATCACGGTTTAGTTAGTTTCTAATTTACTTCTTCAAGTAACATTTGTCTAGTTGATTAATTTCATCCTTACGCGGTTCAAGAATCCCAAAGGCATTCACAAAGTCAATTTTTTAAATAAACATCAAATTGGAATTTATTGGAGCATAATCAAAAGAGAGTTCTAGATAATTAAAACAAAATAGTGATCAAACTAATAACAATGGTCACTAAACTAATATTTGACCTACTAAGATGATAATTAGTAAATTAACTCTTCTAACAATATATATACCGAGTCTCAATAAAAAAACTCAAATTGAATCCTTCAGCAGTTTGATCTGTGGTAAACGGAACCTGTCAACCATGCACGAATATAGTTAATTAGTTGCATGTGTTCACTTTCATAATTGACTTTAAATTATTTAATTAAAATTTTGGTTGAGTTTAAGTCTAAACAAAGCCTAATTAAGCTCTTCTTTCTCTAGGATTAGTTTAAAAAACATTCCTGAATCCTGACTGACTTTTTTGTGTATATTAATTAATGTTGACTCACTAGTAGAAAACATCACTATTGCCAACCGTGGCAATAAGTGCCAAAAACCGTGGCTAATATTGCGAAGCTAACAAAAGCGTTGCTAAAAGTTTTTAGCCACTATTGAACCACCGTGGTAAAAAGCTATTATTAGCCACGATTTTAATCTGTGGCTAAAAAAATATATTGCCACTAGGGGTGAAAATGAGCCGAGCCGAATCTATGCTGGCTCGAGCTCGGCTCAGCCATTTAGGGTTCAGCTCGAGCTCGGACTCGAGCCCATGGCTGGGCTCAAGTTCGAGCTTGAGCGGCTCGAACGAGCTCGAGCTCAATTCAAGCCGGCTCGATCCACTAGTCGAGCCCGAGCTCGAGCCCGATCTTGAGTCCGTAATCGAGCCAAATAAATCACACAGAAAAGGAAAAACTCTAGTTGAAAGCCAGAACTCTGGTTGAAAGCCAGTGATGTAAAACTTCATGGAGTTCTCAGGCTTTGAATGGAGTAACACGGAAATACATTTAAACAAAAACATGATAGAATCTGAAAGTTATAAAAAAGCTACAGAATGAACAACAGAATCAGGCTCATCCATGTATCAATGGAAAACGAATGAGAACTATGATTATAAAAATAACTAGTAGAATAAATATCACCAATTGATGAAAGTAAAAGATAATTATTAAGTCAAACTTCAATCACAAGGCTTTATGAAGCCGTTTGAGCCCCGGATAAGACAAAGAAATACCTCCAGAAGAATGAAAAAGAACAAAGGAATTGAAAGAGAATAGAAAAATTGAAAGAAAACAGAAGAGTTAAAAGAAAATAGAAAAATTGAAAGAGCAAGGAGAAAAATACGAGCTTATTGCACAAGTTTTTGGCTTCTGTCTTCTGATTTCTCAACTATTGCTTGGCTTGAAGAACTTCTGCATCGACAAAAGAGACTTAGGGCTTCCGCCGTTTGGAAAATCTGTAAAAGGAAACGTAAAAATGAGTTAGAATACTTTCTATGTAGAGAAATAGAGAGATTGAGGAAAATTGGAAGAGAGAAAAAGTTGAAGAAGAGTAGAAGTCTAGAAGAAAAGGGAAAGAGAAATCGGGAGGAAGAAAGGAAATAGGATTTTGCGCAGCGGAAGCGATTTCGCGTTCTTTGGTTTCTAAATCCCCGAAGCGTGGTTTTCTCTGGTTCTCGAGTGGCTCGACGAGCTTTTGAATCGAGTCACCCGAAACTCGAGTTCAGCTCGTTTATATAATTGAGTTACATTACATTATCGAGTTCGGTTCGAGTTCGATTATTTTCGAGCCGAACCGAGACAAACCCGAGCCGAGCCCGAGCTACTTGCGAGCCGGCTCGGTTCAGTGCCACCCCTAATTGCCACGGTTCAACCGTGGCTACTACTCATTTTTGTCACGGTCATAGTCCGTGGCTAAAGATTAATATTAGCCACGATCCATCCATGGCTAAAGATTAATATTAGCCACGGTCCATCCGTGGCTAAAGATTAATATTAGCCACGGTCCATCCGTGGCTAAAAATTATTATTAGCCACAGTCTATCTGTGGCTAAAAATTATTATTAGCCACTGTCCACCCGTGGCTAAAGATTTTTAGTAGCCATGTTAACCGTGGCTAAAGATTATTATTAGCCACGGTTAACCGTGGCTAAAAATTATTATTAAGCACAATCCAATCATTACTAATTCATACTATTAGCCACAATTATTTTTTAAATTTCTATTTATGCAGTATTTTCTATAGAATTTGTGCCTTTATCAAACCTATTTGAAAAAAACACAACAAAAAATGTAAAATCCCATTGTTATATAATATAAATATCCACAAAAAAATGTAGTTTAATACTACATCAAGATCTAAATATGGCCAATGTACATCAAAATATTGTCCAATACTACAAAAAATTTGCACAAAATATATGTAGTATAAAATATGGGCAATGTATATCAAAATAAGAACTGCACAAAATAAGGACCACATGCTTGAACTGCACAAAATGTCTGCCTTGTCATAGTGTATATCCTGATAAACAAGGAAAAGAAAACTTTAATTAGTGAAGAGTCCATTGCCTAATTTTTCTATAGTGACATTGAAAGACAACGATTACAAAAATCTTTTAGAAATGAAGCACAAAATAGAAAATGCAACTTTTAATAAACTTACTGTTTCACCGAAAATCTACCGGTCCGCGAAGAGGCGCGACCGAGAGGATAAATCGATTACTTTAGAATAATTTGTGTTACAGGTTGTGGTGTAAATATCAGAAATTGTGGGTACAATCTCCTATGCTTCCTCTGATTCAATCTCCGTGTGAATTTGGTGAAGTCGAATCCGTCGTGAATGAGCGAACGTCGAACTCAAGTTGATGGAACCAGTGTACATGAACTTGTCTTGGCGTCGGTCGGTCGGACGGAGGTATTTGTGCTCCGCGTGTATCGACTTGTGACGTTGCCGGTAATCGTGTAGAACTGCTTCGCGTGAACTATTGGGACAACGAGCGATGAATTGTTGGGCTTCGATGTCTTGAGAAGCCTCTGAGTGTGTATGAGCTTCTTCTCCTGGAAGGGATTTAAGTCCTTCGGTTTAGAGAGGGCGTTCTTCACTTGTCGAAATTTGAAAATCAATCTCTTCACCCTTGAGACAGGGAACTTCCGGCTATTTGTAGCTAGTCTGTGTGGCCGTTGAGAGGAGTTGCCTTGGAATGGGGATCGTGATCCTCATTCTACTGTAATGTTGAGGAAGACGAGGGAGAGAGAGAGACCAAGATCGTGGCCCTCTTTTCGCTCCTTCGGTTGAAGACTGAGTGGTGGGCTAACGATGCATACTGATTCGATGATTCTTTGCTGACGAGGTGCCGACTGTGCTGGTGACGTGGCGATGCGGCTGGATTTCGTAGTGGGTTGCCACGGCGAACCTTGATGACGATTAAAGCCTACCCATGATCGTTGTTTGATGGACCGATGGATTGTTGGGCTTATCGAATTTGGGCCACACACATTTTGATGCGTACAGATTGCCCCCTTCGATACTTGATCGTTCAGGAGGAACGAGCTAGTGTCAAACTTGAAGAACACAACACACACACGCCCTTTTCTTTTTTCTTTTTTCTTTTTTCTTTTTTTTTTTATGATCCTCTTACTCTTTTAGGACCGCTCGTATACTGTTCATTCGTCCTCTTACTCTTTTAGGACGATGTATATATTTTGTATACTCTAAAATCTCTTTTTTTTTTTTTTTTTTTTGTTCTGATGTATGCGGCATGGAACGAATGTTCCTGAGCAGAGGGAGGTACTCAGGTGGCAACGAATGTTGTGGATGGCGACTTACTTGCTTGTCTCCTTCGTGTGTATATCGTCGGAGGATTTCGGCGACGATATTTGGTATCTTGAAGGAGGTGCTGGTGAAGAACTTCGGTGACTTTCGTCGGCAGGTTGCTTCCCGTTTGGAGAAGGACTGTTGTGGAACGAGTCTTTGCAGCTATATTCGATCGGTTGAGAGGTTAAGCTTGTTTTCGAATTCTAATTCTGGAGGAGAGATGTTAGCGATGAAATCTCGCTGTTTTAGGTCGCTCTGGTCCGACTGTATCGTAGTCGTCGTCCGGGGATTGTGCTTGAACGGCTCAGAGAGTCCTTTTCTTACTGGACATAGACGAGGCTATTGCCGGTCCTGGTTATGCGGTCTGAGGCTGCACGAACTGGGCGCCGTGATTTTGAGGGTTTCTTTCGGTTCGCTAAAACCCTAACTTTTAAACTCACTTTCTCGTAGCTTTCAGTTCGAACTGCACGACTCCGGATGCGCTTGTCACCACGATCTCTTTTGTTCCCGTGGCCGAGCCTTTCTCTACATAAGCCAAGTCGGTTATGCGGGGTGGGGCCCACCAGGGCCTGGTAACGATCCCGGGGTTGTCGCCTGATCGAGTTCCATGTAGAGTTTCATGATAAGGGAAATTCCATACGGAAAAGATCGAATCCCTTTTAAAAAGGGACTATCGCCTTCTCCCAAATTCGAAGGAAACCCTTCGAATTCTTCGATATATAAAGTACCTTGAGCCTTGGGTAGTTCACCGTACGAACCTAGTAGCAACCCTCTTGAGTTTTTCGTCCCTGTTGCATTCTCCATCTGAAGTTCCACACCCTTCGGTTGTGTGTGTCTGCGACCGATTCTTGGAGATTTTGTTCGCGCTTCTGGTTCTAGGAGAGTTCTTGTTGACGAAGAGTCTTTCCTTTCAGTGAATCTCTGCTTTCGTCTCTTCTCTCACGTCAGACGTCTCACTCGCACCAAATTTGAAAGGTACCTTCGAGATTCTCTTTTTTTTTTCTCCCTCTCCGGCAACCTCGTTTAGATTTTGAGTCAGCCGGGGTCCCGCTCTCTTTTCTTTTCTTCTTTGTCCCTTCCTTTATCCTTCTTCTTTTTCTCTCCTCTCCTTTTCAACTCCTTCTTTCTTATTTTGTCGCGACGACTTCTTTTTGTCGCGGTCTCGATATTTTGCTCTCTCGTTGTTTTAGAGCTTTTTATCATTTTTTTTTTTGCGACGACTTCTTTTTGTCGCGGTCTCGATATTTTGCTCTCTCGTTGTTTTTGAGCTTTTTATCATTTTTTTTTTGGCGACGACTTCTTTTTGTCGCGGTCTCGATATTTTGCTCTCTCGTTGTTTTAGAGCTTTTTATCATTTTTTTTTGTGCGACGACTTCTTTTTGTCGCTGCTCTCTCTCTTTTTTTTTTGAGTTTTCGATACGTACCTTGTTTTACGCCTGCCCGTTTGGGCGTCGCTGAAATCTGTCATCTTGTTGGTGTAGATGACTGGTTTTCTTCCGCAAGATTTTCGGTTGGGGAATGCGCCCGACTTAGTTGCTGTGTGCCGGTTCTTCCTTTTCCGATGGTTTTACTCCGGGGACACTGGTTGGGTTGCCGGGGTGATGGTCTGTCTTCCCCCTTCTTTTTTTTTTTTTTGGGAGCACGTCGGTCGTTCCTCTGTGGGTTGTCGAACGCTGTCGTCGTTTCGACTTCGATCGGCTCAGTTATCGAGGAGGAGCCTCTGTTTCGTTTGCCTTCTTCGAAAGTTTCTTTTCGACTTGACCGGCCGATTTGTCAGACATCTCGTCTCAGCCTATCATCGGTGGCTTGGCCGTCAAGTTTCGACTTCCGCGGCTTACCATGATGACTGAGGCACGAGTTGGTATGGCTACCTCGTTTTCTGGTGATGGCTTCTTCGGAACTTCGTTTTCTCTTTTTTTTTAGCGACGACTTCTTTTTGTCGCAGTCTTTTCGTGACGGCTTCTTTTAGTCACCGCCATATTTTTTTTTTTTTTTTTTTTTTTTTTTTTTTTTTTTTTTTTTTTTTTTTTCAGGGAAGAGTCACTTACCTGACCTCGCCTGAGCGTGTCGAACTCGATTGCCCAGCGCGGTTATCCCTTTTTGTTTTGGCCGCGCTGTGGCTTTGGCTCGTGTTCGGCTCAGTTGCCAGGCGTCGTCTTCCATGGCATCCGTCTCCCGTCCAATTTTGACATCCGACACAGGGACTTGCAATGCGAGTGTTCGGTGATAGTCTTGGGCGTTGGATTCTTAGCCCTGTGATGCTCTGGTTTGTGGTTGAGCATTGGGAATCCAGCGTTGTCCACCTCCGGTTTGTCGGCCGCGGGGTGCTGGTCTCAGATCGCCGTTAGTCTCAAGGCTGTATTTGTGTTAGCCAGTAGAGAGAGATTTTTTTTTTTCCCCGCGGTTTTACTTTTTTTTTACCGCTGTTCACATCCCCTTTTTTTTTACGATCATTTTTTTTTTTCGCATGTGAATACACAAACTTCTTGTTCTTTTTTTTTTGAAGATAGCTTGCGTACCTGATTTTTGTTGAACTGACGATTCCAATGTCTCTGTCGCTTTGCAGATGTCTTTCCCATCGCTTACTGTTACATTCCTCGATCTCATTCTCACCAACGTTCGGGTGCCGGTGAGAGGCGTTCTCCGAGAATGCGTGCATATCAGCAATACGCAAGGAGACAGGGAAATTTTGTTGTTGATGGGTTTGCCTTCTGCCCTTGGGGGGCGTGACGTACGAGTCCTTTTAACTGGGACGGCTTGTGAGCTCTGGAACCGTCCGGTTGTGAACGGGGATGACCAAATTTGCTTCCTCCCCGGCGTCGGTGAGACTCCGGCGCCTCCGCACGAAGCTTAGGGTGCTATTTTGATGAGCCCCATGCACGACACATTGGTGAGGTTTACTCCTCCCGCACTCTCCATCGGTAGCAGCAGCTTCGGCCCTTGGGAAGCGAGAAGCATGGATATCGTAAGCCCACGATACGTACCTTATTACTTCGAGTGGGCGGACGTCGTCCTGCGCACATGCTCGGAGCGTTTGGCAGCGGTAGACTTGTTGTACGCCATGCGGGCCTCCATGTTCCGTTATAGCTGTTGCTGCAACGTTGTTACGGCCTTTACTGAGGTCTGGTGTCCCGCCACCAATTCCATTTTTACCCGGGAGGGGGATCTGTCGATCTCTTTGTGGGATCTCCATCGCCTCGGTGGACTTCCCGTCTCCGGAGGTATTTTTGACGAATCCTTCCCTTCTGTCGATGACTTCTCTCCCAGTCATCATCTTCCTCTGCCCGAAAGCCTCAAATATTTGATCTTGGCTTACTTCCGTCTTTCTGTGCCTGCTGAGACGGAGAGAGCTACTGGAGTCCCAATGTCCGATTGGACGTCTTTTTGGTTCCGCCCGGGACGAGACTCTCGGCCCTTGGAAGACGCTTGGGCCAATTGTATGAAGACTTCGGACTCGAGGAGCTGCAACAGGTCGGAACGGTTGAACCGACCTTTGAAGGAGCTCGGCGTTCCTGACGCGCTCGCCGACGAGGTTTATTTAGCCACTTTCTTATCTATGTGGCTCTGCCTCTGTATCCTCCCCACGCCAGGGCGTACGTTGAGGTACACAATTTTGAAGATGGCGTGTTTTTTGGCGAGCGGCTATAAGTGTAACTTGGCCGCCGCAGCTTTGGCAGGTCTTTATCAATGCCTGAACGGTTCTTGTTGGGGGAAGGTCCCCTGGCCCTTCGTTTACTCCTGGCTCGCACATTACCTCGGCGTCCACACGGCAGACTTGTCGGAAGGTGACCGTCCGTTAATGATGGTTTATCGTAACCCCGACAATGGCCGTGCCTATACACAGAGGGAAGCTCATGCTCTGTTCTGCCGAAGTGGAGTACGGTGTTGGTACGGGCCGCAAGCACTCCCCTCAGGTCCTATTGTCGACAGGCCGGGCCACCTAGCCTCGCGGATTGAGGCGGACTACTTTCGGTGTGTGCGAGCGAGCCGTCTCGTATTGCGGCAACGTGACCTCCTGATTGTGGAGCCATATAGTCCGCATTGGTTCGCCCGTCAGTTTGGCTTCTGCCAGGACTTACCGGGTGCTCTGATCAGCGATCAGAGGAGGGCGCCGACGATTGAGTCGTTGGTGGAGATTTGGCAGAGTGAGAATGCCTTCCCCCTCGGGACGGTTGACGTGCCATCCTTCGTCAGTCCAGATGCCGATCCAGGAGTGACGGCTTTATATTGGGAATCATGGCTCGAGGCAGTGGTTCCCCTTTTTGAGGTAAAAGCACTTACTTGTATTTGTGCGCCTTTTGTTTCCTTGAGCCTTTTGATTGTGTTTGCACTTACTCTTTCCTTCTTCTTGCGTTTCTCAAAGAGAATGGGAGAGTTTTACTGGAGACCGGGCGCCGCGGAAGAAGTCTGCGCCGAAAAGAGGCTCATCGAAGAAGAAGACGCCGGCCTCTAAACCTCTCCAGAAGGCTCAGGCTCCGACGACTGTCGAACCAGAAGGAGGGGTCGTTATCAGAGAAGCCGCTCCTGCCCCGCCTGCCGAACCGGTTGTTCGGTCGAACTTGTCGTCTCCACCGGCTGCGGATGTGCCGTTGGACAAAGGAAAGGGAGTCGTAGACCCAATCATAGCGCATCCTGCTGTCCCGCCTCCGGCCGTTTCGCCGAAGAGGGGTGTGCTGAAGAGGAAGAAGGCGGAGGCCTCGAGGGTCGTCTTCGACCCGCCTTTGTTCAAGAAGAGATTGAGGAGTCGACACCATCGAACTTCGTCGTCTTCTCGTGACTTGCCTTCTCCGACGATTTCCGCTCCGGAGTCCCGAGAGGTCATCATGGGGACATATCCGGTAGAGAGGCTGGAGGCACCACCTGTCGGAGAAGTTGCCACGCGGCCGGAGGCAATGCTGGTTGTGTCTTCTCTGGTGCGACCTGGGGTAGAGGCAGAGCCTTCTGCAGATGCACTTGCGCTAGTCCCCTATTCTCGCTCGAGCCAGCTTGAAGTTCGCCCGGAGGGTTCGCGTTCTCCTCTTGCTATAGAGGGGCGTTACTGGGAAGAGAGGGGCCAAGAGGGGATGTTCGCTGATGCTGCCACCGATAGGTTGGAGATGGGTAGGGTTGACTGCCCTATGACCATCTCTAGTGACGAGGGCGAAGCGTCGTCTCCTCCTTCAGGTGGGGAAGGTGGGGTCGGTTTTCGGACCCCTGTTCCGAACTTAAGTTATAGCTTACTCCCTGCTCCTGAGGAGAGGCCACGCATCAAAGGGAGGCTGGATGGCCAGGCAGCCGATCTAGTCGTTGGGGAAGAGTGTCCAGAGCCCATCCACCGGTCCGCCAGCGAGAATTCTTTCTCTTCTCGGTTGACTGTGGTAGGTTTTCCTTACTCTCTGTTTCTTCCTCCTGCTTTTTTTTTCTTAACCCTTTGTTCGTATGGCAATTTCGCAGTCTTCCACGATTTCTCTCTCGGCGACCTCGCGAGGGTGGGTCCAGCAATCTGCGATGGGCCTCTGGACTCGGTTCATCCGGACAGCCTTGGCTCCTGCAGAGGACCCCTGCTCCCCGGAACTGGTGATTGATGCCCGCAGCCTTTTAGAGCATTTACGCTTAGCGGGTGTCGAGGTTTCTATCTTGGAGCAGTGGGTGGAGGATTTCGCGCGAGAGGCTGAACATCTCTAGCAGTTGCGTTGCTCTGTTGCTAGTAAGCTCCCCATGGCCGAGCACCGAGCTCTCGGAGCCGAGGTATCGCGGTTGGTTCGACGAGTGCATTGCTGGCGCAATGCGATGGTTAAGTTGGTCAGTCTGCGCCGGTCCGAGTACGAAACCGTGAAGGCTGAGAGGGAAGCCGTTTGCGAACAACTGGTTAGGCTGGACACTCAGCTTGACTCCCTTCGGGCGGACATTGGTATCGCTCAGGCTGAGCTTCAGGCTTTTGATGCTGAAGCCTCTGTGTTGGAGCGGCAACTCGAGGATGTCCGTGCACAGCCTGTGCTGAGTGAGAGCGAAGCTCGTGAGCTGGAGGATACGCGGGCAGAGGTGCTTCGGCGGCGGCAGCGAGTGATCGACTTCGAACTCAACCTGTAGCCTCTGTGTATTCGATCCCTGGGTGTGTTGCAACCTAATTTTTTTTTATTCTCCCCTTGCTTTTTTTTTTTTGAGGTCTCGGATTTTTTTTGCGAGACCTTGGGTGTAAAGGAATTTTTTTTTTTTTTGACTAGAATGAAATGAATTTCTTTTTTTCTCTGCTACCCTTCTCATGGATAAAATTGTTTGAGAAATTTACCATTTGTGATAGGTAGCTCCGACCCGTTAGCGGTGACGAGTTTGTATGCGCCATTGGTGTAAGCTTCTTGTACGACATAGGGGCCTTCCCATTTTGGTGTGAATTTGCCCCCGGTCTTGCTCGTAAAGAGCATTGGTCGTCGAACTGCTAGCACAAGGTCGCCCTTCTGGAATGACCTGAGGCGTACCTTTTTGTTGAAGGCTCTGGTCATGCGAGATTGGTAACACTCGAGTCACTGTTGCGCTTCGAGTCGCTGTTCATCGAGTGACTCAAGCTCTGCCAATCGTAGCCGAACGCATTCCTCCGTCGTCAACCCTTCTCTGACAGCTATGCGTAAGGAAGGGAGCTGTACCTCGAGAGGGAGCACTGCTTCGGCGCCATAAACCAGCGAGTCTGGAGTCGACTGGGTAGGCGTTCGAATCGTCATTTTGTACGCCCATAAAGCTTCGGGAAGCTTCTCATCCCAGCTCCTTTTGTGGGCGCCTACCATTTTCTTCAAGATTTTGCAGAGTGTCTTATTGAAAGCTTCGCGCGAGTCCGTTGGCTGCCGGGTTGTAAGCCGGCGACATCCACCGTTGTATCGCGAAATTTTTCGCAAAAAAGCGGTCCATGACTCTGTTTTCTGAAGGGTGTGCCGTTGTCCGTCCACGATATACCGCGAACTCCATATCTGTATATGAGTTGAGTTCAATGAAATCGGCGACGGTGGTGGCTTTGACCTCTCGGTAGGCTGCGGCTTCAGCCCATTTGGAGAAGTAGTCGGGCAGCCAAGATGTACTTGCCGGGTCGGAGTCGGATTTGGGGTGATGGGACCGATGATATCCATACCCCAAGCTTTGAATGGCCAGGAAGCGACCGTTGGGTGAAGCTGCACCGGTGGTTGGTGTATGTAGTCGGCGTGGAGTTGGCACGGTTTGCAGGTTCGGGCCATTTCAATGGCGTCCCTGAGCATAGTTGGCCAGTAATAGCCGAGTCGTTTGACTTGCAGGTGGAGCTTTGGACCAGCTTGATGTGCTCCGCATATCCCACCGTGTATTTCTTTCAATACTTGTAATCCCTCTTGTTTTGAAAGGCAGCGATGGAGCACACCTTCGTATGACCTTCGGTATAGTACGTCGTTGATAAGAACGTACCTGGCAGCTATTCGGTGAATTTGGACTCGCTCTCGCAGGTCGACAGGGAGCGTGCTGTGGCGGAGGAAGTTGATGATGGGTTCACGCCAATCTTCGGTTTGATTTTGGCTAGCCGAGATAGGGAGAGATTCTTCTATCTCCTCCGTTAGCTCTTCTTCTGTTTCTTCCTCGGCTGGTGGAGGGATTACCCATTGTTCGCACACGGGAACTCGGTTTGGCCGCTCATTCAAATGTGCTAAACTGGCAGCAATGCCGGCTAATGCGTCGGCTGGCCCATTCTCGAGCGAGGGGCGTAGTGGAGTGAAACTTCGGGATTTGGGCGGAAGTTCACCGCATATCTCCGAGAGAGGTTCGAGCTCGAGTTTCTTTACTTCGAACTCTCCTGTCAATTGCTTGATGACCAAAGCCGAAGTCGCCGTAGATGTTTAATCTGCGGCGGTTGCATCTCGATCGCTATACCGAGTCCGGAGAGGATGGCTTGGTACTTTCTGCTTCATTGTTCGAGCAAATCTGAGTGAGCACGAACGAATACGGGCGATAGATCCTTCTTTGGAGAGACGAAAAGGACTCCGGCGCCAGCTCCATTTCTTCGTCTTGGCGCCATCGAAATACATCTCCCAAGGTGGAAGCACTTCGACTAGGAATATTTCTTCGCCCGGGAATTCCTCGGTTAACTCCCATTCGCCCGACCGGGTGGTCGGGTTAAGAAATTGGCCAATGCTTGGCCTTTAATCGCTCTTTGAGGAACGGTTGATCTCGAATTCTGATAAGAGCAGAGCCCACTTAGCCAGTCTACCAGAGGATTGGGCGCGACATAATGTACTTCAACGGATCAGCTCAAAATGAGATTCGTTGAATGCGCCAGGAGGTAGTGTCGAAGCTTTTGAATTGCGAATATGAGAGCCAGACAGGTCTTCTCGATCGGTGTATAGTTGAGCTCGGCACCCACCAGTGTTCGGCTGAGATAATACAGAGAACGTTCTTTGTTGTCCTCATCACATTGAGCCAAAAGAGCTCCGACCGACTTCTCCTGTGCTGCAATGTATAGCAGCAGTGGTTTGTCGACGATCGGAGCTACGAGCACCGGTGGCTTGGTGAGGTACGCCTTTATGTTGTTAAAGGCGTTCCGGCAAGCGTCGTCCCACTCGAATGGTGTACCCTTCTTTAGCAGACGACTGGAAGGCTGGCACCTCCCGGCAAGGTTCGAAATGAAGCGGCGGATGTACGCCAGGTGACCTTGGAAGCTTTTAAGCTCAGAGACGTTTCTGGGCTCCGGCATCTTTTGAATGGCGTCGATTTTCGACTGGTCGATTTCGATTCCTCTGTGATGGATGATGAACCCCAAGAATTTGCCTGAGGTGACGCCGAAAGCACACTTCAACGGGTTCATTTTGAGCTGAAACCGTCGCAGTCGCTCGAACACTGCCCGGAGGTCGAGAAGATGGTCGGCTCTTTGCTTTGTTTTCACCACCAAATCGTCGACGTAGCATTCGACTCGTTTATGAAGGAAATCATCGAAGATATTCTGTATTGCTCGCTGGTATGTTGCACCGGCATTCTTGAGTCCGAACGGCATAAATTTGTAGCAGAAAATCCCTTTTCGAGTGCGAAATGCAGTGAGCTCCTCATCTTTTGGGTCCATCCGAATTTGATTGTAGCCGGAGGACCCGTCCATGAAAGATAGGGCTTCGTGACCTGTCGTCGCGTCGACCATAAGCTCGGTAATTGACAGAGGGAAGTCGTCCTTCGGGCACGCCTTATTCAAGTCGCGAAAGTCGACGCAGACCCGAATTTGGCCAGTCTTCTTTTTGACTGGGATGATGTTTGCAATCCAAGACGGGTACTTCACCTCCCTGATGAAATTTTCCGCGATCAACTTGTCGACCTCCTTTTCGATTTCTGGCACAAGTTCTGGCCGGAACCGTCGTTGCGATTGTTTTACTGGTCGAACAGAGGGATGGACAGCCAATTTGTGAACTGCTACTCGCGGATTAAGGCCGGGCATCTCTGTGGAGTTCCGGGCGAAGATGTCACGGTATTCGCGAAGCAGCGCCATGTATTCGACTTCTTCTTTGGCCGTCAATGAAGCACTGAGGAATGTCGGCCTCGGGTCTTCTGTCATGCCCAAGTCAACTTTCTTTAATTCGTCGACTGTCGACTGGCCTCCTTCTTCGAATTCAGCCGGAGCCTCCTTCAAGACGAATTCCTCATCTTCTTGTTCGTCGTCTGTGACGGAGATGTGATTCACTGTGACTGAGTCGTAGGCACGAGCTCGAGCAATGGCTGCCTTCAATGTATAGATGACGACTGGACAGCCGTCTTTCTTTGGTCGACGTCGATTGATGGCGGCTTTTGTGTAAATAATCACCAGTTTTGGAGTATTTTGTTTCTCGGTTGGGATTTGGCCAACTGAGACTTGGTGCACATCTGCCGATGACTTTCTGGTTATCTTGACCGGCTTTGTTTGGGCTGTATAGATTTTGATTGGTTTTGGCCTCTCGTAGCCGAGGCCCAAGCGACCTTGACTGATGCGATGCCCTTCGCTCTTCAATTTCTCCTGCTCTGGAGTGAAGACGGGTAAGGTCATAGGAGGCTTCTCGTGGATTTGATCCTTTGTGAGGTTGCCCCCGGCTCTTGCCATCAGTCGGTAAGCATTTGGGTCGAAACCTTCGTTCGAGCGTGTGCCTGGCAACTGCTCCTGACTCGGGAGTTGTTTCACGACGCTTCGTTCCTCCAGTTTTGGCAGAGGAAGAGTGACCTTTTCTGGCAAAGGGGTCGGCTGAATTTTGTGGCAGGTGACCATGGGAGCTTCTCCTTTCTTCCTTTGCGACTGTGGAATGTACCGCAGGATGGGTACACTGTGGCGCTTCGGCGCTGGAGTAGCCTTGGCCGATTTGTGACCATGTGCCGACTGGTTGTTGTATGTTGGCTGCTTTGGGGATACGACCTGCGTCGTAGTCTGTGTAGGAGATGCAACTTGCGTCGGAGTCTGTGCTTTGGCGGGCTGCGACGACTGTTTGAGTTGCGCCGGTTGTTGGGACGATGCAGCCCGTGTCGGAGTACTTCCGGCGTTCGCTGCTTGGTTCGACCAAGGTGACAATTTAACTGTCGGTCTGGTCGTCAGGTAGAATTTGGCATCTGCGAACGATGCCTCCGCCTCTGTGAATGGACTTTCGTCGGAATACACCATCTTCTGCTCGCTGTTTTCCCAATACTTGAAACATTGGTGCAGTGTGGATGGCACGACTCCGTTTGAATGGAGCCATGGCCGACCCAGAAGCAGGTTGTAAGACATCCTGGAATCAATGACTTGAAGAGGCGTATCGGCTATCATGTCTCCGATGTGCAGCTTCAAGTTCGTCATGCCGAGTGTTCTTTGGCCCTCCTGGTTGAAACCTTGAATGAGGAGAGAACTAGGAGAGAGGTCGCCGGCGGAGAGACCAATGTTCTTCATTGTGCGAATAGGCAGAATATTGACTGCGGATCCACAGTCGATGAGGACACGGTTGATTTGGTAGTCTCTAATGTAGCCGGAGACGAACAACGGTCTGTTGTGATTCTTCGACCCCAATTGTGCGTCTTCCTCTCTGAATGTAATGCACGGTGGGCATGTGACGGCCAATGCTTGTTCTGCTTTTGCAAATTGTGGTGGAGATAATGCATCTTCCTCCTCCTTTCTGTAAGTCGGAGTCAGCCCGACCTTTGGCAAGTCGTGCTTCCTCATGAGCAGCATCTCGAGGTCGGCTTTGAGTTCCTCTGGTTTGTCGAGGACTTGGATTAGGGTTTGTCTGGACCTGATGTCCAAATCGAGGTCATCTTCAATTTTGTTGAGATGTGAGATTTGTTTGAGCGACGTCTCTAGGTCGTCGCATTCGACGACTGGTCTTTTGCCCTTCTCTTTCGTAGCTGTTTGCTCGGGAGGAGCTGTTGAGCAGGTCGCCACCATTGCAGGCGGCGAGAGGAACTCCTTGGGGAAGAACTCCGCCAATGTGACGGGTCTTCTTTTCTTTTTGCTTGCCCCCTGGACGTTATTCCTGGGAGCTTTACTTTGGCGTTTTGCGGCTCTTTTGTTTGGCTGCTTTGCTTTTGTTTGGATGGTCGCCGGTGCCGGTTCGATTTCTCGAAGAGGCTTTTTTCTCCGTGTGACCAGGGTCCACCCCTCTGCGTCGGCTGCAGCTTCTTCGCGGGGTGCCGGTTTTGGTGTGACCTTAGCCGGTGGTCGTCTGTTGTTGTTGTACGGACGGCTGGAGGAACCGGGCTTCGGTCGGTACTCCTTCTTTATGGCTCGTTTCTGAGCTCGCCGGTTTGACACGGTTTGGATGGAGATAGCATGTGAGGAGACTGTGTTTTCAGCTCCTTCGATTTCGATGCGTCCTTGGGCTGCCAGCTCCATGATACGGTCTTTCAAGACGAAGCATTTCTCCGTCGAGTGCCCAACCAGCCGGTGGTATTTGAAAAAATTTGGATCTTTGCTTTTGGATTGGTCGCCAGGTCTTTTGATTTCTGGCAGCCTCAGTAGTTGATTGTCAAGCAGCTGATCGAGCCTGATGGGGACGTCGGCGTCGGCAAAGGGATATGTCTTTGCCTGTCGTTCTTCCAGTGTCAGCTTCTTGAAGCCTCCCGTCAATTGTCATGGGAGGTAAGTTTGCTTGACCTTGCTTCCGACCTTGATCGGTTCGACAGTATTTGTCGTGAAAGAGGATTTCGTTCTCTCTTTCGTCTCTTTTGGTGCGGCCGCAGCAGGTGCCTTTCCCTTTTTGCATGGATCGGCGGAAGAGGGTCCTTCTTCTCCTCGTTCTTCTATTAGGATCTCCATGTTGTGAGCTTCTGTTGCGAGCTCTTGGAAATCGTTCGGCCGTCGGCTACGGATGTAGCGCAGGAGTTCCCAATGCATTCCTCGAGAGCACATTTCGATCTCGGCTTCGAGGGAGAGGTTTGAGCTTTCTTTGCAGTTTAGGCTCAAATTTCTGCATCGGTTGATGTAGTCAAACACCTTCGCCCTTCTTCTTCGTTTGAGATTGGCGATTTCTACTAGAGTGACGGTGCGCGCCGAAAGTGTCTTTGAAAAAACGGATGAGGAATTCCGTTCTAGTTGCTCCCAGCTGTCGATGGACTCCTGGGGTAGCTTCGATGTACCGGTCGGCGGCGTTTCCCTTCGATGACCGGCGAACTTTTTTACCAGCAGGTCGCCGTCGGTGCCGGCGTTGTTGCAGGTTTCTATGAAATGAGCGACGTGCTGCTTTGGGTGCCCGTCGCCGTTGAATTGTTGAAATTTTGGAGGATGGTACCCGATCGGCATAGGAATATTTTGAATCCTTTGCGTGTACGGCCTCCGGTAGACGACCGATTTGTTGTCGCCTGAGCTATTTCGCACGACGCGGTTGATCAGCTCGTTGACCGCGTCGATCGTGAGGGTAGTCGGATCCGCTTTAGTTCGGCTTCTGCGGGTGACGACTGGTGCGACAGGCGGCAGCTCGTCGTCCGAGGAAGGATCCTCTTGGATTGGTCTGGCAGAAGTGCTCGTGGTCAGGTGGTTTCGACCGGCTTCTTGAGAAATAGCGCCGGAATTGTTCGCCGCCATGCTCATTTCAAATCTTTCGAGTATTCTTGTGATTTGAAGGTCGCGGGCTTCAATTTGCTCATCTTTGCTCTGCTCTTTGAGCGCAGCTTGCAACTCGGCCAGCTGTTCTTCAACCGTTTTAGCTGAAGTTGTCATTGCGGCCATTTGGACGGTTTGCGTCGAAGTAATTGTTCCTGACGCAACTTGAAGATATGAAGCCTTCGTCGGTGACTTCACTGGAGAGGCGGTCACTGTGGGGGATCGGTCAGAAGGACCGGTCGCAGTTTGATTGCGGAGGGTGACTCTGGGTGACGGCTGGCTTGCAATGACAGCCGCCGGTGAGAATCGGCAAGGCGAAATGGGCGATGTGGTAGCATGAGAAATCTCCGGTGTTTGTCGGCGAGGTGAACGGACAGGTGGTGGGCCAGCCGCTGCGTTAAGTGCGGCCAGGAGGTCGTGAGAGACCAACACGACCGGTGAGTTGTCATCGGCCGACGTTCTCTGTATAGAGGAGACCGATGACGACCGTGTTCCTTTTGCGGAGGATGTGGAAGCGGATCCTTGTTCATATCGCCCCACCAGGGTGGGGACGATAGAACTTCTCCGTGATGGCGGCGACTGGGCTGGGCTGACAGTCGGATTGCGAGTGGGAGGTGAGGAGGCGACGGCCAGGTATGTTGGTCTAGCCATCGCTGATAATAATTTGGCGGGGACTGCGGTTGGTTTGTTTGAGGCCGCGGTAGCCTGTGGTACGAACAAAGCACTTGACGGGCGTCGTCAAGATGAAAGGAATTTGCCCAGCGGACAAATTCCTGGCCATGGCTCTCGCCATTGGGCGGGTGACCGAGGTGGAGAGGTAGGAGCCAAGATCGGCCGAGATGCGGCAGTCGATCCGCGAAGCCCCCGTGGATCGAAGCTTTGGTTCTCTGCGCAGGCGCCGGTCGAACAGAGCTCGAGGTGGCAGTTTGCTTGCCCCCATTGTTGTTGTTGCCGTTGTTGGCGTTGCTGGCCATGGCTGAGGTTGGATTTCTTTTTGACGGAGGAAGAGATGAGAGGTAGGAAAGGTCCCACCGGGTATGCCAAATCTGTTTCACCAAAAATCTACCGGTCCGCAAAGAGGCGCGACCGAGAGGATAAATCGATTACTTTAGAATAATTTGTGTTACAGGTTATGGTGTAAATATCAGAAATTGTGGGTACAATCTCCTATTTTATTTAGTGTAACTACACATAGAATCTTATACCATATTTTATCATTTTTATACTTGTAAAAGTGAAAATGCAACTATACTTCACGATGACAACATAGAGGCTAAGATGATGATCCACATCATGAAGCACTATCGTGGCCTGTCACATATTTTTACAAGTATTAGGTGGTTATTGAAAAACTTTAGATTAAGTATAGTACGATAATTGCATACCCGAGGAAGATGGTTCACCAGATTTTGAAGAACCATTTCCTTATTCTTGAAGTTCTCTACTTGTGCATGCAACACTCGAACCATTTCAGTCAATCCATCAATTTTGTCATTTGCTTTCTGTAGCTGAGAAGCCTTCTGAGAAGAAGTGACCGCAGTAGTACTCTTTGCTCGGGATCATCCTTCTCCTGGACATCTCTCATAACCCCCATGGTGCCCGTGGTATACCTCGTCCAAAATTGGACCCAAATCTTTTGGGTCCTGTGAGGAAACCTTGCTTGCCACAAGGAATGCATCGGCTATTGTGTCCTTAGAAAAAATAACACCATTGAAAATTAAAATAGAGGAATGAACGAATGGAAGATGGATCTGGAGGGCATGGAATCAAATGGGAGGGTAGAAAGAGGGTGGTGATGGAGAGTTGAATGAAAATGGAATGGAATGGAATGGAAGAAAGGAATGGAGGAAAGAGGAAGGAGGGGGAGGGAAGGAGGGGTCTGAGGAAGGAAATAGAGAAAGAGGAATGGAATGAAGAGGAGGAATGGAGGAAGATGGAGGAGGAATGGAATGGAATGGAGTGGAAGAAAGGGGGTGGAAATGGAAATGGAATGGATTTGAATTGATCAGAGGACGGAGGAATGGAGGGAGGAAGGGACCCGGGGGAGGGAAGGAAAGGGGGTGGAGGAAGAAAAAGAGGGGGTCAAAGGGGAGGAATCAGGAGGAAAAATCAAAATGAATGGAATGGAACAGGGAAGAGATGGGGAGGGGAGGAAGAATGAGAGGGATGGAAGGAGGGAATGAAGAAGAATAAGGAGGATGGAGGGAGGTGGAAGGAATGGAAAGAAAAGGAATGGAGGAATGACATGGAGGAATGAGAAGGAAGGAATGGAATGGAGGGGTGGAAGTGGAATGGAAATGGAATGGATTTGAATGGAAATAAGGAAGAGGGGACGGAGGAGAATGGAGGGAAGGAAGGGAATCGTGGGGTGGAACGGGAGGGTGGACAGAAGGAAACGGGAAACGTGGTTTAAATTTCAATTAATGAATCAGAAGAGGGAGGACGAGGAGAATGAGGAAAGAGGAAGGAGGAATGGGAAGAAAAGAGGTCTGGAAGAAGGAAATGGAAAGAGAAAGATGGAATGAAGAGGAATGAAAGAAGATGGTGGAGAATGAGAAAGGAAGGAAGGAGGGAGGGAAGAATGGAATGGAGAAATGGAAGGAAGGAATGAATGGAATAATAAAGGGGGAGGACGGAGGAGGAATGAGAGGGAAGGAAGGAGGGGGGGGGTCAAAGGAGGGAATGGAAATGGGAAAGATGAACGAGGAGGAATGAGGGGTGGAAGGGCTTATTGAAGGAGGGAAATGAAGGGGGGGAGGGAAAAAGGGGGGGGAGGAGGAATGGATAAGGAAAGATGAAGGAATGGAATGGAAGGGGAGGAATGGAGAGGGATGGAATGGAATGGAGGGAAGGAAGGAATGGAGGAATGGAGGAATTGAAGGAATGGAATGGAAGAGGGAGGATCTGGAAATGGAAGGAATGGAGGGAAGAGGGTGGAATGGATGAAATGGAGGAAATGGAAGAGGACAAGGAATGGACAGAAAGGGTGGAAGGAAGGGAATGGGGGAATGGGGAATGGAAGGATAAAGGGTGAGGCAGGGCGGAGGTCTGGGAGGGAGGTGGATGAAGAAAAAATCGGGAAAGAGAAGATTTGAATCAATAGAAATCAGGGAAGAGGGGGGAGGAATGAGGACAGGAGGAATGAAAGGAAGGAGGGAATGGATGGAAGAAAAGGGGAATGGAGGAAACAGGAAGGATTTAACGAATGGAAAGAGGGATGGAGGAATTATATACTATAATGATGGAATGCCAAATCAAATTCTGCTACTAATTAATGTTAAGAAAACATAAAATTTCTAAATAGTATGTAACAATATAAAAAATTAATATAATATATGTAAGCTCTCATAAGTAAGCTTATTATACCAAAGTCGAAATAGGTAACAATTGGAAGCTTCACAAAACTAGACTGACTAAACATGCTAAAAAGTTCAAATCAACATCAAGTAATTGGCCCAACACTACTACTAATTAATTAATACCATCACTTGTTTAATATAAATTAAAATATATTTGAATAAAAAGAGACAACTTCTCAGCTACTAAGATGTTGGTGGGCCACCTAGTTCCCACCAAAGTAATTAAAAAGCATGGTTGTCATTAGTCACGGCTTAAAGCAATTTTTTTTTCATTAAACTATTTCATAACTAAAATATTATATGATAACATTGGCAAATAAGTATAGAAACAAGAGAAAACATAAATGTAATGGGGTTACCCATCCATTGACGTGGAAATAGAGAATACTTTAACTTATGACTTTTAAGCCCTGCAATACAAATGAAGATAAGTATATTAAATGAGAGTATATATGAGTAACTTACGGCTTTTGCCCTAAAACTTATTAAGATTTGATCACATGGACATTTAGAGTATGGGATAGCAAAACAAGAAAGAAAGAAATCCAAACTTAAGGCCCGAACATCCCACGATTTGCAAAATCATGCCACTGCCAAACACTAACGTTCAAAGATTTTACTTTTTTGTCTTTAGTTGACGTCGGTGTGTGTTCGTGGGTTGTTAGTTAGTGTCGTCAAGAGCTCTTTGGGTTTTTATTTTAACGGAGGTGGGGGTCATATTAGGCATATTGCTTTAATTTATAACAAAATTTCTCGTTTCTTCTCAAAAAAAAAAAAACCGAACCAGCCATCAAAAGGCGGTTCATTTCAGAGTATTCGAAGGTCATAATACTGGGTAGACATGGAAATTTAATTAAACCAAGATCTGATGGTCAAAATTCAATTTTGCGATCTACGGACTGGATCAACTCAATTTCTCATCATTTGAGGTCAGGATTAACAAATTGACTTTCACAAATCAATGATCGGCTAGAGATTAAAAAATTCTCCAAGTTGGATCATCAATCGGAGGTCTAATGTCAATCTCAAATCACAAAAAATTAATGTGTCCACAAGGGTCCCAAGGTGTTAGCCATGAAAATTATTTTTGCTTTGTTTATGTGAAATTCGTGGACAAAAATGTTAATTCCCATGAAAAAATGTTTGCCACATGGGGCCTTTCTTTATGTGTGTTGACAAGCAAATTAAAGCTACAACCAGATAGCTGCATGCAAGATGTACCCATCTCAGGTTCAACAATTCTATGGTTAGGTCCACATGTGATGACCACATAAATTTTGGCCCCTACCTACATTTAATGTAGGGAAAAAAATGTACTTGGATTGGATAGCAAGTGACAATAATTGAGGACTTTGGTAATGTTTTGAAATGGATGTATCTTGTTATTTCTCACCTTCCATATTCAAACATCAATGTGCATTTAAACTTTTATATATATATATATATATATCTATATATATATATATATATATATATATATATATATATATTTTTAGGCCTGATTGAAACAAGAAAGAGTGTTTTCAACTCATTTTTTCATCAAAGGACAGCAGAAAACAGAAAAAAGAAAAAATTCTCAAAATCGGGACTCCTTCCCACGTTTTCCTCGTTCTTCTCCTGGATCAGCCCCCGTTCTCCTCATCCCGACTCCCGTTCTCCTTTTCGAGGAGTTCTCCTGGACTCCAAACTCCCGTTCTCCTCTTCCCGACTCCCCGTTCTCCTCGTTCCCGACTCCCCGTTCTCCTCCTTCCCGACTCCCCGTTCTCCTCGTTCCCGACTCCCGTTCTCCTGGTTCGACCCCGTTCTCCTGCGTCCGACTCCCGACTCCCGACTCCGTTCTCCCGTTTTCGATCCCGTTCCCCTGGTTCGACTCCCGTTCTCCTCATTCCCGACTCCCGTTCTCCTTGTTCCCGACTCCCCGTTCTCCTGGATTCCCCTGACTCCCCGTTCTCCTTCCTTTCCGACTCCCGTTCTCCTGGATTCCGACTCCCGTCTCCATCGTTCCCCAGGTGTTCTCCTGGTTCCGACTCCCGTTCTCCCTGGTTCCGACTCCCGTTCTCCTGGTTCCGAGTTCTCCTGATTCGGACTCCCGTTCTCCTGGTTCCAAGATTCCCGTTCTCCTGGTTCCGACTCCCGTTCTCCTGGTTCCCGACTCCCGTTCTCCTGGTTCCACTCCCGTTCTCCTCGTTCCGACTCCCCCGTTCTCCCTGGTTCCGACTCCCGTTCTCCTGGTTCCCGTCCCGTTCTCCTGGTTCCGACTCCCGTTCTCCTGGTTCCCGACTCCCGTTCTCCTTTCCCGACTCCCAAACATCTCCTGGTTCCCGACTCCCGTTCTCCCTGGTTCCGACTCCTGGTTCCGACTCCTGGTTCCCGACTCCTCGTTCTCCTGGATTCCCGACTCCCGTTCTCCTGGTTCCCCGACTCCTGTTTCACTCCTGGTTTCCGACTCCTGGTTTCCGACTCCTGGTTCCCGACTCCCGTTCTCCTGGTTTCCGACTCCTTTTGTTCTCCTGGTTCCCGACTCCTGGTTCTCCTGGTTCCCGACTCCTTGTTCCCGACTCTCCTTTTCTCGTTCCCGACTCCTGGTTCCCGACTCCTCGTTCTCCTGGTTCCCGACTCCTGGTTCCGACTCCTCGTTCTCCTGCGTTCCCGACTCCTGGTTCCCGACTCCTGATTCCGACTCCTCGTTCTCCTGGTTCCCGACTCCTGGTTCCGACTCCTCGTTCTCCTGGTTCCCGACTCCTCGTTCTCCTGGTTCGACTCCTCGTTCTCCTCGTTCCCGACTCCTGTTCTCCTGGTTCCCGACTCCTCGTTCTCCTGGTTCGATGCTCCTGGTTCTCCTGGTTCCTGGGCTCTCCTGGTTCTCCTGGTTCGGGCTCCTTCTTCTCCTGGTTCCGACTCCTCGTTCTCCTGGTTCTGGGCTCCTGGTTCTCCTTCTCGACTCCTCGTTCTCCCTTCTCCCGTCTCCTCTTTCTCCCTTCTCCCGACTCCTCGTTCTCTCTTCTCCCGACTCCTCTTTCTCCCTTCTCCCGAAGTCCTTGCCCCCTCGCTTCTTTTTCCTCCCAAAATCTTCCACCCTCCCCTTCGCTTCTTTCTCCTCCCAAAATCTTCCCCTCCCCTTCGCTTCTTTCTCATCCCAAAATCTTCCACCCTCCCCTTCACTTCTTTCTCCTCCCAAAATCTTCCACCCTCCCCTTCGCTTCTTTCTCCTCCCAAAATCTTCCACCCTCCCCTTCTTCCTCCTCCTTGCAAAATCGACCAGATCGACGGACAAAAAGAAAGGGGAAACACTTTCGTTTCAACTTCCCGACCCTCCTGACTCCTCGGCCGACTCTTCCAAACTCTTCGCGTGTGTTAGAGAGGCTACAGACAAAGCTTTTCTCTTCAGTTCGAATGAAAGCAAATAATCTCATACAAGAATCGCAATGAAGAAGCGATTGAAGCTCAGACCAATTCTTCCGAAGCTCTGTTATCCTCAAACAACTTCTAGAATTCCAGGTATGTAGTTTTGAAAATCCATCTTTTTCGAGATTTTTTCTTCGGTTTTGGTCTTTCTAATTTATATCTTCTCGAGCTTCATTTCGTTTTATTCTTTTTCTTTTCTCAATTTCGTATCTGATTTATTTCAGTCCTTTCCCAAATCTGATTTATTTCAAATGGAATGCTTAATGTCATCAGCTTTGGGCTGCAACCTCTTCTCCTAACCTGCCACCTATTTGGGACTACCTCTGTTTGAATGGAAAACTCCTAAATAGTTTTGGAATGATATTGTAGATTCACAAGGGACCCAGGTCCGGCAGTAGGGGTGGGATGGGTCAAGCTTTTCAAACACACAAAATTGTGCTCTTAATGAGCTTGATCTCTGCCTAAGTTTGTTTTTTTGTCTTTGCCTCGACAAGGTTGAGAGCATCAATGGAAGGAATACTTGATCAATTCAATCCAAAAATATCAGCTACTCCCACTGGAATTTTTACTATGAAGGATGAGGTTTGAAAACCATCTTAATTATTGTAACTCTCATACTGCATGTAAAATTTTCCTTTGTTGTTTGTTTCCTCTAACTGCAACTGTCTGAAGTAGTTTTTCTTTCTGTTGAAGGAGAGGACATTCTGTTTTGTTAACACATTTTTTAAATATAAGTTACCCAATTATGTCTCACTCCGTCTGTCTTTCTCACTTTCTCCTCTGTATTTGATAAGTTTGTTGACTCTTTGTATTTGCAGAGTGGGAGCGCAGCCAAAGGCTAGCACAAAAGCGGCTAACACGGTGCACATGAAGGGGCAGCCTATCCAGCAGAACAATAACTGCTGTGAATTCATCTGGTGAAAGAGAACATTCATATTTTTTCTGGAGTGTATTATGTCCTTTTAACAGAATATAGTCCTTTGGTTAGTAGACTCCTTGGGAATCTGCGGTTATCATGTCATGCATTTATGTTGAAAGTTTTTTTTGGTGGTTGTACTGAAAATTTTACTCGGAGGTTTCTTTTTAGCTTGCCAATATTCTGAGATTTCATTTATGCATCACTCATTTAATTTAACATATATACACTTAAATTTTTTCTTTATGGATCTTTAAGCTCAAAATGGTAAGAGCGCTCAATAAGTTGAGAGGATGGTGGTTCGAATCCACCAAGATCCGTCTAATTTATAACTTCTTTTGTATATATTTTTTTTAAAAAAAATCCATTCTTATAACCTTTGGCGATGTTAAAGTGGTGTTTGTTGCTGTGTTTAGCAATGTTATTTTTTAAATTTTGCTGCTTTTCAAGGTTGTCATATCAATTTTGCTGGACTAACTTCTTGCTTGTAATGGTTGTGACTCAAATAGGATTCAATCATCTTATCAATCCTTTAGTCCAGCAAATGATATTCTCAAAACTAAACTCAATTGCTGTTAAAATTGAACCCTCATTATAGCTTTAAATTCAGAGAAGACAGAAGCTATGAGTTTACAACAACTTTTGGAGATCTAACATGCTTTTCACTACCCTCTTGGCCAGAATAAGAAAACATATGATGCAGTGTTAGAACTTGGTTGAATTTACAGTGAGAGAACTAAACAATGACATCATCCATTTAGATAGCAATAATTAGCTGATTGGTGAATGGTGGATCTTCAATTGAGATGTTTAAGCTGATTCCAGAAAAGAAAGATTATATGTTTAAGCTACCCTAAGTAGCGACACTTTAATAAATAGCACTGCTACAAAAGCAACACTATATTATATAACTGTGCTATATAAGCAGCAATGTTTTACATAGCGTTGCTTATTTATTGTTACTTGAATATAAAGCAATGCTTTTTAGCATTGCTTTTAATCATGTCAAGCTTTTAAATTCTATTCTTTTCCTTTTCTTAAACTTGTATGAACCTGTTTGATCATCGATTACACTTACAATACATAGTTCTGCCACTTACAATACAATAGCACTAATAAAATAGAAGGTCGTATCAACTGTTACTTCCTCTGCTGCTTTTACTCTGTTAAAAGACTTCTGGGCTTCCAACACGGGTTGTTTCTGGGACGGTGTAGGTTTCTAGACATTCTCAGTTGTTGAGTCTTCTGTTCTTCCTCTGTTAAAAGACTTATGGGTTTCCAACAAGGGTTGCTTCTGTGCTACTGTAGATTTCTTGAAATTGTCAGTGGTTGGTTTTTCGGAATCTCGGGGACTCAGCATCCTCTTCAGAACTCTTTTCGAACTTGTCAGTTGCCCATGGTGCCATGCCGTCATTTTTAACTGCACTTGTGTCAACGATGAAATAACATCTCGGGAAGCATACCATGAGTTGCCGCATGCAATGCACTCCAACTGTTTTGTGCTGAAATAAAAAGCAACAGTAAGGCACAGTTTTGTCCCATGAGAATGAACTGTTGGAATCATGAGAATGATCAGAAATCAGAGATATACCATTTAATATATAAATCTAACATAAAGTAAAATTGGAGAACCTACTTGAATAATATCTGCAACACCCACTTTTCTCTCAGTGCACCTCGGGCATACAACATCTGTCATCTGTTTCATAAACCAAAAACAACATAAGATAGCAGTCCCACTAAAGGTACTACTTTTGTAACAAAATCCACAAATGGTAACATAAATCAACCACATTAACCTGCATGCTTTCTGCCTCTTCGGGCTCCTTCGATGCTTTTTCCTCAGCAGTTATGCCATCCTTAAAACCACATAAATAAATTTGAATAAGATATGTTCATAATTTCCTTAATCACAAATTCAAAGACAACAAGACAATAGTATTTCCCAGAACTCTCATGTAAAGGCAACTAGTGGGGATGATGGATAACTCAGAGCTTACAGCCTAATCAGAAATTTTCCATTTATATCAGATGGATGAAATTCATATAGCAACTAGTTTTGTTCCTCAATTCAGCATGTCTGAACTAAACAAAGTCAAGAAGGTGAAGAACGCATGAAAAGAAGTTTAAATCCCTTCAGAAATAGTTATGCCCTGACATGCAACTTACATGGAAGCCAAGGATTGCTCTCTCTTTCTTTGACCCCACTTTCAGTAGAGTTAATGCACAGTAATTTGCAGTCACTGGACCCAAACGGATTTCTCATTTGTATCAACATATCATTCGCCCTTGAAACAAGCAGATGAAGTACATATAATGAATTAGAAACTAGAAATAGAAGATAAATTAACAAAGAAACAAACAGAGATAAACAATTTTAACCTGTGTCAACCTGTCCAACAGTTTCCAAGATAAACCCATGTCAAAAACTAGATAGGACACTGCCAAGCTAGACCAGACAGGACACTGCCAACCTGTGTCTATAAGCAATAAACAATTTCAAATGCATAGAAAACTTTTTTTTGAAATGGCAAGTAAGAGCAGCAAGAATACTTGAAAGATACACGTCTTTACATTATAGACTTTTGCATATTCCACTTTACAAAAAATGGCATGACTATTTTCTATACAACATAGACCATTGTTTTACAAAAAATTATAGAATATTTCACACTCTGACAAAAAAGTAGGTGAAATATTCCAATGTACAAAAAATTATAGAATATTTCACATCCTAACAAAAAAGTAGGTGAAATATTCCAATGTACAAAAAATATTGATTTGAAACTCATGCTTTACAAAAAAAATATTGATCTCGACAACCATTTAGAGATCCGTGTTTAGCACAAACACTCTTCTTCAAGATATCTAACTATATAATCAATTCATCATCTGCAAGAAGAACCAAACAAAAGAAGATATCAATATAATAGAAAAATAACTAGATTAAATTATAAGAATATGTTTCCTAAAAAAAAAAAAAAAAAAAAAAATAACATGAGCTAATAAGTTTAAAAACACACCGTTGCTTGCATTGGCTGATGAAGTTTGAGACTCAAGCAATGGACAGTCATCAACTGATATAGAAGCCTCACTTGTAAACAAGAATAAAATACACCACATCAGCACATAGAAAAAATAATATAAGAGCCTTATTTGTAATGTGCTTAAAAGAGTAAATATTATCTACCTTTTCTTCAACATAGGGCAATTTCGTTTATCATGATTTGCCAACTCATTGCATCCCTCGCACAAACGCTTAATTTTATTACTTTGTTCTACTGCTTTTTCTTTTTCTCCCTTCAACCTTTTTCCACTACCTTTTGTTTTTGAAATTTCAGGAGGATGAATGTCTGGCATTCTAGAATCACAACCAATTTGAGTCATGCCTAAACCATCATCCATTTGTTTTGGAAATTTGAATTTCACCAATTTCTAATGGAGAGAAACTATTGTTTCTTTTACCAATCCATATGCTTCCATTGAATAATTTGTCATTGATAAACAGTCAGCCCAAAGAAGTTGTAACTCGCCATCATGAATAGGTTTCCTTTTGGACACATCTTCTCGTAGTTCACAACCATTCTTATCAAAAGTAACACTTTTCCACACATCTTGAGTCCACCTTTTCATGATATAAGAATCGGGAAGATGGTCAACATATTCATTCCTTAACACTGTTAGAATGTGCCTACATGGGATCCCCTCTGACTCAAACTTCATACAAGAGCACATGGCAAACTATTTAGATAGATCATATGATACCCTCCGATGTCTTTCCCGTGTGGATGCACACACCCCGAGCAATTTCACAATATGCATTGTTGAATTTCCATCCCTATGAGAACCATAGTTCAAACTCTCTTTCAACTCTTTTTGAAACTTAAAAAATATACACCTTGTGTATACCCTTGCTATTTGTTTTTCAACATTGAATTTGGTAACCATATGAGGTTTGGTATAAGATGTGTCGTGATCTGCTTTCTTCACATTATGTCGTTGCTTTCTTATGGCAGCTTCATAGTTATGGATCAATTCAACTAATGTTTTCTTTGCACTAAAGTAAGAGTCAAAGAAAGAATTCATACTTTCGCTTCGTTGGGTGGTTCGCATTCCTGCCATGAATATGTGTTTACAATAAGCAGGGACCCATTGACTGCGCTCACTAAATATTTTATGCAACCATTCAATGTGATCCAAGTGATAAGTTTGAATAACACAATGCCAATTGCTTTCAAATTCTTCAGGAATGTCAGAATCCCACACACAATTTGCAAAGTCAATCTGAAATTTTTCATCTCGTGCAACAGGCCCAACCCTCTCACCAACCTTGTTTAGTATGTGCCACATACAATACCTATGAAAGGTGTTTGGAAAAACAAGTCTAATAGCATATACTATAGTAGGATCCTGATCTGTTACAATGGCACAAGGGTGCTGATTTGACATGGCTTTGACAAACTGTTGAAATAACCAAATAAATGAATCTCCCTTCTCATCCTTCAATAACCCACAATCGAAGGTAATAGATTTTCCATGGTGATTCACTCCAGTAAAAGGTGCAAGTACAAGTTTGTACTGATTAGAATCATTAGTATCAAATGCTACTACTTCACCAAAATGGAAATAAGCCTTTCTTGACTCCCCATCCGCCCAAAAACAATGAGTCAACTTCTTCTCATTATCCACTTTGTATGCATAAAAAAATGAGGGATTTGCTTCTTGTAGATCCTTGAAATGATCCACTAACATTTGGGCATCATAATCTTTGAACTTTTGCCTCATATCTCTTTCAAAATTTCGTACATCTCTGTCTGTGTATCCAAGTTTGTCATATCCTCCTGACGAGATCTCAAAAAATGATATCACTTTTGACGTAGAAACATTGGCATCCTTGAATGCATGTAACAAACTCTTATGCACTGAGGTGATTTCTCGGTTCATGGGTAAAAATTGCTTTTTATGAGGAGTCAGTAAAACATGGCTATGATTCTCCACGAATTTCACGACTTCCCACTTCTCATTGCAATTTTTAACAAATCTAATTGAGGCTTTACACCCATCTCTTATGATCCCTCTCCTTTTTTTTATGGCTTCATTTGAAAGTTGAGTCTTCTTTGCATAACCTTCTTTTGAACATAGAAACATCCTAGCATTCAAAGTTTTAGTACTTTTTGAGTAGTTCAAACACCATTTACGAACGCTAAAACCCCCTTCCTTAGCATAGTTGGAATAGAATAGCTCCGCTTCCTCAATTGAATAAAAAAACATGCCAACTTTTGGCTTTTTAGCTTCACTTGTTGTTGGGATCCACTCCCTAATTTCACAATGATTTCCATCTTGTGATGACTCTTCACTTATATTTGCCTCTTCACCACCAACCATCTTAGTTAGAAAATAAAGTTGTATAAGATTTACTACAGGGCATAACTCAATGCATTATCAAGTCATTTCAAGGCATTTCAATCAAAATGTGTGTGAGATTAAAAAAACTGTCCAAAAAATTAAAACAAAAGATTGTAATCAAATTAGCAATTAAAGAACAAAGTGAGCATCAACAAAAATTGAAGTAGCATTCCTTGTGTAGTACCAGAGCTGGAATAAACCAAATGACGAAATTTCGGGCAGCATATTTAACATGGAAAAAGAGAGAATACATGAAGGGGAAATTGAAAGAAAAAATCAGAAACTAAAGAAGTGGAAGAGAGGCAAGGTTGAAAAGAGAAAGACTAGATGAAGGGGAAATTGAAAGAAATATGAAAAAACATTTCAATTGAGTAGGAATCACCCAAAGTTAATATGAAAAAACATAGTCATAAGACAAATGGCATAAAATGCGAAAACATTTTAAAACACTTGCTCAAATCTTCACGATAATAAGGTTATAGGTTCTGCCCACTAGGTACACGCAGTATTCCAATACACTGCAACTACATATCTTCTCAAGGTTTGACCGTACCATCAAAACTATTTATGAATTAGCGTAAAAAAATCTAGACTGCCCAAAAAAAAACTTTTAAACTGCAGTTAAACTTCAACGTAATTGAAAGGAAAGAGATGGAAATATTATGAAGACGTAATGAAATTAATAGAAGAAATCCGAAATGTTGAGACGAAGAAAAAATGATATACTATGAGAAGGGAAGAAGGTAACGAGATGAAACACAGGAAGAGAGAGATCAGTTCCAAAAGCATACCTGCAAACGAGACGTTGTGCGCAAGCTAAACGATGTTTGCTGGCATTCTAAGGCAAATATGATTAGAACTCACGGCTTCGAATTTGGAACGAGCAGACCGTGATGCAGAGCGAGCGATTCTAGAGTCGGGAGAGGAGTCGGGAGTCACTCGATGAATCGGGGGCCATGGACGGGATGCATCCTCTTCTTCTCGAATACGACGAAGCTGCAGGTTCCCGCTTGAACTCGACAATGGTGGAGCTCCAATACCAGTCCGAACTCATACGTCGATTGGTGCACAAGAATCGGCGTTCAGGAACGAGGAGTCGGGAACGAGGAGTCGGGAACGAGGAGTCGGGAACGAGGAGTCGGGAACGAGGAGTCGGGAACGAGGAGTCGGGAACGAGGAGTCGGGAACGAGGAGTCGGGAACGAGGAGTCGGGAACGAGGAGTCGGGAACGAGGAGTCGGGAAGGGGAGTCCCGATTTTGACCGTTGATAAAAAAAGTGTTGATCGGATGGCTGAAAACGTGTTTCACACGTTTCACAAAAAAAACGAAGTTTCACAATCGATCAGGCCTCTATATATATATATATATATATATATATATATATATATGTATATATATATATATATATATATATTCAAATATTTCAAACACTTCAAAAAAAAAAAAATATTTAAATTTTTTATTAGATTTATTAGTGTCACATGACCCTCAACCAAACAAAACCAACTAATTGAATGGGTTAGGACCAACAAGAATACAGATGAAGATAAAAATTATATCTAAGGAAGTGTTGGTTCATCTATATTGGATAACCTGGAAAAACCTGGTTAAACCAATGGACGGTTCAGATTCAAAGATACATAGTTTATTAAAATCTTATTTCATATTTTTATTAAAAAAACGAAGGGGGGAAATCAATGTTTTAAAAATCGGACCGACGATTGAACTGGTAGTTTATTCGATTTTGGTTGAACCCAGTTTAGACCAATAGTTCAACCATCGAATATTATTCTTTATTTGTATGTGTTTCCTCGAAAAACCTTTGGTCTGCGAAACGGTGAGATCGAGTGAATTAATTCAATTTAAAACAGAGAATTTTTCAATTTGATGTTTGCGAATTGGGGAAATATGGTGATGCGATCTCCTAGCTTTCCTCTTATTCAATCTCTGTTTACTGCTTCCTGCGAATGACGATGAGTCGAGAACTTCGAAGAGTGTACATGAACAGGCGACGAGTTTGGCCGGCTGGACGGGGTATTTGTGTCCCATGTATTACAACTTATTGCCGTTTCCGACGGTTGTGCAGAGCTGCTTCAATAGTCTGGATGGTTTTCGACGAACGTGAGGTTGCTTGAATTTTTGGTTTTGATTTTCTGTGTTTGGAGTTTTTCTGGAGTAATGATTTTTCGACCCTTATGACAAATTGATCTCGGCTATTTGTAGTTAGCCGGGTGTTGTTGTTGATGATTGATCCTAGAAAGAGGAGGTCAATCCTCTTTTATTGGTCGAGTGAGCAGAGGGAGGAAGACTGTGGCGCTACCTCCTTTCTGTCTCTGTCGATCCTTAAAATGGGGGAGTCGACAGAGTCTTTTGATATATTTGGCTTTTTTGGTGGAGTGAGAATGGAGAGTTTGACGTTCTCTCTCTGTTGTCGCTCCATCGAATTAGGATCGACAAGATTGAATGACACGGTTAAGTGCCGATGGCTTGAAGGAGGTGATAAGTCGGTGGTGATTGTGACGGTCTCGGCAGTGACACAATTGATGATGTGGCAGTGACACAGTCAATGATGGTGATGACATGATTGATGATGTATTGGTGACATGGCCGATGATGTGGCGGTGATGTGGCGATGACCTTGCAATGACATGGCAAAATTCTAGGCTCGATGATGGGATGTCGAATGTTGCTTTCGAAAATTGCTGAATTCGACCACGATAATCTTATGACGAACGATCGGTGGCTGGTGGGTGACTGGACTCCCCGTAGATGGGCCAATTACATTTTGGCGTCTACCGTATGTAATATTTCTATAGGTAATAAGACAAAGGAAGTGCTTTACTTGTGATAATTTACATTGAACTAGACCGAGTCAATAAGAACTGGACTAGCGTTCAGGTTCAACCAGGTGAGTCAGCCGGTCGGGTGCAGTTTTTGAAACACTGGGAAAAATGAGAAAATTCAAAGAGTTGATATGCTTAATTAACTATAATACCATCATTATTAGGGTTAATACTTTTTCAATTACTTATTAACACCCCCCAAGATCACTGTTCTCAGTCCACTAGATTCCAAGTGATTAATGGGCCAAAAGAGTAATGGGCATTTAATATTTAAATGGGTAGCATCTAAAAGGTCCACGGAGCTCGGATTACGTTTCATCTGTCCAGTCGTCTTCGTCGCAGAAGCCTGAAGCCTTGCCGTTATCCCTTCGTGCCAGACGGCGAGTCCATTTCTTCAGCAAAACCCCTCTTAAACCTCAGCGGAGCTTCAGTCCTATTTGTTTTGCCGGAAGGGAGCTTTGATGGGTAACAATAACTTTGTTTGTAGAAACTGAATAGAGGGTCGGAGAAGAGATGGGTAGTTCTCTGCTGTTGCTACCTGGGTCCGGTTCCGGTACTGCTTTTCCCGCGAATCGTCGAGTTCTTGCCACTGATTTCTTCCGGTCTTTGAAGAATTCAAACCCGAATAGGGTACTTCTCATCATATTTTGTCGTTGAGCTAATAATGTTTATGTATATATTTCTTAGCAGCGGTCATTCGTAGTCACATAGTTGATCCCAAATGTATGTATATTTCTTAAAAAGTGAACTGGTTGTGTCCTTGAGATTGATTCTATCCATGCTTTGGTGTAGTGGCTTGGCTACCGGGAATCTGGAGTAGGAGTTTCAAATGTGTTGCCTCTTTTTAGAACAAAACGTTCATCCTGTAGTACGATAAGCAGAACGAAAACTTGCTTGTCTCTAATCATATCTTTTGTGGCGAGTTTCTTTTTAGTTACTGAAAGAGAAAAATGAGCTTAAGAATCTGATATTTCCTTTTCAAGGTTAGGCTGGAATCTGTTTTTTAAGATGTAAGAGTTTAGATTCTCCTAGAAGTTAATGCGTGACTGGAATTGTACAATCGAATAAGGAGCCTGAGTTGCTGATAGATTTTCTAGGTTACATCTCTGACGCATTGGCCTTTTTCCCATTTTTCTCTTAAGGTTAACTAGTTGAAAAAGTTTATGGTTAAGTGCAGTCAAAAGGTTACAATGCTAGTTGTTTATGTTTGTGAGCTAATAGTTGTTATTGGCTTATGTAAGCTGTGTCTGACTGTCCTATGAATCAACCTTTCAATGACAGCCAGTCGAACATACCATATGAAGTTGTGACTTGATGTGCATTACCAAGTGACTTTTCTTTATAAATTTGAAAGGGAATAGCTTTTCACTTTTCATTAAGTATAACATTCTGCTTTACATGTCTATGGATTTTATGTGCATTTTGCGAGAAAGTTTAACCAAGTGAGCTCACTTATTTTATCTTTATAATTGTGTTTCCTTTGGCCAGAAAAGACAGTTCTTTGAGTCCCGAAGAACTTCAAAGGTCCTTTCATTCTATGGTTTGACAACACCTCCTTACAAGCTAGTAAGTCTTGTCTTTTCTTGAGTGAGTTTCTTATTCTAAACTGGTCTTTGCATAGACAAACTATTGGTTAGAAATTTTGTCATTAAGCAGCTTAACTTTTGTTGTTTTCCTGTTCCTGTTTTGCTTTTCTAGGATGCTTTAGAACCTTATATGAGTCAGAGGACACTTGAAATGCACTGGGGTAAACATCATCGAGGCTATGTGGATGGTTTGAACAAACAGCTTGAGAACAACAAGCCCTTATATGACTGCACGATGGAGGAACTTGTGAAAACTACCTATAACAACGGAAATCCTTGGCCTGAATTTAATAATGCTGCACAGGTAAGAAGCTTTAGATGACTTGGTTTTTCAGATTTGTAGGTTCAAATAACCCCCAACAGTTTTAAGTTCTTTTCCTGCTAAGACATTTGGATTCTGGGTCATATGTATTTACACTTACTTTGAATATAGAAAGATACTTCCATATATTTGCTGGATAGTTCATCATGCCCTCAAACTGCTGACCTGACCTAATGCAGAAAGTTGACTTTGCAAATTTCTGAATTAGCAGGAGAGACTCCACCAAAGAAACTTAATGACAATAAATTTCTTCTACTATTATGTTTTGAGTTGTAGTTCAACAATATGTAATGTACTGATTTGCTGAACCTTATGCGTGAGGCTTGTGCATTGCTCACCGTCATGAATCATTATGATGGTTGTGTATTTGCTCTTTTTATGAATAGTTTTGGCTTTGCGCTGCCTGATCAAGGCACTATGCTGTTATATTTTGTTCTTTGTTTTTTTCTCTATCACTTAGTTTGCTGTCGTTCATCCAGCCTGTTAGTTCATTCATGGGTTAATTCTTGGTTTATATATGTGGTTAGTTGAACTCATACCATGTTCTCATTATGACTTTGTTATGGATTGCAGGTGTGGAACCATGACTTCTTCTGGGAATCCATGCAACCAGGAGGTGGTGGGGAGCCTTGGGGAGGCGTTCTTGAGCAGATTGAGAAGGACTTTGGTTCATTTGCACAATTCAAAGAAAGATTTGAGGAGGCAGCTGCTTCACTATTTGGGTCTGGATGGGTCTGGCTTGTCTGTAAGTCTTAATGATCTAATTTACTTCTTATGCACCGTTTTGACCTGGTTCTGATTCTATTAGCATCAAACCTTTGTAGTCATACAACACAATTGAATTGTTTATCATTCACGTTTGGAAATCCCTTTGTAATTATTCCTTCTTTTTATTTCAGTGAAACCAGAAGAGAAAAGGCTTGCAGTGATCAGAACATCAAATGCAGTTAACCCTCTTGTTTTTGGCGACATTGTATGTTATATTATTTCTTGATATTCCCCATGTCCTTCTCCTATTATCCAATTTCCATGTACTTTGTATTCTTAGTACTGTATTCACATTTCGTTATTTTCTTTTGCAGCCCATCATCAGTCTAGACATGTGGGAGGTAATAACAAATATGGTTTTCCTTCTCCCATTCTAAATTTTCTCATCACACCTTTCCTTTGTAACCTGTACTCATTTACTTTGCTTCTGATCATGCAGCATGCCTATTACCTCGATTACAAGGTAAGCAAGATGAAGCAAACAATTTTTATTTGTTTAATTTGGATTTGAAACTCTTTTATTTTCTGAGAGGTTGATTTCTTCAAAATTTGGAACACTTATAAGAAGAACTGAGACATGGTTGAGAAGTAGCCTGAATTCTACTGACTGGTTATGATTTTCATCATTCAAATAACAGAACGACCGAGGAAAATACATCGATGTGTTCATGAACCACCTCGTGTCATGGGATTCGGCTGCGGCACGCATGGCTCGGGCAGAGTGTTTTGTCAATCTGGGAGAACCAAAAATTCCTGTAGCTTGAATTGCATCAGTTCTTGATGTTTTACTTAGATCTTACACTAACCACCCATCTAACCATGTAAAATTGTATTTGAATATCAGAGTAAAACTTGATTACCATCAGAGTAAAATTCAGAGTAAATTTTGAAGTCTTCAATCTTGCATTCTCTTCCTCTCTTCAGTTCTTTCCCTTTTAACACTGGGAGCTATTCTCTGTAATAGACAACAGGGAAGTTACCCTTTTTATATTTATGTTGTTTGTGGGTGACTGACACTACACATTCCACCACCATCCCAATGTTTGAAAAGTATATGAGTAAAAAGATTGTGGAAGGTGGTTCTACACAAATTTTTATTGTTTTTAATGCACTTTTGTAAATTTGAATTTATTAATTTTTTTTGGAAATAATTAATATAAAAACTCTTAAATTAACTGATATAAAAGTATAATATTAAATTCATAAAATAATAAAGATATTTTAAAATTCATAAAATATTTTTCTTTGTTTAAAACTAATAATTTTGTTTATAAAGTATCGGTTACGGGTTATCGGGTAGGCGGTATAGGTCCGTCGGATCCGTTTGCCGCCATTTTCTTCGTCCCGTTTACCGCCATTTTCTTTTCACCTGAGAAGAAAGTGAGAAGCTACGAGCTCACGAAGCACGAAAATTGGCGCTTCCAGCTTTCCTCCTTCAGATCGCCATTTTCGAGCACCCTCTCTTCTACCGAATTTCTGAAATCTTTTTCAATTGGGTAGCTCTTCGTCCCTCTCTTCCTCTTGGAGTTTTCTTTTTTTTCCCCTTAAAAAAATTCTTTTATTTTTCTGCTGCTGCAACCTCTTCTGTAGTTCCGCTGAGCTGATAAACCCTAGGTTAATCACGGGTTTTGGTCTGATTTTTGAAATAATTGCAATAAGTATCATCCTTTCGTGGGTGCGCATGTTTTGATCTTCGCGAAATGAAGCGCGTATTTGAAGAGATTTCTGACGACGAGTGGGAGAAGCACGATTTCAAAGTCTCCGATGTTCTTAGCGGCGGGAAATCTCCGCCGGCTATTGAGTCGTTCTCGTACCAGCCTAAAAAACGAGAGAGTCGCACAGAAAACGGTGCGACGTACCTCGATGTCGCCGAAGATAGTTTGGAAGATGTAATTGAAGAAAATTTGGAAGATGACGAGGTGGCGCAAAGCGTTCCACCGGGAAACCGGGCCCGTCGATTTGTTGTTGACGAGGAAAGTGATGAAGAGTTCGCGGAGGTTGTCGATGTGCGGTCTTCAGAGGAAGGAGAAGAAGAAGAAGAAGAAAAAGAAGAAGAAGAAGAAGAAGAAATAGAAGAAGATGATCTGGTGGGCAAAGCTCTACAGAAGTGTGCCAATATTTCGGCAACGTTGAGACGGGAGCTTTACGGTTCTTCGGCATCCTCCTGTGACAGATACGCTGAAGTAGAGACTTCTTCGGCAAGGATTGTGACTCAGGTATGACACAGGTAACCTGTGCTAAATGTTGCCCATGTGAATTATTTTTGTTTTCTAAATTTTAAATTTTGGTTCCCTCCGTAGGAAGACATAGATGCCGCTTGTGCGTCTGAAGAATCGGACTTCCAACCAATTCTAAAACCTTACCAGCTTGTTGGTGTCAATTTTCTCCTTCTACTGTATAGAAAGAATATTGGAGGAGGTAAACCAATTCGTTCGCCTGAATTCTTTTTATCTACAGAAGTTCGTAACTTGTGTTAGGAAGTGAGGAAACAGGTTAAGTCCTATAAATACGTAAATCTTTTACCTTTTCAGGTCTTATTGTTCCACTGACATCGTTGTATTGACTTCTCTTGCAGCCATACTGGCGGATGAAATGGGACTGGGTAAGACGATTCAGGTACATAGGCATAATGGCTTTAACATGTTTTATATTTTTTGCATTGTACGGTATACAACAATTGTAAATTAGCATTTTGAAGTTTGAAGAAGCTTCTGATGCAACACATTTCTAATCCCACAGGCAATTACTTACTTAACACTGCTGAAGCACCTTAACAACGACCCTGGACCCCACTTAATTGTTTGCCCGGCTTCTGTCTTGGAAAATTGGGAAAGAGAGCTCACGAAGTGGTGTCCATCATTTTCTGTTGTTCAATATCATGGAGCTGCGCGAGCTGCCTATGCAAAGGAATTGAACTATTTGTCAAAGGCTGGATTACCACCTCCATTTAATGTTTTATTAGTCTGCTACTCACTTTTTGAAAGGCACAGGTTTGTACAACTGTTCTGTCTATATTTTTGAATCAGAGATTGAGAATCACCATGTAGTATTACAGTGGCTGTAACATCAAATTTCCATTTCTTCTCTAGTGCACAGCAGAAAGATGACCGGAAATTGCTGAAACGCTGGAATTGGAGTTGTGTGCTAATGGATGAAGCTCATGTTTTAAAGGACAAGAATAGCTATCGGTGGAAGAATTTGACATCTGTTGCACAAAATGCACGGCAGCGGTTGATGTTGACTGGAACACCACTACAAAATGACTTGCATGTATGATATATTCACTGATTACTTACCCCTTGAGTTGTTTAGTTTTGTTACCATGCCCATGACTATGCATCACAAGGCCAGCTTAGTGCCAGAGCTTATTTCATGTCACTGTGTTACTTGGAAGATTACTGTTGACCAGATTATAGGGAGTTCTCTGCTGTCCTTCCTTGGAAGATGCCTTATATTTGCATCAGAAGATGCTTCTGCTTGTGGATATTTCAAAATTATATTTTCTTCCTTCTCCCCTCTTTTCATATTCTTTTATTGTGCTTCTTCTCTAGGTGGAATGAGTATGGTAATTGAACCCATTAACAAATGGAAAACTAGCGGTGCTTGTTAGCCGTTCACACTCTAGGTTACTTTTAACATGTTCCTTGAATGGCTTATAATAGGTAAAACGCCCTAGTATAATGTACACTGCCTTATTCCTGTAGGAGCTGTGGTCATTGTTGGAGTTCATGATGCCCACCATTTTTGCTACTGGAGACGTGGACCTGAAAAAGCTACTGAATGCTGAAGATCAGGATTTAATTCTTCGTATTAAGTCCATCTTGGGGCCTTTTATTCTTAGGCGATTGAAATCAGATGTGATGCAGCAACTTGTCCCAAAAATACAGAAGGTAACTCATATCTTATAAAGTTTTCTTTTGCTTCCACATCTATTTAAATTGTTCTCTTAATTTTTTTACCTTTCCCACATAGTTCTGCGTAAATGTGTATGAAATCTTTCAGGTTGAGTATGTAGTGATGGACACAGAGCAATCTCAAGCTTATAAAGAAGCCATCAATGAGTATAGAGCAGCTTCACAGGCTCGTATGACAAAGAATTTTAAGAGTACATGTACTAATATTTCCAGCATTCTTCCAAAACGCCAACTTTCCAACTATTTTGTTCAGTTTCGCAAGGTGATTACAGCTGCCATTATTTCTTTGTACTTTTACCGGAGGCCTTCTCAGATCTTATGTGATATAATCTATCCTCTCTGTCAGATTGCCAATCATCCACTCCTTGTGAGGCGTATTTACGGTGATGAGGATGTTATTCGGTTTGCCAAGATTCTGCATCCAAAAGGTGCATTTGGGTATGAATGCACATTGGACAGAGTGATTGAGGAGATTAAGAATTACAGTGATTTTATGCTTCACAGGGTAATTACTTGGCCATGTTCCAAAAATTTTCTTTTATTTCTGTTGAACTTTAACTAAAATGCTTTGTTGTGCTCTTTAAACACAACTAGAAAGAGACTAGATTTAAAAGAAGAAAGTATATAAAAGTTATAGAAGGGGGAGAAGCACATAGGATAGTTAAATATCTGACATTTTGAACGCAATAAGCAAACAAGTGACTAATGAAGTGAAAAAAGACCATGAAATCAGCCAATGTAAAAGCCTTTTTTGGATGATAGAATCCATGAAGTAGAAGTGCTTAAGCATTATTTAGTAAACATACCCTGCAGGTTGATGCTGGGAAAAACACCCTGAACATATTGTAAGTTGCCTTGTGCATCTTTTAAGTTTAAATGGAGATTTACTTTGATGCTATGTTGAAGTTGAGCTGATTCTGTGCTGAAATAACTTGGCAAACTTGAGGTGTTTTGCCTACTACTGAACCTGAATATTACAAACGCAAACCTTGGCGACTATTTTCCCAAATAACACTTCTAATGCCCAAAAGACCAGCTGTAGTCTGTAGGCTGTATCTGATCTTTGAGCTACTTTTGTTTATTAGGTTTGAACCAGTTTTCTTTTCAAACAAGGCTCCGACTTTTGTGCTTCTAATACAAAAATTGCTCTAGTCTAAGTAGACATTTGGTCTCAAAGGATTGAGCCTTATTTCCAAAAATTGTTTCCCTGGCATACTTGGTATGCTAAATGATTGGACCCCATCTAATATAGAATTATGTGCATACTATTTCTATTGTTCACACTGTTTGATATTGGCAGCTAATTCCAAGATGGCCCCATACATACTTGCAGCTTCTGGTTTCATATATAAGCATTGGTGTAGAAGGGACTCGTAATATTCTAGTTCAGCATTTGAAGTTGGTAGCCAATTCCTGACATGTTCTCCTAAATGCTTGCAGCTTTTGGTTTCATATATGGGCTATGGTGCAGATGGAACTCTCCAAGAATTGCATGTAATGCTTTCTGCGAAATGCAGGGTATGTCGTGTCCTGTTGCAGAAGATGAATTTTAAACTAAATGACTGGTCGTGGTTTGTAAAATTATGGCTCTTCTTTGGTTTGATGTTTTGTCTTTTGCAGGCATTAGCCAAACTTCTTCCTTCACTGAAAAGAGCAGGCCATCGTGTTTTAATTTTCAGCCAGTGGACATCCATGCTGGACATTCTAGAATGGACTTTGGATGTTATAGGGTTAACCTACAGGCGTCTTGATGGCAGGTAAAATTCATCATGCAAATCGGTTTTGATGTGTATAAGTGGGTGGCCTTTTGGGTTTATGTCCATAAAATAATTCTATTCGGCATCATAATCTGTCTCATTTGTCATGTTCAAATCTCAGTACGCAGGTAAATGAAAGGCAAACTATAGTCGACACATTCAACAATGACTCGTCCATTTTTGCATGTCTGCTTTCCACAAGAGCAGGAGGTCAGGGTCTAAACTTGATTGGAGCTGATACAGTTGTTATTCATGACATGGATTTCAATCCTCAAATGGACCGCCAGGCAGAAGATCGCTGCCATCGGATTGGTCAAACGAAGCCTGTTACCATTTATAGGTAAGAACCCTCTCCAACTTTCTACTGGGTATCGCCCACTTTTTCTTATATCCTTCAAGAACAAACCTTATCAAAGTAAGATGGTTAAACTATTGACAGGCTTGTGACCAAGGACACAGTGGATGAAAATGTGTACGAGATTGCGAAGCGGAAACTGGTGCTTGATGCTGCGGTGTTGGATTCTGGTGTTGAGCTTGATGGAGAAAATGACATATCAGAAAGGACTATGGGAGACATTTTATCCTCCCTCCTGCTTGTCTGAAGAAAAAAGATGAAAGATTTCTTCTCAGCATGCTTGCTCAAATCTGTTGCCTTGCTCCATGGTTTGCTCCAACTTATGGATGAAACCAGTAGGAACTTGCCACCGTCAAATGGGGTTCTGTGGTGGCATTGCCAGGTCTGACGGAAAAATTTTGCATTGGATGGGAACCAGAAAGTCATGAAGTGAAAAGAAGTTCCCGAAGATCCTCTGTCTGAATACTGAAAGCGATTGAAACATATCTATTTAAGAGAAGTAACAAGTTTGTAGCAAAATATGGAAGATTTGTCTTCAATCTTCATCTATTAAAGTCAGACTTGTTGATCTTATGTACCAAAGCCTTCACAAAACTTGAATTTGGTTCACTCGAATCATGTTCTCATTCTGATCTCTAATGTATAACCATGAAGAGAAATTGTAACCATATTACTTAGAAATCAACTAAATTTTGTTAGTTACAAACTTTGTTCATTGACATGCTGTTTTTTATGGTTCCATTTGTTTCTTATCATGAAACTCCTGCAAAAAGTCCCTTTCACGCGATCTGAATTAATTTACATGAACATTGCTCACAGGTAGTTCTCAGCTGTACTATAAATTGATTATTCTGAGTTATCTGAATTATTTTACATGAACATTGCTCACAGGTAGTTCTCTGCTGTACCATAAATTGATTATTGACTAGGCTGTTTTGATGTTTTCATTTGTTTCTCACTATTAATTCAGATTCCTACCAAAGATAACTCAGGGTTGCATGACAGCAAAGAAGATCCAGATAGCTCAAGCTGTTCACAGAAGGCCCAGACCTGCTTGAATCTTCTTCGGTCAATTACAATCCCAAGTCCAACCTGGTAAGCATCTTGCCCTCACTAGTGCTGCAGTTCTGTTTTAGGTTAAAACAATTACTGCATATAGATAACAAACACAAGACATTTTTTATTCTGTATCCTTTCGTTATTTCCAAACTCTGATTCCATCTAAACGAATAACCATTCAACAATCAATATACACAACTCTTACTCAAGCTTTGAACATTCAGATCTGTAAACATTGAGGCCGGTTCCCAATTTTCACCGGTCCTACAGAACAGAAAAAAAAAAAAAAAAAAAAAAAAAATCCTCATTCCAGGGGGCCCCTCACTGAACATGCTTGCATCTCCCACGTCGCTCATGTCCCTTGCCCATAAAATCCCTAGCAAAGCCCCATTGAACCCCAAAAGCGGCGTCACTGCAAGCTGGCCACAAGCACAAACAATAATTCAAAAGCTTTGGATTTGAAATCCCCCCAGATTTCATTCTGGGTTCAAAGCCGGCAACTGTCGAGGCAGAGAGTTTTCCCCAGAAACCTCTTCATGGCTTTCCATCTTGAAAACACTCTACCCTGTTGCTGATTCCCATGTCTTCATAAAAGTATTCCCCTCACTATCATTGTCCCTATATAATCTGCTTTTTCTATTTCTCTCTCTCTCTCTCTCTCTCTCTCTCTCTCTCTCTCTCTCTCTCTCTCTCTCTCTCTCTCTCTCTCTCTCTCTCTCTCTCTCTCTCTCTCTCTCTCTCTCTCTCTCTCTCTCTCTCTCTCTCTCTCTCTCTCTCTCTCTCTCTCTCTCTCTCTCTTTTTTTTTTTTTTTTTTTCTCTTTTTCTCTTGTTTAATTATAAAACTAAATGGAACATATATAAATGGGTAAGAGCCATTTCATTTCCAATTATTGATCACTTGTTACATGCATGGAAATTACTCCAATCTATCTCTTTTGTCTTGAATGCATATATAATTTGTTGTATTTATTACACTATATTTTGTGTCTTTGAAATACTTTTCTAAGTATCATCTATAACATTTTTATATCAGAATGACGTACGTCCTTGGTTTTACAGATCAGTCTAGTTGGAGCACTCTCCATTTTCATGGTTTTGATTTGAGGTTTGGTAAGACCCCCATCACTTT
The DNA here is from genome assembly GCA_019845555.1 of Aristolochia fimbriata. Lineage (NCBI taxonomy): Eukaryota > Viridiplantae > Streptophyta > Magnoliopsida > Piperales > Aristolochiaceae > Aristolochia > Aristolochia fimbriata. Next base: position 20,479,604 of record CM034083.1, read on the forward strand.
TATACAGGAACAGTCCTTTCTGACTGAACCCCAAATCCAACCAGGTAGTACATATATATATATATATATATATATATATATATTTTTTGTGATTTTTACAATTTTCATCATATTTTAAATTATTTATTCTTCTCTCCAATTAATTTATCCGACTTTAGTGATATGTGATAAAAAGACAGAATATACTAGAGCATAGGATACGTTTTTTCCTGCTGCTTGTGGTGGGGATAGATCGATGACACTTGTACGTGACCATGAATATTACTAGACAATGCTTTCTATTAGGTCAATATGTCCCTTGTCAGATGGTATATGCCCTTACATATAAAGTCCCATGAATATTATACATGAAAAGAGAGAGAGGCAAAGGTGATACCTAGGCAAAAGGAGAGCCCCTTTTATTGTGCATATTCTGAGGCTCCCCCAACCCCTAAAAAGGCTTCGTCCTTTTTAAAGCTATAAACATGTGTAAGTATCTATATAAGTATGGTATATCATATAACACACCTTCAAGTTAATTAAATCCCTAATAAGAAATAATTTGTTAAAGAGGAAATAACAGAGAAAGAGAGAGAGAGAGAGAGAGAGAGAGAGAGAGAGAGAAGGAAAAAAAAGGTATTAGTTGGTATGTCATGTTGGTGAATAATTCCATTCCAAGATATTTCTCTCATAGTCCCTTTCACAACACAGAAAAAGAAGAGACTCTCATCTTCCCTTTTGCAACACAGAAAGAGGAGAGAGAGAGAGAATTAGGAGTAGAGAAAGAACAAGAGCAAGAGACTAGCTAGAAAGAGCTAGAGAGAGGGAATTAGAGAGAGAAATGGAGAGAGAGCAAGAGAGAGAAATAGAGATAAGAGAGAATTAGAGAGAGAATTAGAAAGAGAAGAATTAGAGAGCTAGAGAAGAATTAGAGATAGGGGTGTAAACTGGTAATAATCGAAATGGGTAAGGGTTATTCCGTTACCCGTTTCAATTACCCTACCCGTATTCCATCACCCGTTTCGCCCCAATAAAACTTAGTTATTCCGTTACCCGAATTTCTTACCCGATTACCACGGGTAATCGGGTAAATAAATGGATAATAATATTTTAATACATTTAATTATTTAATTCTTATAAATATTTAAAAAATACAAAAAAATTAAAATTATATAAAAATTATATTCAAATTCTTATTTTTAGATATAAATGTACAACACACGTATTAGGGTATGTATGATAGAAATAAGGGTATAAAATTTTAAAACATTATTAAATTATCATTCGGGTAATCAGGTAATAGGATAAGAATACCTATTATCCATATCCGTTTCAATTAAGAGGCAGTTAATCAGGTAATCAGGTAATCAAAATACATAATTTTATTTCTTATCCATCCGATTAATTACCATTCGGGTAACCGGGTAATCGGGTAATCTGGTAAAATTGATACCCTTGGTTAGAGAGCTAGAGAAGAAGTAGAGAGCTTAGAGAAGAAGTAGAGAGCTAGAGAAGAACTAGAGAGCTAGAGAAGAAGTAGAGAGCTTAGAGAAGAACTAGAGAGCGAGAGAAGAAGTAGAGAGCTTAGAGAAGAAGTAGAGAGCTTAGAGAAGAAGTAGAGAGCGAGAGAAGAAGTAGAGAGAGAGGGAGGGAGAGAACTAGAGATCAGAGAAGACGTAGAGAAAGATAAAAGAGGTACAATTCCCGGCCGGAGGCTCCTAACTCTCTCTCTCTCTCTCTCTCTCTCTGATGTGACTCCCTCTTTCTCTCTTAATTCCTCCTTCTCTCCCCTCCCCCTCCGAATCTCTCTTCTGTTAGTCTTTTCCCGTGAACCCTTTTCTCTCTTGTCTCCTCTTCTCCCGTCCCTCCAACCACCCACAAAAGTCACCTCCCTCCCATCCATGATCCGTCCACCTTTCCATCCACTTTCCCTTCAACAATATTCCGCACCCACATAACAAATCTTTCCCAAAACACAAAATTCTTTACTATACCCATTAATCCATCCACCCATCCATCCATCCAACACACTGATCACAAATTCCGTAATGCTTCCCCGTACGTACCCTAATCGATACCCACTATATATTTTTCCTTCACGAATCACAAGTCGCCATCGTCGTCCCCCGAGAATTCCAATTCTCGAACAATTCACGTGCATGGATCATGAAGAAATAACTACTCATCATTAACCACCTCCATCAATCGGATTCAATATTTTCACCCCCCCTGCTCTCTCTCTCTCTCTCTCTCTCTCTCTGCAATCTGCATGGCTGAAAACCAGGAAAAAAAAAAAGAAAAAGAAAAAACGTACGTACCCGTTGCGTCTCCCCAGAAAAACCGAAACACGGGTGCAGAAAGAAAGAGAGCTTTTTACATAACTGTAAGAGACTGCAGACTGATGGATATATTCTGTTACTGTTATAGCTACAGAACGACGTAATTATTAAACTGGGAAGTATATATATATCTTCGTTTCTTCTGCTTTTTGACTTCTTCAGATGTACAAGGCCGGATATCACTATATATAAATTATTACAAACCCGGGTTCGGATCGATTGATTGAATTAAGAAGCTCGAGTAAGAAGAAGAAGAAGAATTGGGTTAATTAGGTGAAGAAAGACGCGTTGGATCAGGCAAAGGAAGAACAGTTTTGTAATAAGATTAACAGAGGTCAAAAGGACGGCAAAAAGATTGAAAGAGATGGATATATATATATATATAAAGGATTTTAAAAAAAAAAAAAAAAAAAAAAAAAAAAAAAAAAAAAAAAAGAAAGAGAATAGGGAGAGGGAAGGGAGGGAAAGGGGAGGGGAGTGTCTTATCTAGTGTCCTCATTGAGATAGCCGGCAGGGGAATCCCCTCTCTCCAACCCTAGATTGGTCCCACGTCTGCGCACCCTGAAAGGATGGTGGGACCAATCCACGTCGCCGTGGGAGACATGGAATCTTTACAAACCACTAGAGGCTTCTCAAGAAAACGACACCCCCCACCATATTTCCATTTTTTTTTTTTTTAATAATTTAATTCGGAATTATTCATTTTTAAATCAGTAAAAAACCAGTTTTTTGAATTGGGTTTTCAAGTCGTGTAAAAAAAAAAAAAGAGCAGATTTACATTAAAATTAATATTAAGCCAAATAAGAAAAAAAAATTCATTTAAAATATTATTATTATTTTAAAAATACAGTTCAAGAATATTTCACTAGATATTAAATAAAATATTAAATTATACTCTTTAATTACCCTATAATTTACACCATTCTCCCAAAAAAAAAAAAAATTATTAAATTAATCTAATTGTTGATAGCTAGATATATATATAGGACACGTGAGATGGTCATAATTATTATCCACTAATTAATCTAGCTATAATCTTAAATCTAAGTCATCCTTTGATGTACAGGCCTGCACAAAAATAATTCAACAAAAAGTATCTTAATTATTTATTAATATCATATCTAGGACATCTACCCTGAAGTGATCACCAAGGTCACATTCATGTAACTATAGAAGAAATTCCTGATAAAAGTAAAGTACATAATAATACTTAATTATATATATATATATATATATATGACATTCATCTGGAGAGTTTCAAGCGATTAGACGGTTTTATATAATTCACCCAATGCAAATTAATTAATTACATTCTAAGTGTAAAGTCGGACCACTTGGACCACGTTACATCATGTTAGAAGACGTGCTACTTAAGCTTTTAATTAAAAAATTAAAAAGTTTCTAATTAAATACTGGGTTGGAAA